>OV816028.1:155863739-156463739 GCA_929113105.1 Agrypnus murinus | reverse complement strand
TCCACAAGTGGGAACAATATGGCATTATCATAATAATCTTATTCTTATTATCATAATATTCTTTAATTACCAATTTTTCTTCACAGTACTCCTTATCTGGGATGTCTGCATCCAATAAGGCGTCACAAAGTTCGTCATCAAGATCGCGTAACTCCTTGACCAATCTTCCTAGTTTCATCATGGAAGCGTTTATGGTATCTTGTTCCATGGCTTTAACACCTTCGCCATCCAACATAAAATTTACCGTCGGTGTACATGCGGTAGGTCTGGGACTCTCTTCTACCGACGTCTGTCCATTTTCATTTTCCCCAAAATATTTAATCAACAACAATCCAAAATCCTAAAACAATCACGTCGAGGTCCCCAGGATGTCGGGCAAACGTAGATTTTAAACGATTCTCTTTCCCTGTCATGTAGTATTTGTGAAACTTTGGCGGTTACAAATGGCGTAGAGGCGAAAAAGGGTAAAAAAGTGTGATAGAGTGAGAAAATGTAAAAGACAGTGATAGGAAAAGGTAGAGAGTGTTGAATGGTGGGATAGTAAGTTACATAGTGAGAAAGAGTAGGGGAGGGTAGAGACTCTGATAGTTTGATAGTGAGTAGAAAAGATGGAAAACGGTTCAAGAGAGTGGAAAGAGTGGATGAAGGAGAATGAGGTGAGTGAGGATAAGGTGGAAAGAGATGAAAGAAGGTCTAAAGAGATTGGAGTAGATGAATAAGGCTGATAAACCGTGCAAAATGGTAAAAAGGAGAAGAGAATGTGAACGAGCGGGACAGGGACAAGGACGGGAAAGAGTCCTTTAATTATAGTTTTCCTTGTAGTCGCATTAACAGTTCTTTTGTATGTCTATTACTGCTTTATCTGCGAATATATTCTACAGGTAAACAAGTGTACCTACTTATTTGTACTTGCAGTTACAGGTAGTGCTATTATTACTGAGGTATCGATGCAGCTCAGGTACCGACTTGTAGTTCACTTGCGAGTGATAAACCTGCAGGAACAACTTGAAATCTGCGCATTTCTCTGGTACGAACTTATGCAAAAGTTGAGAACAACGGAGATAACGCTTGAAGAAACACATGTAAGGCAACATCATCACACATATTTATGCTACTTCTTCTGTAACTGATAAAAGACATGTTCAAATCAATTTTAAGACTTGATTTATTGTTTCTAGCCTTATTTGGTGAAACTCCGTAATCAATTACTAAATAAAACTGATTTGTTAATACTTTTACATATTTATTATAATCTACCTGACAATTGTTTCGACTGTTTAGATCTGCTATATTATATTCTATTGGACAAACACTTCGAAGTTTGGACATATGATATAAAGAGCACCTACGTTGTTACAGAAGTAAACATCCAAAAAATATCTACGCCAAACGCCTTTTTAGAACAAAATCACACAATGCCTTCCCAAAATAATATTAAATTCCTACATTTTTGTTAATAACAAACGCAAATTGGACATTTTAGGAACTTTGGAGATATTATACAAACACAAACTCTGGGCACTTTTAATGAATGAACAGATTGAGCTCAGTAATTCTCCGGTACTAGAAGTGTTAGATATTTAATATATATTTTTTATCTAGTTATCTATTTTTTGCATTTACCTTAGCGACGTGTTTGTTTATATTTACATTATCTTCGATAATGACAGCTCAGCTGTCGAAACATATGTCAGAGAGATTATATAAATTTGTGAAACTTTTAACTAAATAATCAGTTTTATTTGTTTCGCAATTTTAAGAAAGTTCTTATAATAAACATTTCCTTAAAAAAGTACGTAAAATAAAAGTTGTATTCTTATAATAACATTTAGATGTTTTGCATCTTCATCGAAGCTAAAACATAACAATTTGTAAAATATAAAAATCAGCTGATTGACAGTTTTTTCTATATCCAAACAAAACAAGACTAAATCTAATAACAATCTAACATTTAAATGTACTGTTGCTAATCATAGAGCTAACCTACTACTATTATGTTATTAAATTTAGTCTTGTTTTGTTTGTAAAATATAAAAATCAGCTGATTGACAGTTTTTTCTATATCCAAACAAAACAAGACTAAATCTAATAACAATCTAACATTTAAATGTACTGTTGCTAATCATAGAGCTAACCTACTACTATTATGTTATTAAAGCCGAGTTCAGGAGAATTAATACTCAGATTAATGATTGATCTGATTACTCAAGTAATTGGAGAGAGGAAGACAATTGTTTTAATAATAGTTGCTAAGGCTGGTTACTCGAGCGATCAAATACCTTCGATGCAATTACCAAACTTAGCTTTAATTTATTTTTCCCCTTTTTAAATGTGTTAATTGTAATCATTAACAATGCATATTATAATTTTCCCCTTTTGCAATATATAAACGTAATATATTTATTTATTTAGGAATGGGTGCATTATCTGAAACATCATAATAAAACTAACAGCCAGCTGACTGTCTATTTAAAATTCGCTACTGTTTGTATTTACAAAATATATAGAATGCATGAATACACTTCTCAAGTGCAAATTCGCGTTCCTACGTTGTTACAGAAGTAAACATCCAAAAAATATCTACGCCAAACGCCTTTTTAGAACAAAATCACACAATGCCTTCCCAAAATAATATTAAATTCCTACATTTTTGTTAATAACAAACGCAAATTGGACATTTTAGGAACTTTGGAGATATTATACAAACACAAACTCTGGGCACTTTTAATGAATGAACAGATTGAGCTCAGTAATTCTCCGGTACTAGAAGTGTTAGATATTTAATATATATTTTTTATCTAGTTATCTATTTTTTGCATTTACCTTAGCGACGTGTTTGTTTATATTTACATTATCTTCGATAATGACAGCTCAGCTGTCGAAACATATGTCAGAGAGATTATATAAATTTGTGAAACTTTTAACTAAATAATCAGTTTTATTTGTTTCGCAATTTTAAGAAAGTTCTTATAATAAACATTTCCTTAAAAAAGTACGTAAAATAAAAGTTGTATTCTTATAATAACATTTAGATGTTTTGCATCTTCATCGAAGCTAAAACATAACAATTTGTAAAATATAAAAATCAGCTGATTGACAGTTTTTTCTATATCCAAACAAAACAAGACTAAATCTAATAACAATCTAACATTTAAATGTACTGTTGCTAATCATAGAGCTAACCTACTACTATTATGTTATTAAAGCCGAGTTCAGGAGAATTAATACTCAGATTAATGATTGATCTGATTACTCAAGTAATTGGAGAGAGGAAGACAATTGTTTTAATAATAGTTGCTAAGGCTGGTTACTCGAGCGATCAAATACCTTCGATGCAATTACCAAACTTAGCTTTAATTTATTTTTCCCCTTTTTAAATGTGTTAATTGTAATCATTAACAATGCATATTATAATTTTCCCCTTTTGCAATATATAAACGTAATATATTTATTTATTTAGGAATGGGTGCATTATCTGAAACATCATAATAAAACTAACAGCCAGCTGACTGTCTATTTAAAATTCGCTACTGTTTGTATTTACAAAATATATAGAATGCATGAATACACTTCTCAAGTGCAAATTCGCGTTCCTGGGAAACCCGTCTTATGACGTCATGCTTCGACGCCACCACATGCTTCCGAACCAATCAAATAAGAGAATCTAAAAATAGATGTTCTAAAAATAGACGGACGCTCAATGAAACACTAAGTAGTTCATGACGCTCAGTAATCGCTTAAAATGATTTACTACTTACACACGGTGTATAAGTGTGGACGCTCAGCTACAAACTTTCTATACTGACGCTCAATGGTACAACAGATAAATATATATACACATGTACACATATACACATATACACATATACACATATACACATATACACATATACACATATACACATATACACATATACACATATACACATATACACATATACACATATACACATATACACATAGACACATATACACATAGACACATACACACATACACACATACACATTTGCTGACGATCTTCTTGTTGTAGTTACAGGAAAAAGTTTAATTGAAGCAGAAAGCTTTGCGAATGTAGAAATACAAAAAATTACAAAATGGGCTACCAATCATAAAATGAATTTTAATGAAAATAAATCACAAGTGTTAGTAATATCAAGGAAAAGATCAACTGGTAGAAAAGTTGAAATTTACCTCAATGCTGAAATTCTAAAGCAAGTGTCGGAACTAAAATATCTGGGAATAAATATTGACGAAAAATTTACTTTTGACTCACATGTAACTTACATAACAACAAAATCTTACAAGCTCATCAATATACTAGCGAGATTTGCCAAAATGAAATGGGGCCTACGCAGCGAGGCATTAAAAATAATATACAATGGGGCTATACTACCGCTGATATCGTATGGTATACCAGTTTGGGAAAAAGCGTTAACGAAAAAGTCCAATCAAACAAAATTAGAACGAATACAAAGGCTAATAAACATAAGAATAGCAAAAGCTTGCCGTACGTTATCTTATGAGGCATCGTGCGTTATAGCAGGAGTAACGCCAATAATAATTCAGTTAGAAGAAATTTCAAACATTTATAAAATCATACAGGGAAGGAAATTGAATAATTTAGTTTATGATACACCAGCACCAATAAACCAATGGATACATCCAGCCGAAATTCCAACGATACAAGAAACTGAAGATATTTCATACACCTACGAGGCATTTACTGATGGCAGCAAGACTGAAGATAAAGTGGGATCCGGTGCAGCAATTTTTAAAAATAAACAACTAATATGTACACTAAAATACAGACTAAGCGGGAAGTGCAGCAACAATCAAGCAGAAGGTGTAGCAATCCTCAAAACGCTGGAAAAACTCATTAGTTTAGAAAACATCCAAATTCAAGATAAAACCTTAGCTATATACACAGATAGCAGAATTGTACTGGAATCACTTCAAAATTATTCAAATCATAAGACCATAATAGAAAAAATAAGACAAAGAATCAATTTCCTTACAAAAGAGGAATGGAATATTTATTTTAAATGGGTTCCAGCACATGTGGGCATTGAAGGTAATGAACTTGCAGACCAACTGGCGAAGGAGGCAGCTCAGAAACCAGAAGATGTTGCGATTTACGTTGCTATTCCAAAAAGTGAAATTGTTAGCACAGTTAAAAGTGAAAGTGTGGTAAAGTGGCAAGAAAGATGGACTAACTCAGAAAAAGGTTTACAGACAAACGCATTTTTTCCATTTATAGATCAAAAACTCAAAACAAAAATACCTACATTCCCAGAATTAACAGTATTTTTAACAGGTCACGGTAGAATAAAAAGCTACTTACATCGGTTTAAAATTATAGACGACCCATCGTGCTCATGTGGCAACGAAAGTCAAACTGTTGACCATCTAATATATGAATGCAACAAACTAAGAATCCAGAGAAGACATTTAAGAAATTCGATTATTTTAAATGGTGGCAACTGGCCTGTCACAAAAGCGGAATTAATTACTAACTATCTAAGACCATTCATAATTTTTGTTAAAAAGATTAAATTTGATTTATTAGAAACATAAATATGAAAACAAAATTTTAATTTGAAAAATATTGAAAAATATTGGGATATACCCATTTTCTGTTATGTTACATTATTTATGTTAAAATGTTATTATTATTTTATTGTTATAATGTCATTAATGTTAAAATGTTATTATGTTAATGTTAAATTTATTTAATGTTAAAATGTTAAAAATTTAATTATTATGAAAGTTCAAAAATGCGTGTAGTGTTGCAATATTGCAATGGAGCATGTAGAATAAATGTATTTAAAAAAAAAACACATACGCACATACACACATACACACATACACACATACACACATACACATATATACATATATATACACACACGCACGCACACACACGAACACACACACACACACACACATATACATATATCTGCAGATACCTGCAAATCTTTTCTACTAAGACAAATACCCATTTAGGTATGATATTGTATCTGTACCTGCAGATACAGATAGCTGCACGGGGTGTCCCAGCTAATAGTTAGATTCTTGTATACTTATGTACATACCTTATTTCTAATCTAACCTTCAACATAATTTCTAATCTAACATCTTACCTTAACCTTCTTCCTAACCTCTAATTTAGCTTCTAACTGGCCTCTAACCTAACCTAAAAAAAGTAATTTATATTAAAAGATTTAGTTTGACCATGACCAACTACTATTAAATGCAAACATTATGGCCTTCTCAAGCGGTCCGGACCGTGGTGCCATCGGTTGATAGATGTTCAAGTTACTGTTTTTTGATTTACCAATAAAATTTAAAATTTTGTATTGTTGCTAGTCCACGTATTTATTGTACGAAAATAAATTGGTTTCACTTTAACAACAGTCTCTACTGTAATTTATATAAAAATCTGACGTGTAAGACATTTGATCTTACGGCAGAATATTCTTGTTATGTTCGTATTAATAAAACACATTACAATTTACATATTCTATTTATTTACATAACGTTGCAGCATGACCAGAAATCAGTATCCCACTGCCCTTGTCACTCAGCATTTTCCCATTGTTTCGGGGTGCGTACCCTCTTAATGTACCCAACCTACTTACAGCATTCTGATCTTAAATTAACGTACATAACAATTCTTTGCGTCGAATTTTGCAATGCGGAATCATCAAATTATATACTTCTTCAAATATAGCTGAAGATTTTAGTTTCGTAAGGTCTAGTGCATTAACATCTGTCCCACCCCTAATAGCATCTTCTACTGATAAAGAGCAGTTTTTAATACCATCTGAACTAACAGTGAAAATTCAGAAGCTTGCAACAATTCATATACCAGAAGCTGGCATTTATTCTGTATTTGTAGCATGGATGCCAGGATACATTGTCAGGAAAGTTCAACAAAAAAAATTGCATGTAACAACTGCATTTCTCCATAGGTATCTACTACAATACCAGGATTTTTGATGAGGTCGATTAGCCTGCAAGATCGCGGAGGTTTGATACATACAAGTGAAGCTTTCATAGTAGTTGTACTGAGTGTTACAGATGTGACACAAGCGCGTCTGCCTTTCCTCAGACCTGACAATGTATGTAACCACTTATTGAACCTTGTTTAAGGCAAAATTATTTACTCTGCTGCAAAATGCATAACAAAGAATTATGCAATAGATAATATGTATTTAGAACAAACAGATTGCCCAAAAATGAAGCGTGTGATACATAAACCCCTTAGCAGAAAAGTTTTAAAAATGTAACTCTGCTGTATGGTACTACTTTCCTTTTTAGTTAGTTTTATCTAGTTAAATATATTTAATAAAACCTTGTTAAACTTGGCCAATAGTTCCTTCATTGTTCTTATTCGCTTTCTTATGAATTTTGGGTTATCATGACTCAGTCACAGTACTGCAGTAACCACAATCTGTCAAAGTGAAACTTGAGATTTCGAAATATATGTCAAGCCAAAGGTTATGAACTAAGATAAATAGCATAGAGGGCACCATGGTCCGGACCGCTTGAAAAGGCTATAATGTTTACAATTAATAGTAGTTGGTCATAGTTTGGCAAAACTTAAAGTTGTGGTTTTTTACATTTTCTTTTAATTTTGTATACGAGCCCTGCATCAAAAAAAGTATGGGTCAGTCTGGTTTTTTAGAGCACATAATAAAAATGTTAATGCTTTTATGCAATTATTTAGAAATTAGTTACATATAACCAGTAATTATCTTAGTATATTATCTGGAAGTAGCTGAGTAAAAAAATAATTTTTTTAAATTTTATGTAAACAAAAAAGTTCTCAAAGGTAAAAGAAATGCCCATCTTCACATTTATCTTTTTACTTATAATTCTAAGTGTAATTGAGATTTTATTTTTTATTAAATGTAAATTAAAAAACTTGTACTTTCTTTTCTTTTGTTACAATAAACTTATATTATTATATGTATTTATTGATAAACGACAATGGTCAATAAGCACACATACAAAAAATATATTAGGTATTGATTTTAACTAAAACGCTCCTTGTCCACTTCGTCACATTTATTAATATAATTGATCTTCTTTTATTGTCATATATAATTCTGGAAAACGCTGACATTACGGAAATTAGTGATTGAATAGCACTAAATAGTACCAATATTGTGTGATACAAATTGTAATCTTTATTTCTTTTGTGTACATGTTTTTCGACTATTGAAGTCATGAGACGTAGGCACCAACATCGTGACTTAAGGGACACATAATGTTATGCAGCGGATTTTTTTAAATAAAAAGGCGAAAAGTTGGAAAGTAACTGTTATTTATTAAAATATTTTGTTATTGTACGATAATAACTTAGGTGTAATAATCTTATTTTAAACAAAATCGGCCATTTTTAAAAGCTGGTAAATAAATAGAAAGATATCAAATAATCGTACATGTATTGCATTATTGCAATTATTTTTCATAAACTGGTACAACATTAGGGAAGTGGTAGTAAATCTGACCACCTTTCATTTTAATTCTTGGTTCGTCTAGAATTTCCACCACTTGATCAAAAGGCACGTCTGAAATGTCTTTCTCCTCAATGCGGGAGTTTTGACCACTATCATCCAGCGATTTTAAAAATATAATTCTTATTTGGCCATCATCTTCAACTGCGCTTTGAGCAATTCCAACATACTTATAGGTCGTCTTGCCTCCAGGAATTACAAATAGTACAAATACACCGACAAAAATGAAATGTGGATGAACAGTTCCTTTCGGAATAGTGGATGTAGAAGTTGAAGCTTCTTTACTATCTTGGAGGCCTGGATGGATTTTTTTTTTGTTTAATTTATTTAATGCAATTTTACTAGTTTTGGTTCTCAGATCTTTTAGTCATTTAATTGGACAAGGAAAATATGCTTTAGGAGGATTATTGCAATTCCAAAAGTATTCCTTGTTATTTCTTGAACAGAAACAACTTAAATCTTTCTGGTAAAGCTTGAGTCTTAGTTAACATCTGGTGGATCCCCATAGTGCCTTGTAGAGGTACTAGAGTTTTTGGTATAATTTTACGCATGTTGTCTATATCTGTATTCTGTATAAGAAAAAGTTCAATGGATGTAGACTTTTTTACAAGGGAATGAAATTGTTGAACATTTGCAATGTTGCTTCCTTAAGCTACTAATCTATCAGCCGTCCTTTTTAAGACACCTATGCCATCAGCAGCATCTTTTCCGTGCCCTGCTTCAAAATATGGCCATGTAAGTGAAGTAAAGTTATAATCAAAAATCTTTGTGCTCATAAGATAAAAGTTTTGTTTCTGTCAATATTGTGTACAAGGGCCGCCCGAGAAGAAATGAACGGTAGAAACATCAGGAAACAGAGTTAATTAATTTTAAAATTGGATTCATATGAGCCCATATAGCTGCTGGATGATGTGCAGTGCTTGATGACAAGGAATAAAAAGAGAAAACTTGATTTTTAGTTACATTTGGTAAAGAGTAATAAAGAACGCCGGTGTGTAAAGATATTTGGTTGCGCGACCCTCCAAAGTGATGAGCTTGTATTTCTTTGTGGAATTTAAAGCTGTAGTTTTCGGAGAATTCTACATGTATTACAACTTCGGTTGCTTTCAAATTTTCGAAACAGGCCCTGTAAGCACGGTATTGCATTCTAATGTTAAAAACATGCTTCTTAAAAGTTACCAAAGTGCATTCAAACTTCCTAATTAAATCGAGCGTTTTTCCTTCTATTGTTGTCTTAATATTTTTCTTCACTACTTTTGGCTTGTTTTCTTTTTTATATACTTCTTCTTTCAGCACTAGGGATGATTCTGAACCGAGAAATTCCTCAATTTTCCGTTGTCTCGAGTTCCGGGAAAAATAATTCGAGACACGAGACTTTTGTATATAAGATATTCAATTAAAATTCTTACTTTAGAATTAAGGTTTTATTATTTCCTTAACCAGTTTTTTTTTTTAAATAAACTAGTAAACAACCATTTCAAAGACATACAAGCTATTCACAACTTGTCCTTAAATAATCAATACAGGGAAAGGGATTAGTTGCAGTAAGAAGCTTTTGTTAGGTACCATACCTGCCCAGATCATTTAATGAGTATACATACTGTACTTTCTATTCAATTATATTCAAAAAGACTTTTAATCCTGCTTTTGTAGCTCCCTTGCTAAAACGTATAACTTTTGTTTTTTCTTTATTGACCTCCAGATTATTAGTTTTGCAATATTTTCCCAGAATTTGTAATTTTTTATTTAAATCTGTTGGTGAGTTGCCGAGAATAATCAAGTCATCGGCATATAGCAGCATTAGTATTTCATATAAATATTTAATAATCAACTGATAACATTTTGCATGAATTGCAGTTCATTATAGAATGATATTTAGTATAGAAACTATAAATTACTTATTGAATGGTTTTTCACCAGTGTGAGTTAACATGTCTTTTAAACAGTAAACATTTATAATCAAGTAGATTACACTCAAATGGTTCTCACCAAAACATATGTGTTTTAAGACTAACACTTTGAGTAACTTTTTAAAACATTTGTAGTCACACAAATTACACTCAAATGGTTTCTCGCCACTATGAGTTAACAGGCGTGTTTTAAGATTAAATTACATCTATTTTTGAAATTAAAGAATTAAAAAAAATTATCTTAAACTAATACGGTACTTAAATACACAATATCTGTCTTTTGGAAATAGAAAGAAGTGATATAATGTTTGGTTCAACTATAAATGTTCAATTGTTTGTTTATTTAACTCTCATAATCACCAAAAAAACACACTACACATTAACTGTTACGCAATATGGTTACACTTTCACGGAACACATACAGAATAACGAATTGACTTGACAGGTATAAAAGAATGAAAATAAGCATCCATCTTTGACATTTCTGTGCTCCCGTCCAATGGCATCGCAACAAATTAAAAGCGAGCCGAAAGTAACCGAGAATCGGCTATGGGCCCTTTAAAGTGGATTTGCTATTCTATCTCTCTCGGAATTGAGATTTCTCTACCAACTTTCGCCTCTTTATAATATCTACTCTTTGGTATTGCTATGCTTTTAATTAAATATTTAGTTTTATTTATTATTTATTTTAATTAAATATTATTGTTATTTATTATTCATTTTCTAATGAGAACTTTCAAGGGAAACTGATTAGAGGATTATATAAAGCGATTTTAAAAACGTATATTGGGATTTTTGTATTAGCCAAGAGGCCAATTTGAATTTGCTTATGTCTAATAATTTTTTTATTTAATAATAATACCTACCTATGTAAAATGACTATCCGGGATTCCCGGGACTTCAAAGAAAAAAGTCTGGAATCCTGGGAATAGAAAAATTGCCGAGACCCAGAAACCCTATTCAGCACCCATTCAAATCACGTTACTGATGAATTTGTAAATTGTAAGTAGTTATGTTTTTTATTCTTAATTTTTTGCAAATATTATACATGCACTCTTTTGACTTCACATTGCAAACAATGGACTGTAATATCAAATTTAAATTATCGGTTCCTATAATTCGATATTTTTTTTAACAAAATTGCAAAATATTCCATATTTGCATGTTTTTTTATAAACACATGTCTCCCTACCATCAACAGATGCAATCATGACATAAAACGGTCTATTGGATGCAAAATAAGAGTAGGAACAATTTCCTTTACCTTCTTTCAAGAAGGTTTTGTGCAAATTTCTTCAAGTGCCTAATAGGAATCTCTTCTGTATTTTAATTTTATTTCTTGTCATTGTCTCTTTCTCAACATCCTCTCTCAAAAAAAATTGTTTAATAAGGTAGGATAAGTTATTAGCATTATTTTTTATATGTATGCTTTTGGCCATATCCCTAATCTTTGTCAGTCCCAATGTATTTCTAATCAATACCCCTTTAAGTTTTGATTGAAGAACACTACGGTTTTTGATAACAACAGTTTTAATCTTTCTTTTCTCTTGATTCGTTTTTAAATTTTTGTAATAGCCTTTAATTGTATTGCTTAAAACACATTTTACATGGTTTCTTGCATGCCTAATATTTTCGTCTCCATTTAGATGATTCAGTTTGTAATTTTAAATTCTGTCTATAGAGGCTTGACCTGTTTCTTTTGACTCCTTTCCTTTCACGATCTGAACTCGAAGGAGCAAGAGAAGGTGTAGGTGTGTTTGAAATCTTGTTTCTAAGTTCTTCCAACGCTTTCCTCTGCCTTTTCTTCTTAATCCGCCATGTACATACATCTAGCTATTCGTTTCTCTCTATCACTCATGTCTTTGACAATTCTTTTGTTTTTGTGATATCTTTCTCGTGCTTTCTCTTTGCCCTCCTCATACTTTTGTTCATTTTCTTTGCGTTTCTCTCGACAACGACGTTGTCACTCAGCTGCTGTAAAAGCCATCTAGGTTAGCTGTAACAAAATTTAAAAAAGATCTCACCCACGCTGAGTTAACAAAGTAAACTTTAGTAAGATTTATTTAGAACATAAAATTATCACATATTGAATAGATTCATAAGCAAACGACAGCATTCTGCAAAAAGAAGTCCCTAAATCATACACCTGTCCTCTGAGTCACAAAATTCTTAGTGACCAAGAGGACATGTGACGAAGGAGACAATTTGTGTGCAAATATATTATTTGTTACTGTAACCTTGTAATTTTTTGTAAATATGCTATATAAATATGTATACATATTGCGATGAAATTGCATAAACAGAAGAATTTAATATTTTACCCCACATTGGGACAAGCCTAATAAATATATGCGGTGATTTTGGCTGAATAGAAATAAATAAAGTTATTTTTATTAAATTTTATCATATACTTTAAAAGTACGAATAAGTGCTCTTAGATCGTAGATGTATTTTATACTTAGTTTGAGATTTAGAATGAAAGTGAACTTTGGAAATACTTTTCAATTTTACTCTTTTATAAAGTTTTATATGATTTTAAAATACTTTTTAATAGTTTTAATAATGCAATAGTTACATAAAAATATGTTACGTGAGTTATTAACTAACTTAAGATTTCGTAAAATAAGTCGGGCGCCAATTAAATAACTTAGAATAACTGAAATAAGTTATTAAGAAACACTCATCTCAGGGTGAATGTGGATTCTCGTGGTTAAAAAAAATTCAAATTGAAATTGAAATCACTTTTAAATTGAAATAACAAATTAAGTTTAATAATTACTAAAATATTTAACTCACTTTACTACACTTCACAAAGATTGTTTTTTCTTTAGCAGGTACCAGTTACAGAAAGTACATAACTTTCCTACCTTTTTATATAGTTGGTTTTTCCCAATTCCTATTATCTTTGCATCTTTCTTCAGCATATCCATCTTCAAATCATTGGCAGCGTATGTCCCTGTACACTGCTCCAAAGCTGGTTTCCATTTCTGGTTCAATGGCCTTTGGATGGACTTCCCATATAACACCATCCAAAACTCCTTCACAAAGAAATAAGTCTTGATAACGCACTTTTGTTTTATTAATAGCGGGTAATATTTTCCTTATTCGAAGAATATTAGTTATAACTGTTTATTTAAAAATAAAACACCAATTTATGGTATTAACGAAGATTTATTCACATTAGCTAAACTTTACTTTAGCTATTAATTTAAATTAAATGTGGTTCTTTATAACCTTAGAAACACTTTTACAATTTTATAATGACTATACTTTCGCCGTATTTACAGAACTGATTATTTACATTTGTACAATATTATTTTCCACGACTTTACTCTGTCGCTTTTATTTACATTTATACTATAATATTTTTCATGACTTTACTATTTCGTCAATTAACGTGAAGTGCCCCAAAAATTATTGTTTCTAAGCTTAAATACTAACTATTTACACAATCACATTACTCAATTTGACGTCACCTTACCATCTAATGCAATAACTGTACACTCATATACAATGCATAATAGCAGATTAACATTGTTTGAAAAAGTGACACATTTATTACAGATTATTACACAACACTTTATGCAAAAATAATAATCTATTTGCATAAACAAAAACCTTAAAGAATCTCATTACCCGAATTAACTTTTCTTGACGTAGAAAGGCGTTTTTAAAAATGGTACTTTATCTTAAAAACGCAAAAGACGGAGTCCAAGTTACAAAAATGAACACAGTTTACTGTTAAGTACATTAAGATATTTATTTGTCGTGAAATTACACAATATGCACTTGCATAATCACTTAATTTACAAAAAATTTTTGGATACAAAATCCACAGCAATATTTATATATACTATATAAATATGTAAATATATAACGGTGCCATATTAGTATTATTCATGCAAAAGTGTACAAAAACAATTATTTATTCAATTACATACTATGAAAACAGTGTGACTTCAGAGACGCACAATAAATACACCCTGCTAGTTGCACTAAACAGTGGCAGATAGAAGGTCACGTGATCATAATTGTCAAATGCAAAACGTCATGTTGTTGCAAATTTTAATAGGAAAGATGTCTACAGCAGCAATGTTTTACATAATTTTGGTACGTCTTATAACCTGTTGTGACCAAAGGGACAGAATTTCAAGGACTGACACTTTGATCAATAAATTAAATGTACATATTAGGGTTCACAATTAATTTATCTTCTGCACACATAAATGGGTCTGTTGTATTTATCCATAACTATTTAATTGCATTTACATTAATAGTTTTCTAAAAAATCGGAATACTTTAATAAGAAAACACGTGGAGACATAATATTAACGGTGCCGGTAGCTCACTGTATAGCAAACTTTTATAAGAAAGGAAGTAAGTAATATGAAAAAACGAATTTGAAATGTTAAAACTTATTTTGTTGCTCTTTATATGTAGCATTT
Source organism: Agrypnus murinus (assembly GCA_929113105.1). Lineage (NCBI taxonomy): Eukaryota > Metazoa > Arthropoda > Insecta > Coleoptera > Elateridae > Agrypnus > Agrypnus murinus. The sequence continues at coordinate 156,448,861 of OV816028.1, read as the reverse complement.
ATATTTAAAAACTATAATAATGTAACGTTCTTTTTAAAATAATAACAAAAATGCTGTTTAATCGTCTATTAACAAGAGAAATATTATTTACATACACTAATTTAATCTTAACTAATTATTTAACACTATAATTATAAACTGTTAACAAACTTAGATGCTAGATATTTACAAACTTATTTGAGGACTATTTATTTATTATTACAACATTTATTAAACATTTATTTATTCACTAATATTTGACTACTAATATTTCATGCATATATGTACGATGTATGTATTTTATATATATATATTTTGCTTTATGTATTTGCCTTAGTTTATGCTGCATAGACAATTAATGTTCACAAACATAATTTTGAAAATTATAACAATTTTTATAACTTGTGTAAACAATTTCTACAAGATGTTCTTTTGTGCAAATATGTAATACGTTGCAATGAACCAATTTCTACTAATTATATACAGTAGGTGTTCATCGAATTAGAAACTTCTACATTATTAAATTAATTTAGTACAACTATTGAATAAAACAAAAAGATAACTTAGTTTATAACATATATTTGATTGAATCTGAACACATTAATAATTTTTAATATGTATACGGCTAATATTTTGTACTTCCACCCTTATTTTAATTACTCCTTTTACACGATGAGACATGTAGAATAACTACCTACTCTATGTAAATTATACTATTGTCATTGTCTTTTCACTCTAGAATAATCGCAAAGACATAAAATTTATGTAAGGACTACGTTCACAGTACTAATCACAAAATAAACACATCTGCCTTCATTGACAATATACCCCAAACGTACCATCCATCCCTTAATATGTGAATTTTACCTGTTTTCAAAAACCCCATTATGCCATAATGACAACAAAAGGTATAGGAAGCTTAGCACAATACTGTTAATATTTAGTAGGGTTCCTAAATATGAACTTAGCTCTGTGTTATTTAGAGTTAAGACACGCATGTCAAATTTTTCTAGTGACATTTCAAATTTTGAAACTATTTATTAGAAGGTTGGTAATCATGAAAATTGGTTTAATAAATATTAAACTGTCAGTATGACAATTATATAAATCTGAAATTCGGTACAATTAATACTTTATTAAAAGCTATTGAGAAATTGATAAATGTACTATAGTAGTTTTAAAAATTCTCTACAAACAGTAAATACATGATAATGTGCACATAAAAAAATTTTACATGCATAAAAATAAACATAACAGCATAACCTAAAATTCATAACTGACAGCTGCTGAATGTTATCACTAAAGCAAAAAGAGAGAAAAAAGTATTGTAACGTTCTTTTTAAAATAATAAGAAAATGCTGTTTAAATTCGTCTATTAATAAAGAGAAGATTATTTACAATGCACTTAATTAAAAACACTATAACTACCTATAACTACCTATAACTCCTTCTACCCGCGACTCAATTTATATTCATACGATGACTCATACATCTAGAATATTCGATGACGTGTTGATGAGTTATACACGCAGCTGTCGATAAGTGACGTCAATGAGGCGTGTCGATGAGTCATACTTGCACGTGTTGATTGATGAGTCATACAGTTGATGACTCATACATCTAGAATGTTTGATGACGTCATATGTGGGTTTACTATTCGTTACAGTATCTCTGTTTCAGACAGCTTAGTTTTGGCCTAGAAAGAGATAGATACATCCGTGTCCTAACTCTAAAATAACACAGTTAAAGTTTTCATTGAGGAACTCTAATAATTAGTACCTAGAACAAGCATTATAGCAAATTTCTTAGAAGTTTCTAATTCGATGTACACCCACTGTACACACATACACTGTCCCTATAACAAGAATTAATAAAATCAAATTTGTATTAAGTGAAATTTAAAGCCCTTAATATTAGCTTCAATCTGAATGCTAATAGTATCTGAAGAAAACTACCATATTTAACAATTTTTTTTGCTCGTGTTCACAAACGCTTCCCAAGATGAAACTTACACCAAAGAGAAACTGCATCTAATATTTTATTATAAAACAATCTTTTATGAAAGCTATGCTCCTTTATCTTTAATAAAAGCCTAAGATGAATGTCCTACAATAATTAGAAGCAGAGTTATGAATTGTTTTTGTTCATCTTGTAAGCATAAATTTTACATTTTTTAATGTTTGCAGCCTTGATTTCATGAAAATCTGAGATGGTCGAGTTGTGAGCTGTGATGATTTGGTATGGAATGAAGCAAATGACCATATACAGGATGTCTCGCCAAAACAATCTACAAAGATTTTTTAAATAGAATGCCTTGTATATTTTAATTTTTGGATTATCCTCAATGAGTAGATTTGAAAAATGTAGAATACTTAGTGTCTAAAGTGAATAGTTTTCGAGTTGCACATTATTTAAGTTTATTAACAGTAACAGTTGTTACTGTTACATATTGTCGTATTAGTAAACGATTATTATTCTTCATGCAGTTTTGCAGTGAAAGTGCAATTTTAAATTATCTGTAATTTACAAACTATTCATTGTAGACACTAGTAAGTATTATATATTTTTGAAATCTACTCTTCAGGGAGAATCTAAAAATTATAGAGGGTTTTCCTTTTAAAAAATGTACGGGTTGACCCTGGGAGTGGGTGAGGATGAAAGTTATACAAGTATGCAGAAATATGTTCCCCTCCATATGCTTTCTACTGGAAATCAACATATCAAAGGTTATTTAGAGTGGATCGCTTTCGGTGAGACACCCTGTAGAAACTTTGTCATGGAAGTTTGAATTTCCCTAGTATCTTTAAATTTTTTATTGGCAAGATTAGCATCACTTCAGATTTCTGGTTGCAGTGGGCTCTATTTCCGATGATGTACAAATATTTCACTGCTTAATGCAAAATGTTACACACTTTTAATTTTAATCAGCAGCGTGCGGCGCATACGAAACAGTGGAAGCAGTCCCGATACGATGTATGCGCTATCACGCTCGTCAACATGGTGTATGAACGTAATGGTGCATACGTCATACCGCGACTACTTCCACTGTTTTGTATGCACTGCATGCTGCTGAATTTATTGTCAACATTTTGTATTTAAAGATTATTTCTAATGTAAGTAATAAGTAGCCAGTATGACTGTACTTCAAGTGGAAAATTGGAAGTTTGTCACATGAGCCATTGGCAAGTGTAATAATCTGACAAGCTCTGCAAAGACCAACTTACATGTGAATATTGTGTACAAACTTTTATTGTATACTAGGGTGTCGTTCAGAAGTTTCTCCTATAAAAATTCGTATTTGTAAAATCTAACTATAATTCATTTAGAAATTCTAGAATTTGCAGTAATTGCAATCAGAAATTGTGACACCCAATCATTAATTGTATGGATGCCTTTGTCATCTTCCATGAAGTGTACTAGCGACTTCGAAGCTTGGGATCATTATCTTTTTGGAACAGTCATACATCTTAACCATTTCTAAACCACTTCCTTGCTGATGTTAATAACTCTTTCTGGTATATCTTCAGCATCCGGAATGCGTTTAAATCCCTTGTAAACATACATAAAGCACCAAAACCTCGTGCATTAAAACACCCCTGCACGTGAACTTTTACTGGATGTTTTAACAGTTTGTTTTAACTACGTTTTGTTTTTAGTAATCCACCCAGAAAGACTGATCAAGAAACACTGCATCGCTCCAATCTCTGTCTTTATTTGGTTGGGCCCAAGCTAAATTCTTTTAGGCATGTCTCTGCAAAAGTAATGGTTTCATTGCCGTGCCTGTGTATGTGTTACATATTTTTGCATAAGCGGCTTCTTAAAGTCATAAGAGTTATATGAACATTCGTTTTTTTTGTTAATATTACATGTCCTTGTTGCAATGACATGTGTTGAATTTTAAACAGCTTGATATTCACTTTATCCTCCTTCTGTGTGGTTCCCTCTCTATAAATCACGATTTGGTAAATTGTCAACTGCTTACGTAACTATTTTAGTATCTTGATGTTGTTGAACTCAGTTATTTCTCACTTTTGTTTTAATGGAAGCCATTAAATTGGCAAACACTGATTCCAGGGTTTGGAACAGCTTGTACTTACTTCTTTTTGTCAGTTCCACTGTGGATTCTGTTGTCCAACCACCTGCATATGTTGATGGCTTCAAGTCTGTTTCAATAACTTTATTAATTAGGTAGGTATGTTTTCTGCTCATTGTTCTCTCACCATTACACTTGCGTTAATATTATATTGTTTGTACACTCCATATTATTTCTTTATTCGACTTGTATTATTAACACATGACCAGTTGGGTGATCACAGACCGTTTTGGATGAATATGGTTCAGTCGTGCCTTCTACTGAGAAGCTTCGAACTTCCAAGTAGCGCCAGAAGCACTTAAATGGCCACAGTTGGGGACATTGTTAGCACGGTCAATATATACTTCCTGTATGATGGTTACATAATGCGATGATGCCATTTCCGCCCAATAAATATACTTCTCATCAGAATGTTTTTTTAAGAAAACGGATCAATCGCTTCTGTATGCATTCTTTAGAATAATTCTCGGAATTTATAGTTGCCAAATGAATGATATAAGGGGTAGACGGTCCTGCCTCCAAAATCGCTATCCATACCAACCCTCTCTTTGGGAAATTGATGTGACACTTAAATTTCACCTCCAGATCTACTTCAATATCATCAATACTGCTTGTTACCAGCGCAATCACTGCTGTCAACTGTAAAATAAAAGTTGTCATCATTACTATCGAAAAGCCATCAAAGGTTTTAAAGAGGGCATAGTGCAAAAAAATAAATTTTAGAATAAAAAAAAATCTAAGAACAATACTGAAAACCGCAAGTTTTTAAGATAAGTAATAATCAAGATACAGCCACTAGAAGTTTGTCAGAGTTTGTTCATGACGTCATACCGACACGGAGTCGTGCTACCTCAATAGTATTACATGAATTTTAGATGCAGTGCACTCTTTGAGATGATTGCATTTCTTTAACAATGGCGTTTAGGTTTGAACCAAAATATACACAGACTCAATTAAGGCAAATAAAGGAAGACAAAAAGAGAAGATGAAAATTAGTCGAATATTATAAGATTAAACAATATAAATTGATGCGAATGCAATAATTGTATACTTATGTCTATTGCTGCAAGGAAAATGCTCTTAGAAATAGTGGAGAAAATATATGCATTATTCTTTATGAATCATTTGCAAAATTTATTTTTTACGCTTAGATAGTTTAGATATGGTAAGGCACAGTTTACTTTTAAAATGTAAAATGAAAGAAGAAAGACAACGATACTATAATTGTGGCGACATTTGGCTTATCGCAATTCTCTGTTAGAACCAAATCTTGACAAACACTTGTCTTTTGCTTGTTTTTTTTGTGTGATAAATGTTCTTTGGTAGTTCAAAATGTAATTTTTCAAATTCGTTCGCTTTTGTGTCATAAATTTAAACTATAAATTGAACTTTTAGTTGTACGACTTTTCATATTTGTTTTTGAAATGCTATTTCTTCCGCACAAAATAATGATGTGGATGTTTGTTGACATTGAAATGAAGCACGTTTTGTTTACAAACTTGCAATTTAATAAAGAATATTTGGGTCAATGCCTGATCACAGCTGTGTAAATAATACCCTTTTAGAGTGAGATAAATTATGATAATACTGAGTTTGTAGTTTGTTGAACTTTGAAATAATAATTTGTCAATAACGCACAAGTTGCTGTTTATCTAATACCAGTTTTTAATGATTTTTATAAGAGAATATCTTTTAAAGAGAAGATTTAACATACACATTAAAAACGCTACATTAAAAAATCTTTAATTTTATGGTAATTAGATGCCTTAGTCAATTTTTTTTTACATCTATATATATAAAATTCTCGTGCCATGGTTTTAGTTACCATACTCCTCCGAAACGGCTTGACCGATTTTGATGAAAATTTATATGTATATTCAGTAGGTCTGAGAATAGGTTGTTATCTATTTTTTATACCCCTAAGTGATAAGGGTGTTTCACGCCAAATTTTTTTTTTTATTTTTTGGACAAAATTTTTTATTTTTATTTTTTTATGATGTGGCATTAAAAAATATATACAAATCTAAAATTTCACCCTTCTACCATCAACCCCTATTTTTTAATAGCGATATTAGTAATTCAATCATTTTCAACCCCGGTCCATTCAACCTTGTAATTATTTACTCCTATATATAAAGTTATTAATTTATCATTATCATATATCATATAGTTATCATTTTACTATTTCAGTGTTATTTTCAAATAAATTTATCATTAATTTGCAGGGCTGTAATTATTTATTCCTATATATCCAGTGTTTTTTTAAATTTGACGTCAACGTAGGCTGTGAATAGTCAATTGTGAATTATTTAAACACGTAAGTAATTTGAACGTTTTGATAATGACATTTATTAATACGATCAAGATCCGTTCACAATCAACTACCCATAGCCGCCTTCGACGTCAAATTAAAAAAAACACTCGATATAAAGTTATTAATTTTGAGTGTAGTTCTCACGTTCAGTTAATTCAGTGATTTCATATAACCTCAAAAGTACTCGACATGTATCGGGCGTGTACATATAAGAAATAGGTATTTTGACTTTTACTCTACGTTTATCCCAAAATGTTTAAAAATAAATGTCCACCCGTGCGAAGCCGGAACGGGCCACTAGTAAGATAGTATTTTTTAATAAAAAAAACAAATACATCAAGAAATTTTGAAAATATTCCGGAAATTAATAAATATAAAATGTAGGTCAATTATTGTTTGATTTTTACAGTTGGTTTATTATGAATCAGCGTGTTTTTAACGTACAAATTTTGTTTACGGAAGAAACAGTGCCGGTTACATTTTTTGTAAAATTAGTCACCCGACTAATCTGCTTCGGATGTTTATTATTTTTAAACAACGGCTGTCATCATCAGTTTGTTTGTTTGATTTTTTAAAACAAGGTCAAGATCCAGCTGCGATTATGCTTAACCAAGGTTGCCAGATATGGCAATGGTTTTTTCTAAATTACTCGAAAGCTTATTAACATAGAAAAAATTTATTCAGACTTTATTGTTTCTTTTGATGTCTACTATCACCCCTTAAAATTAATGCGTTCTAATTCCTGACATCCTGTATAAATACAGAATGCATATATGTATGTTTGTGTATGTATATGTCTTTTGTTCTTCAAATCTTCGAAGATTTGTTGAGTCAAGATTTATCAGCTTCAACAGCTCTTCTCTCTTCAATAATATATCATTGATAACTTTTTTGCATTACGTTTAACAGAGTTATGTGTACATCACATTATATATAGCAGCTACACTTTATTGACAATTCCAAAGCAATCTGACTAACCCGTAAAAGTATTTGTGAGAATTCGGCGAGCAAAAAGGTTTTTTAAATGCTACCGAAGATTTCTTAAGTATTGAAAAAGCTAGTCTTATCAAAATTCATCCCATAGACTTTACATTTATCTTAAATGGTATTTTTTTATTGCAGGATTGTTTATGTCAAATGTTGGATATGGTGAAACCAAGAGTTCCTGGAAAAATTGCTCTAAGTGACCTAAAGAAATGCAAAATGACACCAATATTTTTCGATACATTCTTTAACCTTGAAAAATATCTAGATCATGAACAACGAGATCCATTCGCTTCGCAACGTGATCATGATATTGATGGACAAGAGGTAAAATCTCTGAATCATACTCTTCTATAATGTCAAACAAACATCATTTAAATTTTTACAGATGTCTGATTGGGATAGATATGCAGCCGAGGAATACGAATTGCTTGTTGCAGAAGAAGGAAATGAACAGCAAGATAGCCTGTAAGTAGTAATTTTATATTTTTGCACATTATTCAGACATTATTTTTTGTTTTTATTATTTATTTAAAAAAAATTTATTAATTTTAAATTAATTATATTCAGGGATTACAGTTGCGGTTATGATCGGGTAAGAACAAACGAGTTGTGTGTTGTTTTATTTTCTTTTTTTTTTTGCTTTTCCTCAAATAATATCTTAAAAGCGCTGTGAACAAGCAATATATCTATGATCTTTCTGCATTTGCTATGATCTCATGATGCAGAGCAAAGCACGAAGCAAAACTTTGAAGGTGTGGCCGTCATGCAGCTTTTTCTTTCTAAAATTAACTTAAAGCCAATATGGAAAATAGCAACTACGGCACCGCTGCATTAAAAAATGAATACTATAAAATGCTATAGCAGCCGCTTGATCTATCTCCATACCTGAAGTGCTATCCAAGAAAACATAACTAACAAATTGCTAGAAGTTTCTACGGTGATTATTTGATTTCTGCTAAGTAGTTGCTAAAAAGCTTAATAAATAATGCAATTAAATTTGTAGATACATAAATTATTTAGAAAAATTTTGTCCAAAATCATGTAGTAGAAATCAAAGTAATTATCCTTTCATCTAAGAATTAAATTTCATTTTTTGTAGAGTAGACATTCAAATAACATACATGCTACACAGGCATTGAAGTAAAAAGAATGAAATTTATATTCATAGAATGTTATACCTTTCAACATAAATTCATGTCTATTTTAATTAAATCAAATACATTTTCACATTTTCTTTTAGCAGATTTTATTAATGATTAATCGACATAACCTAGTTGTGTCAAACTGATTATTATTATTTTAGGTTATGTAGCACTGTCACTGTGATAGGTACATAACCTCTATTACTTTGGCAACAAACTAGAATAAAACCACAAAATTGTTACAAGTAGCATCTAATTTACAATTGTATGATTTTATTTACATTTCTCATCAGTTTTATAATGATGCTGTAACCCTTCTAGCAATTCAGCACTGCTCTTCATTAAAATAACAACAGTGGCAGATGAAATCTCAGACAATCTCCTACAATATATTTATATGCTTAAATCATGGTGTAACAATAGAGGTGCCGCACTCCCAAGGATTCGCAGTAGACCTAATTTTCTAAACCAATCAAATTTGACCCAAAGTGCAAACAAAAACACGTGCTATAACATATTGATGTTTTTCTAAAAAGTCTTAACCTCAAAACAGTTGCGTATATTCATAATTATTTTTGTTAAAAAAGATTTCTGTATTTAATTGAAATATTTAATGTATTAATTATCAGTTAATTAATTTATTTTTAAAACTGGCAGAGTACTGTATATACTTGGGTTGTGTATCAACTGCTATTTAGCTGTTGCAGTGACAGTGACTTTTAAGCAGCTGAGCAAAATAAAACGCATTTTTCTACACTGCACTTCTGTTTGGCAGTAGTTGTTTGACATTGACTATTGTTAATGAATAACTGGCAAACAAAAGAACTATCTACCACATGATTTGCAGTGCCAACAGTACTATTTTTATGCATTTTTTACAAGAAGGTAGTACCACAAGCATTTCTTATCTACGTAATTATGTGTATTAGCGCAGGCATCTTAAAAAACTGCTTATTTTAAGAGTCTGTCTGGACTCAATGACATATGTGTTTTAAGAACTAACTAACTGTTTTTAAAATATGTGTTTTTTATGCAAATTTTGCTGCTGAATATGAATCCGGCGGGTGCTCATTGCATTGAAATGGCCTTGACTCTTAAAAAGCCATTTTTACGTAAAATTCTGAAAAATCAAAAACACTACTTTTCAGTTCGCATCATCATACCTTCGTCATGAAGCCATAAAGTTAATTTCTTTTTCAAAACATTCCTAGAGTCGTAGATTGCAACATTCTACTTAAGATTCAGGGTTGAAAAATTACCATTTTAATATACTATGTCATAATTCTGCATTACAACATTTTAACATCCAATCCAATTTCATTCTACTAATAATGGGATGAATGATCCTATAACTCGATTAATGAGAACTGCCAATATCCATCAATCTAAAATTAATCTCTTCGATTCCAGTTTATATTCTTTTAAAATGCAACTTAAAAAAATTTTGTATTAAGATAATTGTAAGAATTTGTATTAGTAATAATTAATTATTTTTATCCAACACCTCTATATAAATACCATGTTTACTATGGTCATTTTAAATAAGGAAAGTGATTGTTTACTCTTATGTTACATTATAACCTACGTTGCCCCTAGCAACGTGGGTTATTTTTAAAAAACTCACTCCTTCAAAGATAACAACCAATCACCAGCTTACATTGCATAATATTATTAAAATCCAGTCATCGTGCTAGAGTATTAAATTTATTACTGTCAAAACTTCAGACTAACTATAAATTGCAAATTCGATGTTTAAACTTAATTAAGAGGCGTTGGATAAAATTTTGTATGGCACGCGTGAGTTAAGGATATTATCCACTCAGAAAAATTAAATTTTTCGTTCGTGGATAATATCTTACTTAACTCACTTGTACCATAAATAACTATTTTTTTGATTTCAATTGTGTCTCTCACAATTTAGGTTAATTATATTGTATTGGATAGCGTCTTATCTTTTATAATAAAAAACTTTCTTGAGTTTAATGCCCTTTTTCCATTTGCTTTTCTGATAGGTAGTTAAAATTGTACAAAAAGTAACGGTAAACCTCCCGTAGCAAAAATATCTAATAATAAAAAAAAAACAAATAATAACTGTAATAATGTACTAAAAATAATAATTAGTAGGCAATACAATTAAAAAAAAAATACAAGGATGGGGCTCAAACCCGCGATTTCTAATTATGAATTTGATGTGTAAAGCACTAGACCAATCGGCATACAGCTTCCAAACTTTCTTTATAGCTTATTACCAAAAGCAATAAATCAATAAGCTTTTTAAGTATTTTTCTAAATAGTTTTTGGTTTTCTTCATAAAGTTTAATATGTCTTTGATGTAAAACGAATTCTTCTTTCGATTGAGACCAAAATTTCTACTTACATTTGCAAGGGTACAAATTTAGGAGGAAAATGATAAAATTCCATTGGATTACCTATATTATCGTTTACAATCTTCTTATGCAGCAATCAAACATTGTTTCAGTAATTCGATATTTGGATGGGGTGTAGCACAAACTGTATTCTCTAGAGCAGCGTTTCCTAACCGCCGGTCCGCGGACCAATAACAGTATTATCAATATTTTATTGAAAGATTTTGTTAGTTCGTGTTATCCTGGAGCGAATGTAGGGTCAAATAGTTTATCGGAGTTGACTAAGAGTAAACTCTGACTTTTAAACGGAGCCGGCGCTATTTTTTCATATAAATCTTAAATAAAATGCTTTTTTGTCTGAATATTGATAGCATAGCAACCGCAAGGTTCCTTTCTAAGCCCTACAGAAATTTCATAGATACATATATAGCATATAGTTTCTGAGAAAAGAATTATTCAACTTACTTTTTATGAAATTGTCCCTAAGAATGGGTACCTTTTATTACGTATAAATGTACGTTTCATATACGTGGTGGGGTAATATTCAGTATAGGTAATAAGGATGATAAGGAGAATCTCCTATTTTAGAACTTTTAGGCGGGTTTGGTGCACATGGGTCTAGGCATACCGGAACCGAAAGAACTTTTGTCGCAATTTCCAGGGGCCGCAAAACTAGTTTTAGAGAAGTCTCGACCGTCCCCGGTAAACCGTTTAGGCGGAGGCGGCAAAAAACTGTCCTCGCCTAACAGTAGGTCGGACCGAAAATCTGACAGCGAATCTTTTCCAGCGTAGTACCCCAATCGTTTCTATCGGAAAAGTCTTTTTTGCCAACACTTTTCTGGGTGCGGGGGCTAGAGGTGAGATGGGGTTTTAGGGAGCTATCGAACATGTGTTGGCGGCATTCGATGTCACGCGACCTTCTACGAGAGGTGCATCTATTAATTTTTCCGTCTCTAGGGAGCCCGCCGTTTTCGAGAGGCGGTATCTCGGAAACTATAGGAGCCAAAACGACTATCTTGGCATCAAACGACGGATTTTTTAATTTGCTTTTCGCCCCAAAATCGTACTAAAGTAATATCGCCGGCCCAAGCCTTATCGAGTTCCTAAGTGGAAACCACTTCTGGAGGTCTTATATGATTGCCTCCTGGGTCGTTTCAGCCCATTCTAGGTTGTTACCGCCGAAACCCACTCGCCAGCGGTTTCGGTTATCCCGGTTATTCGGTGCTCCCTGTCGAGATACCTTGTTCTGGTTTTGAACGATGTACTGTGAGTCTAGCACACGGTTACCCTTTTTTCGCCAAACGAACGAAAGAAACAATCGTTTCCCGACGTTTGTTTAGCAAAAAGAGAAAAACTCCTGCCTCTCGCCGATTTCGGACCGGTTCCCATTTTGGTCGTTCGAGGTTTGGTATGCGAGAAGCGGATAAGGTACGAAAACCGACTTTTGTTATTATAAAGAATGGATATTTATTTATTTTAGATTGCTCTTGTACAGTGTAAAAGTGAATTTATTATTATAAGATTTATTTTGCGAAATGTTTTCTTTAATTTTTTACCTTACCGGTCTGCAAGCAATTGTTACGTTGTTTAGCGGTTCGCGAACGAAAAAGGTTGGGAGCCGCTGCTCTAGAGTACTCCATAGTAAATAATCCAACGGATTAATATCCAGCGAGTAAGGCAGCCATTCTTTAGTGCTAATGTATGCTAGCAAATTGTTTCTACACCACTGTTGCACAGTTCGAGCCTGTGAGAAGAAACCGAATCTTGTTAGAAGTGCCATTTTTGGTCTCCAAAATGCTGTTGACACCACGGAAGCAGAGAATCTGCAAGAATATCAGGACGGTATACTTCTTGGTCAATCTTCACTCCTCTATCCACAAAAAATAGCGGTGTTTTACAATTTGACGTTATTCCAGCCCAAACCATAACAGACGCAGGTTTTTGCGATTTTGATACATCCAGTCAAATTTGCTTTCTCAATGATTTGTGACCATATTCTGTCATTATGGGTATTAAATAATTATTGAATAATTGTAAATAATTTTTCTTCGGAAAACAAAAAGCTTGAAAACCGATCAGTCGGGAATTCTTTTCAGGAAAAAAATAAAAAACTAAAACTATGAGTAGGAATAGGCTACAAACAAAAACATGTAGTGCATTAATACAACTTTTTTGTGCAACCATACATGAAGTGGACACATGCGGACAGGATGCAAAATGCAATTAATGTAACTTAGTACCAGTATCTCCAAACATTTTTACGATTTTTTACAAAACTAATTGCTTTATTTATGTCATTTCCATAGAAAGGCTGCTACATGAAAGCCACCATTCTATTTATAATGAATTAAACTGTTTTTTTTTCTTTTTTTAAAATCAATGGAATTTGAATTACATATTTTTTTATTGTTGCACAAAACATGTTGTGTATACCTTGTTCGCGAAATTCTATAGCGTTCTCGAGATTGTCCTGCCTCAGACACAAACGGCCTCGGCGACAACTTTTCTCTCAATATGTTAAAAAGAAATTTCGCGGCCTTGGTATATAAATATTTTTTTCTATTTGTTTGTCCAAATGAAGCCATTTGGACATATATTTTCAAGTCCAAAAGAGATTCCGTTGAATATTGGAAACAGTAGCATTTTATTTTTAAAGTTAATATTGTTGAACAGCTGTTCTTAAAATTTGAAAAACAAATGCAGAATAAGAGTTTTCCAAGTTGCCTATCAAACTATTTAACAAAGTATTCCCAAGAAATTTTGTTTAAAACTAAGTTATTGTTTTTAAAACTATTGCAAATTAACGCAAATAGAAAATAACTAATTAAATACCAAAAAGGTGTTTTCTAAAGAACAAGGACAAATAGTAAAAACAGTAGTTTTATCGCACTTGTCTTTTAGAAAACTGGATGATAAGCGGGTTGTTTTCTAAACTTGGATGCGTGCGTTAAAAACGTGTCTTAGGAAACTATAATACTTATTAATTCCGAACAAATAATTTGATCATCAATATGGGTACCTATGCATAAATTATTGAAGGAAAAATGATATTTTGTGACCTGGAAAAACCATGAATTTCAAAGTACTACTCTTGCTGGCCAACTCGTAGTAGTGCTCTAGCTCTTTGAAGGCTTACTCTTTTCATATGATCCGTAAGGATGTGTGCCTTCTGAAGCTTGTAGGGAGTTAAATGAAAAGTGGTTTTGACAATTTTACAAATACCGTTTCCCTGTTTGTTTTGGTTGTTTTCGCCAGTTTTCTGAGTTTGCCAAGGACTGCGATTAAAATGTTATTTCACGATTACCTATACCATATTTAAATAACTCTATGATCGCTGTTCTTTTCCCATACATCTTACAGGGTGGCCAGCGAACCTGGGAATCTTGAAAACCGGGAATTTGCACAATCGGGAAAAAACCGGGAAGAAACCTTGAATTAGTGATCAAAGTCGGGAATTTTTAGGGATAGGCTACTAACATGTAGCACATTATTACATAGTTACTAAGCAAATATTGAAAAAAATAATACTTTTCTGTGCGACGGTACGCGAAGTGAGCAACATCGCGTTCAGCAATACAGGATGTGAAATTGCATTTCTTTAGTAACTTATTGCCAGTATCTTCACTAGGGGTGAAGATTCTTCACCCATTTTTACGGTTTTCTACAAAACTAATTGTTCTATTTATGCTATTTCCGTAGAAACTCTGCAACATGAAAGCCGCCTTTTTATTAGTGACTTAAACTGTTGTTTTTTAAAAGCAATGGAATTTGTAATTACATATTTTTGACAGTTGGACAAAAAATTCTTTAGACAATTATTCTTTTGGTACGTTTTTTATTTTTAAAGTTGGTTTTGTTGAACAGCTGTTCTTAAAATGTCAAACTTATTTACGCAAATTTGAAAAACAAATGCAGAATTAAAATTTTCTAAGTTACCATTTATTAAACTATGTATTTAACAAAGTATCCCTAACAAATTTTGTTTAAAACGAAGGTATTTTTTTAAAAAAGATTACAAATTAATGCAAATACAAAATAGTATATTGAAGTCTTAGTTTCATAAGAACACGTTTTTAGCACACGCGTCCAAGTGTAGAAATGACCCGTGTAGCGGGGAGTTTTCTAAAGGACCAGTGCGCTAAAACGTCTTATAAAACGAATACTTTATATTATTTTTTCTATTTGCGTTATTTTCTAATCATTAAATTTAAGAAAAATAACTTACTTTTAAATAAAATTTGTTAGGATTACCTTGTTAAGTTGACAGTTGCTGACACTGAAAATTCTAATTGTGCATTTGCTTTTCAAATTTATATCGTAAACAAGTTTGACGTTTTAAGAACAGCTGTTTAACGGTATTAACTTTAAAAAATAAAATATTAGTTTCCAGTGTTTAAATAAATCTCTTTTGGACACGCAAGTAGAAATATTAGTACATTAAAGTACAGTGAGATCCAAATTGAGTGAAGTTGGTTTGAATTTCGCGCCTTAAGTTTTATTGTATTTCACGTTGTTAGTGTAGTACAATTGAATTTTAATTATGCTACACTTGTCAAGTTGTCTTGTTGCGTCAAGTTACAGCGTCAACTCATCACTTTCTTGTTTACATCGTTGTGCTTTGCCACGTTATTCTGGGCTTTCATTGAATATTAGCTTTATTTCGCTTGTTTTTTTATTTTACAAAACAGTTCTTTTCATAATTGCAGTTTGTTAGAAGACGATTTAATTGTAAAGTAAGTTTATTATTTAAAATTAATGAATTTTATAAGCTATATTATTTTTGAGACGCCACTGTAAAATAAAAGCAGGATAGAAATGTCTAAAAAGTATTCATGTTGCCAACGCGACAATAATTTAACGTGGCGGTAAATTCAAACTGTCTTCAGTCATTTTGGATCACCCTGTATTCGTTTCATAAGACACGTTTTTAACGCACGCGTCCAAGCCTGCGCTATGCGGGTCGTTTTCGGAAGGACAAGAACACTAAAGGACAAATTGAAATATAGTTATTTATGGTACAAGTGAGTTAAGTAAGATATTATGTATAAACGAGAAATTTATCCTCGAGGGCCGGTTTTTAATACTCTGGCGCGATGACTGGATTTTAATAATATTATGCAATGTAAGCTGGTGATTGGTTGCTACCTATAATAGCAGACAATCACCATTCTAAAGTGACTAACAATGTTCTTCTTCTTTCACAAGTGAGTAAACTTCAATTTTAATTGCTTACAAAGATCATGATTTAGCCCTCTTTATTTCTCCCTTCTTAAACTTCTTCAGAAATTAATAGTGGTCCTAACCAGAACTTGTTATGTTGCTGAGTGTTGGAGACAGGTACCAGGAATGTTTCAACCGAGATAGAGGATATTCTGAGTCGACTACTATTAAGAAATTGTTAATGTAAGACCTATAAAATATCTCAAATGATATGGATTTTCTGTATTTTCATCAATATGGCTTTCGTAAGTCAAGTGATATTAGTTCCGCAGCCGTTGACTTAGTAAATGAAATACAAAATTAAATCGATATATACATTTGATACAGTAAACTATAAGATTTTACTGCGGTGTGCCATAAGACACTGTTTGAGAACCAACTATGTTTCTTCTATATATAAATTCCACGACCTTCAGCCTGCGCACTCCATTGGTTCAAGTGTTTCTCCGCTGGCGCTAACAAACACTAATAGGCGGAAACGGATATATAACACGTAAACATCAATTTCAAATTACGCCAACTTTGCGCGCTTTTATGCTTTTTGTCGATTTTGCTCATATCGTTGTAGCGTAATTTATAATATTTTATGAATAATGATACAAAAAACTATCTTGAGTTTTATTCTGACAAAACATCATTTTTTATTTTTAAATTATTGCTAAGAAACGAATAAATGAATTTACAAATGTCATTAAATTATATACAATTGTCAAAAAATATTTTAGGTTAACATACCAGAAACATCTAAATTTATAATAACTAACATGGAGATTCCCTACATCGTCAATAAATTATATTTTCTTAATCTTTTTGGGCAGTTTTCTTTATTTTATAATATAATTACGTTATTTCCCTGTTATTTGTTTAAAGTTTCGTAGTTTTTTTGCCGTTTTTTTTTTGTTAGTTTTAATAATGGCAAGCACTAGCAGAAAAAAGAATAACCGCAGCATTGCATTGTGTAATAGTACTGATCCTACAATATCATTTTATGAATTTCCTTCAAATTTTACCTTAAGAGAAAAATGGTTTCAAATCTTACGTTGGAGTTATGGACACCAACAGCAAAATAATCATATTGATGTATACATATACTTTTTAATTTCAACAGATCAACAATTACAGTTACCTAAAAGAGCCTCTGTAGCCTGCACTTTCAAATAAATTGCTATAATAGTATATTAAAGAACGAGTTTCATAAGGCAAGATTTATTGCACGAGTCCAAATTTAGAAAACGAGCCGCTTGCGGCGTGTTTTCTAAAGGACGAGTGCAATAATGACTTATGAAACGAGTTTTTTATGCTATTTTTTCTATTTTGCCTCTTTTATTCCCTTTTTAAATAAAAAAATCGCAATTTCAAAATTTAGGGATTTTTGTGGTAGTTGACAACACTGATGTGACAGTTGAAAATTCATTGATTGACACAGAAAATTGAGTGAAGTTTTTGTCAATTTTCTGTTTTTTTTCAATGCTACCAACTTTGAAAAAGTTGGGCTATTAAAGCACTCAAATGAGCTATTAACGCACTGTTTTGGGTGCTTTAACAGCTTTATTATAGACGCAAAATAGAAAAAAAGAACATTTTCTGGTCGGAGAGTGCTAAAGCATGATGCTGTATCTTCACTTCTGTTGGTACATTTTGATTAGTGGTTGAAGAAATAACATATTTTAATAGTTGTATTTATTATACGTACAATTCTTACAAATTACGACTTTGACAAACACAACAGTAAAGAAAAAGTACTTCAATCTTATCTATGTATCTGGATTATGGAATTCTTTCAGCATCTGTAGCTCTTCTGGCAGGATACATTGCAAAAAAATATAGCAGAAAGATTTTTTTTTTAGAAAGTTTAGATTCTTTATTAACTGCATCGTGTTCAAATACACCGATAGGATTTGTAAATCTTCTAGACAGAGGTGCATTAAAATACCCCACTAGAAGATTTACACTTTTAACCAACCAAATAATCAAACTTGTAATACAGATTGTAAAACATTTACCTGGAGAATGTAATCCGTCTAATGTTGTAACCTCACTCTAGGTACTTCTAACTCCAATTGCTTCTTCACAGTTCTTTGTTTGCCACGACCACAAGGAGGAACTTAGTAATAGAATTCTTTAAAAATTGCTAAAAGCTTGTTTGGCAAACAGAAACATTGCAAAAATGCGAACAGATAATGTACTTACTGCTCACTTTCTCTGTATCATAAACCTAGCTCACGGAAAGTTTTAAAATTGTAATTTCAATAATGTTATTAAACTTGTAAATTAATTTTAATAACATACTTAATTTAATTATATAAATTTATTTAATTAATTCCCAAAATATTTACGTAAACATGCAACACTTGACATTTGTAAGGGTTACCTAACCTATACATCATCAAGTGTCAAATAAATGTCAGCGTGTCAGGTAGCGCCAAAACGGCGGAATTCTGCGTTTTCTCAGAAACAAAGTTTATATGGGAAATTCCTAAATTTGCCCAGGCTGTGAGACTTCGTCTTGTGAAATCTAGAATGTCGTGATAAATTCAATATCAAAACTTAACTTACATGGTACAATCAAACTTTACACAGACGACACAATTTTAGTTTATTTTGATAAGTCAATAAACTCTATCAATTTAAATATCAGCTGACAAGAGTGTGCTATGTGGATGCTTTTAAATGGAGCATGTCCTACAATAAATCTTGGTTGAAACAATTTTAGTAGAATAATAAATATTGCATTTAAAAACAAAATATTAAAATAGATATGAATACAACATAGCTTTTATAATAATCCATAAATATTAAAAATAATATACACTAAATTACTAATTCTGATCTAATATTTTCCAGCTCATACGATGAAGGCAACGATGACGATCTGTTATCGCAGAATCTCGACGTCGTACTAGATGATGCACCCGATGTTACCTGTGGCCTTTCTGATGATAGTGATGAATGTAGTATTTAGCAATATCTCAGTTGCCATACATTTTTATAAGTAGATACTCCATGGTATATTTTATGTATAATGAAAAATTTCTAGTCTCTTTTTGCCGGTGGATATAAATCGGGGGTTATTACAGTGAAATTTACCAGTTAGAATGTTGAAAGAAAAAATTAAAAATGTCACGTTTTGCTTAGCAAATTAAAAATGTTACATTGTTAGTTGATTTCAGAAAATCATCATCCAAGTTTACACTTTTTTTTGTAATAAAATAATGTGTATTAAAAACATTAAAAAAATGTGTTCTTATATAAGAGCACAAATCTTTTGTATAGTATTCGTTAGTTTTTAGAGAGAGAAAAAAATTAGACGAATTCGTGTAATGTTGTTGGCGAGTGTTTTCTTTTTGTATACATTTTTTAGATATTTGATGATGTTATAGTGTCTCGTATTAATTATATTGGTTCCCAAATGGTCTCTAATAATATTATTAATTAAATAAATTTTTCTTTTGTACATGTTAAGGAATATAATAGTAACTATATATTTACAAATTGTTCAACGATTGGAAACCAATATTATTATCATTTTAAACTAATGTTTATAAAAATAGTATGATTTTTTTGCTAATAATAATAATAATATTATTTGTTTTTATTTTATCCATTTGTTTTTATATTGATGATTATATTTTATGCAAGATTTAAAAAAGAAGCATGACCAAAATAAATCTCCACTACTGTCCTTTAATGCGTGCATGTACTATTTATTATTATTAGATATTATAATTAATTGTTTGAGATTTGCCGTTTATTAAGACTTTTAAAGTGCAGCTATTTGTTGAAAATGTATAGTATAGTCTATTATTACTATTATGATTATTATAATTAATTAACACTCTTTATTTACCTATATGAGTGAGAGAGAACGGGTGAGCAAATGAGAGAAAGAGAGATGTGAAAAAAATGAAGTTACTAGTCATTTTCATTTTAGATATATTTATATTATTATCAACATTTTGTGTAACGTTGCATAAATTTGTTTATTTACATAGACGTAATTAATATATAATTGGTTTTCATCTGTGTTTTCTTTATTGACATTGTGTAAGTGACGCCCCCCTGTTACTATAATTAGAACAATTTTGAGAATGATTGCAAAGTGTGAGCTATTAGGCAGATGTTTATATTTATCTGTGGCAGCAGTAAACCAAGCCAGGTTTCATTAGACTATTACATTTTTCAGGAGGAGGAAAGAAGAGATATATCACTCAGAGATCAGGATTAGCAGAATCTGGATATAAACAGGTTACGATAGCAACAAATAGGTATTAACAACAATCCTCCCCATGCAAAAATTCTAATTAGGAGGTAAAAGCGAAGAATTCTTCTAATACCAAGTTTATTACAAAACTTTGATAAGGACATAAATATAAAGAGGTTAGGATAACAAGGATTTCAAAGGCTTCTTTCTCAACACTTGAATTGATATTTATTTTTCTAATCTCTCTCAAAACATAACCTATAATAACAATAATTCAAATGGTGAAAAGCCTTTTGAAATAAGAAGGTTATGTTTTGAGAAAGGTTAGAAAAATAATAGTTCAAGAGGGGAAATGCCTTTGAAATGAGGAGGTTATAGCAGGCAGAGTTGGCCGAAAGGGATGCCACGGCACGGTTCTCAAATTTACCTTTAAGAAACAAAAGTTTTATCATTAAAACAAAATCTTAGAATGTTCAATATAAAATAAGGCCAGATACATTGAATAAAATTTTAAAAAATTGTATATTGCCACCAGTGTTGGGCATCAATCAATCAAATTTTTAATCAATTAATCAGTTGATTGAAGATTTAATTGTGGCATTTCAATTGCAACTAATCTCTTAATTGCAATTGACGTATTAATTGAAACAAAGTTTAATTGCAATTAGATTTAGTTGCAGTGTGTAAAAATCACAACTAAATATGAATGATGAATGAAAATCATTCTAGTGTTTTGTAATAACACTGCTGTTATTACAAACATTTCAACCTTGTCCTAGGCTTTTTAAACAAACCCTAATAAATAAAAAGAGCAATTGAAATATCTTTATGCATGTATTGTAATATTGGGTGCACAACTATTAAAAATGTATTATCTGCACAATCTCTAAAAAAATTTAAATCGGAAAATGCTTTTAATAAGAAATATCAAATATACTATTGCTTGTTGCCTGAAAACATAAGGCGGCTCTCACACTGAAGCAATCAGCTACTAGCAATTGGAAATGCGCAATATTATCGCCATCGGGTTGTTTACATTGAATTTAATCTCACATTGAGAAGTCTCACATTGGAGCAACTTGTTATCGCTTCTACAAAAACCGTTGCCGGTTGCGTTAATATTGGTTGCCGCCGATATGCCCTGCATGTCGAAAGCCGATTTTATCATGTCAATATAGAGCAATACTTGCATTATTATTATAAATAGAGCGTGGAATTTTTATACAAGAGACATGACAATTCAGCATTTGTTAGAAACATAAAGACATATGTGTATAACAAACTATTATTTATGCTATTAGTATATTAGGAATACTTGTAAATTATTAATTTTTTATTATTTACTGGAATGTTTTATGATTGTGGCCAAAATATAAGTCAAGGTTAGGAGGTCAGTGGCTGATGTAATTAAAGACGGTCTAAATAAGAAATGTGCATATGTATATTTAACATAAAAAGAAAAAGATTTATTATTGTTATTGGAAGTTGTTAGACATTTTTGCATGCAAGGCTGACGCAATTGGATTATTCTTCATCTAGTACCTAATAAGTTCGGATGGTTGTTACAACTTATATTGTTTTTATATATATAGTACAGTAAAACTAGCTCAAAAATTGACCAAACCCAAACATCCAAAAAAATAGTTCTACCCCGTGCCAAATTGTTCTATACCCTCCTTGTAGTAATTGATAAAAAGTTGCACAACCCAGAGCGTCGGGTTTGGAGGTGAGGGGGGTGAAAATGGTAAAATTGTATGTTTCAATATCTTCGCAAATATCTCGAAAACTATGAGGTCTAGCGCAAACTTCACTATTTAAAAAATTAATCTATATTAAATTCCGAACATAAATGGTTCTACGCATTTTTGTGCTGAAGGCAACGGAGGCGGTAAAAATATCATTATTTTTCAGTTTGCTTGGAATTCCTCGAAAGCACTTTGAGAATCAGCAGGTTTGCGAACATAATTCTTTCCGGAAATGTGCTCGTAATCCAAAGCACTCGTATATCAAAGCAAATTTCTCCATAAGAAATAATGGAAACTTAGATGATTCGTGCCGCAATTATTTCGTATTCATATAAAAATGATACACAAACAAAAAATAAAGTATTGTTTCATCACAGTTCGACTCTGCACACATGAAGCGTTAGCTAATGCGTGATTGATACGTGTGTTAGTGACTGCATAGCATTGCATAAGTTGCATACACATTCACAGGGCCGGATTAAGGTTATGGGAGCCCCTAGGCTAAACTTATAAGGCGCCCCTACCTCCTGATTCCTTCTCACTTTTTAGATTTTTTTATTTTTACTAAAAATAATTTACAATAAGGAAAAGCAAACATATTTTATTATAAATTGGGAAAACTTTAAAAAATAAATTCATATTTCAAAAGGTAATTTTTCGGCACTTCATAGATGCAAATTCATCAATTACTTCATTGAAATTAAAATTTTTGACCAGATCTGATTCAATGGCCAAAATGGATAAATTGACAAGTTTTTCTTGTCTTAGCGTACTTCTAACAAAATTTTTTACGCGGCTCAGCAGAAGATGATCTTTCTCCAGAACAATTAGTTACTGGTATGCATAAGAAGATTCGCAATGCAACATCAACATTTGGAAATGTTGACATCACTTTATTATCTCTAATTAATTTAAGCATCTCTTCCATATTTAAAGTACTTTTTGAATTGATACCTTCTATAAAATATTTAAACTGTACACATTCTTGAGGAAAATTATCGTCTAAGTCGTTAGCATAATATTTTTTCAAAGATACAGCCGCTTCATTTATTGAATTGTCGTCTAAATTAACCAAATTAAACAAAAATCCAAAATTATTTGAAATAATGTTATAGGCATTTTTTCTTTTAGTTAATTCGCTGATAATTTTGTCTATGATAACATAATAAGTATTAATTCTCATGTTACTGGATCCATACAACTTTGCTTCTGGTGTGTTACTCTCATCGCTGTGGGCTTTTCGAATTTTGACTCTTTTAAAATCTTATTTATATGAATTACAATTGGAAAGTTTTTTGCCCTCTGCCTCGTAATAATCGAATTTGTTTCTTAGTTGACTAATGAATTGAATAAGAGAGTCATAAAGTTTTACACCAGTCAAAATATTAATATCTGCTTGCTGAAGCGATTTACTTGTTTTATTAAAATTTTCAGTAACACCACTCCAGAAAACAGTCATGATGCCTGTTTCCAACTCTGAAAAAATTTTTGCGAGTCCTTTGGCTTCTGTCGTAGTTGAAGATGACTGAGTTGAATCATTTATAATTTGCTGCAAAGCGGTATTTAAACAATTGAATCCACGGTAAAGAGCTTTACAAGCATCTCCTCTGGCTGACCATCTTGTTTTTGATAACCTTTTTACAACCAAGTGGTTTTCTGTTTTTAAAATTTCTGTCATAATGTTCCACCTAATTGTGGATGCAGAAAAGAAATTATATACTTTGTCTACAAACATGAAAAATAGTGTAGCATTCTCACAACATTCAGCAGCACAGATTCCAACTAAATTTAAACTATGTGCTGCGCAAGGCACAAAGGTAGCTAGACTATTATGGTTCATTATTCGTGCTTGTAAACCAGAATACGCACCAGACATGTTGCTTGCATTATCGTAACTTTGACCTCGACAGTTTTTTAGGTCCAAAGATAAATTTTGCAAAGTGTTTAAAACTGCCGTTTCCATATCTTCAGCTTTGTGGCCTACTTTATCAATAAAGGTTACAAAACGTTCCACCGGCGTCCCATTTTCGGATACATATCTTAAAATGACCGTTAATTGATCCCTGTGAGCAACATCGGGTGTAGAGTCCACACTTATGGAAAAATATTTTGTATTTCTTATTTCATTTCCAATTTGCTTCTGTACGTTTTTGGCTAACAGACAAATAAATTCATCACATGTTGTTGAAGATAAATATGATACTTTTCCTTTTCCTGGGTTTCCGTATTTTTCAATATGACCCTTCAAAAATGGATCAAATTCTGCTATTAATTCTAGAGTTCCCAAATAATTTCCATTATTAGGTGTACCGAAAATTTCACTTGATCCTCGAAATGCCAAGCCGCGACTTGACAAAAACTTTATGGTAGCTACAACACACTTTAAAACGTTTACCCAATATTCTTTTTCTGCCAGATATTGTTTATGAATCTCTTGATCAATTTTACCAATCATACTAGATCTAGATATATAGATATTTATATTAGAGCGATGCTCATCGGAACGTTCATGTTCTTTAATTCTCTCTGAATTTTTCCAGTCGTTGAATCCATGCACAAAAGCGGATGACTTTTTACTAAATAATTTACATGGTACACAATAAACTGATTTTTTTGATATTGAATAAATGAGCCATTCGCGTCGAAAAGTCTCTCCATTAATAAGAGTAGAAAAAAACAAAGTTTTTGAACAATAACGATTTTGTGAACCATATGTTCTCTTAGATTTTTTAAAATCAATGACATCTAAATTTTGTTGAATTGGATGTTTAATAATAAAGTCGGTTACTACTTTTATGTTGTCAACAGTCCAATTAGCAGGATCGTAACTTATTTCTTTGATACCAGAAGAAGTAGATTCTGTAGATTCTTCGTTACAAACTAATTGAGGAGCATACAAAAGATTATAATGAAGAAACACATTTAGAACTTTTCCCTTACCGGTTAATGATGATGTACTAGAAAATTGATCATGTGAATTTATTAACTTTTCGGAAGAAATGTCTGTAGATGTGCCGGCTACGACATCTAATTCTAATGTACAAGTAGATTCTTTTGCAGATGAAGCTTGTATTTGTGTTCCAGTATCTAAGTGTTAATAGTGTTATTTATCTCAACAAAATCTTATAAGTAAAATTAAAATTCTCACCACTGTCAGGTTTTGAAACAATTATTTTTTCAGTTGTTTTTTTAAAGAACGATTCCAATTTAGGCACTTTTTGTAAAGCTTCTTCTTGTTTTTCCTCTTTAACTTTATTTAATTTCCTCCTTTGAGCCCCACTTAACTTGCCTTTATTTGACATTTTGTGTAAAAATGATATTATAGTATAACACTACCGACTACCGTGGATGTGGGAGACTTGAAACCGAGGTGCGCGATATAACAAATAAATGTGCTGCACTCTAGTAGTGAGTAGAATGAATAAATAAAAAATGGTATGTTGCCTACAATACCAACATATAACCGTCGGTAATGTGCTCTTTTATTTCAATTAACGAGTACTGTGACTTTTTTTTGTTTCATGTTTCGTATGCCGTACCTAAGTGTTTATTTTATTTTTAATTGATAAAACGGAAATTATCGAAATCCGATTTTTCTTTTTATTTAGCGGAAATTTTTATTTGATGCGCCCTTTTTCCGCTGGCGCCCCTTTTCTGATGGCGCCCCTAGGCTAGAGCCTAGATAGCCTATTGGGTAATCCGGCCCTGCTGACATTCAAACGCGCGATTTTCATGAAGCGAGTTGCAACGCGCAATTCGAAAGTAAAACTAGCTCAACAATTGACCAAACCCAAACCAAAAAAAAGTTCTAGTCCGCATCAAATTGTTCTATACTCTCCTCGTACTAAGTGATAAAAAGTTGCACGACCCAGAGCGTCGGGTTTTGGGGGAAGGGGGGTAAAGACCCAGGAGGAATTAAGGCTTCGTTCGAGAAGATGGGGGATGGAAGGCGGTGAGATAAAAGTGGTAATAAAGAGGAGGGGCCGGCCAGACCATCTGCACCACCAAAGCCGCTCGAGCCAAGTTCTCAGCCAAGTTTAATGTTCAGTTGCTTTTGTATCTGCGTTCCCTAGTGATATTTTTGCGCCTTCCATATCACGGTAACCATTGCCTTCAGCACAAAAATGCGTAAAACCATTTTTGTTCGAAATTTAATGTAAATTAATTTTGTACATAGTGAAGTTTGCGCTAGACCTGATAGTTTTTGAGATATTTGGGAAAAACAGTTCAAGCATACCATTTTGCCCCCTTTTCACCGCTCCCCCCCAAAACTCGACGCTCTGGGTCGTGCAACTTTTTATCACATACTACAAGGAGGGTATAGAACAATTTGGCGTGGGTTCGAACTTTTTTTTTGGATGTTTGGGTTTTGACACTAGCTTTACTGTACTAATAATATAATTATTGAAAACTGATGATGCTTTTTCATACTGCATACTACAGAAACCAATTTTTACAATATTAGTTTATTAACACTCAAAATCCTGAAGATTTAAATACATTTATAGTTTCAGTATTGCCAAGTACTTATTTTACATCTTATTTATTTTAATTTGAAACAAATACGTAATGAGAATTCTTGAACTCACGTTTTATTAATTAGGTATCATTATTTCTTATTTCTAATTTATTATTTCTTGTGCGTTTTTCAAATAAAAGAATAATATCAAATTATTTAAATTGTTATTAAATTAAAGATTAATGACAAATAAAATTTTAAAAAAAGTCTTGCTTGTAATGGGGTTGCATTCCATCTTGCATTTCACGAGCTTGTGCGGTTTAGCAAGCCGAATGTTAACTATTGAACCACGGAATCAAGTCGCGTTTCAGACTTTTCAGATTTCGGCTTTTAAAGTAATGTTTTGCAAATAATTCACGAATTTATAATTTCTGAAGAATTAATTTCACCGACTTTTATTCGAGAACGAACTATTTGGCATATTTAAGATTTTCCATACTAATTCCCTATAGCAAATGTTACAACGAACACGGTGAATACACATAATATAATATAATTAAATAATCTGTTAATAAATTCAAGTTTCGCTAATTTCTTCGTTGTTATTAAATTTATGTTTCTTATAAATGCCACCATATTAAAATCGCATATCCAGAGTTGTTAGAGGATGACATGATTGTTTGAGATTGCTACACAAACTAAAAGGAATCAGTTGCTGCAGTGTGAGAGCTGGTCAAAATGATATTGTCTGTTGCTTATTGTCAGTTTCTAGTTGCTAATTGAGCATTGCCTCAGTGTGAGAGCTTACTAATGTCCCAAATGTAGTTAAAATAAAAAACATCTGATTTCTTAAGGGATGCATTATTATATAGCAATATCCCGTCTGAATAAATATCAGGTTAATTGTCATCATAATGAAAATCAGTTGTTAATTGTAATGACATTTACAATTAATAATTTTCACTAACAATTGATTAATTGTGAATTGTCGGAGCAACTAACAATTAATCAATTGTTATTGCCAGAACAATTAACAGTTAATTGTAATCATGCAAAATAAAAAATATTCACAATTAATTAGGTAATTTAATTGTCAATTGTTAATTGCCAGTAAGATTTAATTGTGCCCAACACTGATTGTCACCTCTTTGATCAGCCGGCTGTTCTGCAGCATTTCAGTTTGAAAAAATACTTTATTTTCAAGTTCAAATATCGTCTACTTGTTAACGAGTAATTAATATAATAATGTACATTGTACTGTTGTGTAATTAACTACCATAATAAAAGTGGTGTAAAATATTTCTGTTAATATAAATTCAAAATTCAATTTATTGGTATAGCCCCTATATTTCAAATAGTAGCGACATTGTGGAGCAAACATGACACAAACTTTAACAAAGATAAAGTTACTACATACATATTGTCACCTCAATTTACCTCCTTATTCTGTAAGACTTCGTTGACAAGATAACGAACGTTAAAATATCGAAGTTCGTTATAATATCGAAATTCGTTATTTTTGTATTCTGTAAGACAAATTCTTACGAAAATCGTTATCACGCAATCGATATTTTAACGAAAGCTTCTCAGGTATCGTTACGCGGAAGCTGAATGTTATAATTTGTATGAATTCAAACGTGGTTCAATTAGAAATCAGGTTATAATTAAATTTCAGAAAAAGGATTGATTTATGTATAAAACTTGAAATCGGTTTATTTGTAAAACCTATTATATGCAGTTTTTCACAGAAAACGAGAATTCTTGTAATTTTCATTTGATCATTCGGTATCGTTAGATATGTTTTTTTTATTTGCTAAAATAATTTTATTTTATATTTTACTTTTAAGGTTTTTAAATTACTTGCAAAGAAAAAATGAGAATTGAAATTTGAATAGGAATAAATTACGATCTGGCCTGCATTTGTAACTTCCGTTTTTTGTACAAAGTTTAACACATGTATTTTAAAAAACTTTTTCTGTATACTTTTTGCAGTTCTTTCACAAAAACACGGACAAATTATTGTAATTTTCATTCCTGGTTCAGTACCTTTAAGCGTACGGGTTTCGATTGTATTTAGATTTAACCGGAAGCATTTTTAAAAGCCGATAAAGAAGGATTAAACATAAATTATTACTTCTGACCTTTTTTGTAAAAACTTGAAATGTACTGCTATGGTATATTATTGGGTAAATAAACATCACATTCCTGCGACAATAAAATTTTATGGTGATAAGCGCTGTCCCAGTATACACCTTACAACACTTGACCATCAATTTATTTAAATTTAAAGACCACTATCACTTATGTTTAGTGTAGCAAGGCAAACTGAAAAGTTGTACAGAAACAAACACCACTTACCTTTGTGATGAAAAGAAAATTTGCTCCGGCTATGATTTTAAAATCCAAAGACAAGCTCAAGAAAATTACATGAGAAAATTTCAGGCGGGTCGCTCTTTGACAAATTAATAATAAAATATTGTTCAACTTATACCTGCGAAATTCTATTAATGGACACAAAACAAGAAAACTACACAAATGAATCTTCTTTTAAAACTTAAAATATTTTATTAATAAACACATGAAAAGAAATAAACAAAAACAAAAAAATTCTTATTCTGTAAAATGGATTCAATTTAATTATTGGTGCCAATTCGATTCTCCAAAATAAGAATCAAGAGACAGTCTTAATGTTCTTTGTCTTATTTAATTTGTATTTGATCAATCCCACAACCTTAAATCATAATAAAAAAAAGAAACAAAATAAAAACAAAGTTAAATTATGAAAATAAATTTTTAAATTCAAAAATTTTAATAATCCAAGAATGGCGCAAAATTTTTAAATTCAAAGATTTTGCGCCATTCTTGGATTTTTGCACACACTATTATTATTTGGCAGTTCTCTGTAATAGTCATTAAATTTACCTACTTATTTGTAGCGTAGGTGAACACGCATTCCCATATAATTCTTCTTTGGGTCTTCTTTTGTAATTTATTACAACTATTAAATATTGAACAATTTACCTCCAATACGTAAGTACATACATCAATTGTCTATTTTCCAAAAATTCTTATTACATCCAGTTTTAATTTGCTTTCATCCAGAAATAAAGTTATAATACGTGTTCAATGTTATTTTCATTATTAAACACTTTTTAAAAAATCAATTTGTATGACATTTGTCATAACCTCACTTTTTTGACATCTCATTGACGTAGAATCTGTCACACATAACCTCAAGATTTTAACAATCCAACATGACTTCTGCTTTATATGAAAATCAACAAGTAAGTAACCAGATTTTCGATCTGCTTTTATGTTTTTTTTTGTAAAACAAATGACGAACGTCATTTCTCCACCAACAAAATTTGGTAAGTGACTAGAAACAATTGAACATCTAACCTAACAAGAAATATATAACCAAATATGGTTGAAAACCCAGACAGCACACTTTGTCTTAAAGACATCTTTTTTATGTCCATATTATGTCTGAACGCCTGAAGATCAAGAAAAGACGTCTTAAAGACATCTTTTTGAAGATATCTTGAAAACAACAAAACCTGGACATCCTTAAGACGTCTTTTAAATGTCTGTTATGTTCATTTTAAAATAAAATGAAATAACATATCATTACTATAAAAGTGTTTCCTAAAACCTTTTCTGTTGCTACATTTGCTTATTTATAACAATTTATTATTAAATAATTTTATGGATCCTAATTTTATGAATAATAAGGTACTAATGATTCTTTACCTGCCATTCGTCAATAGTCTATAAAAACCTAAAAGTTAGGAATCGATATTATATTTGGGTTTGTGCATGAAAATTCAACTATCAAATTAATGAATTTAAATTACGCGCCGTGCTATCAACTAGAAGTTGATCTCATGTCCGTTAGATGGCGCAGAAGAAGAAAAAAGTTTAAAATTCCTGAAGCTACTACTTTAATTATTATTTGTAATTTTCCGTTTACCGGCGTTTATTAAGTGTTCCCGTTTTAATTGTTTTAGATTAAGTATTTAGGTTTTGGAATTTTTATATTTTAAAGATTTAATAAAATAATAAGGTTTTTCAACGGACCGCCGTTAATGTGTATAATACTTGTTGGTAATACAGAGAACTTTCATCTTGTATATTAAAGTGGTTTGTTTATGATTTATTAACCAAGCGTCTTGCAAGCATCGAAGGGTTTTTTATTGTATTTCTCTGGCGGTTAAGTTTATAGATGCGATGTACTATATTAAAAAATAAAACATTTTTTGATTCCTGTGAGTTTTGCGTTCTCGTGGCACCCGAAGTTAACATTATTAATAGTAAGTTATCTGTTAGTTATTTTCCTATAACCTCATTTTTTAACATTGTTCATAGACTTGTTTGTGTATTTCTTGAGTTTATTCCTGACATTGTGAAGTTTTTCAGGTTAAAGAGTTGCCTGATAAGTTAAGAGGATATTCTGTTTATGATCTGGTTAAAAGGATTTTAACCTTAACACTAATGATCTAGCTCGAGATACAGCTGGCTGATGGTAAGAAAACAAAAAAAAAGATTTTAGCAATTGCATAAGTTTTATATTAATAAGTAGCACTGCGTCTTAAGCTTTACTAGATTATCTCATAGTATAATAAATTAATGTAATATATAGTAAATTAGTGTAGGTAAAACTGCATAAGAGAGCCCACACACGCATACCTACTGCGCATAACAACTATATCTAATAAACTCATGGGAATAATTCTTACACTGTTGTCGGTCCTACTTTCTTTATAATAAATAAAATATTAATGTACTGTATAAATTTAATATTTTGTATATTCTTAAAGCACCAACGCAAAAATTATTTTGAAGTTGTTCTTTACAAAAAGATAAATTAAAGCTTGCTTACTATGTACCTACAATTACTATATTTTACTAATGTGGTAAGAAAAAGTGAACCCATAAGAAGAAAAATAAAAACTCATAAAAGAATCAGCATGAAATGCGTGCCTCATCAGATCATCACGTCTTTTTAGCGGTTAATTCATTTCATTGTAGGTACATAGTAAGCAAGCTTTTAATTTATCTTTTTGTAAAGATCAACTTTAAAATAATTTTTGCGTTGGTGCTTTAAGAATATACAAAATATTAAGTTTATACAGTACATTAAAATTTTTATTTATTATACAGAAATTAGTACCGGCAACAGTGTAAGAATAATTCCCAAGAGTTTATTAGATATATTCGTTATGCGCAGTAGGTATGCGTGTCTGGGCTACCTCTTATGCAGTTTTACCTTAGTGTATCTTTTTTTAGACTGAGCAGAGTAATCGGGTCTTGTTAAATACCTAAGAACACTGAAAATACCAACCAGACATAATTAAGGAGGGCCTTGGATAGATCATCTTTATTTAAAAAATGTAACTTTCTATTCTAAGAAAAAAAGACAATATATTTTTTGATTGATGTGAATTTTATTTCTATGCCTAGTATTAACATTTCTTTAAATGAACATCTTCAAGCAGATGTCTTAAATATATCTTGTTGAATACATCTTTAAGATGTTGTAATAAAGACGTCTTTAAGATGTTGTGATAAAGACATCTTAAAGACGTTGGGTTTTGTAACAATGGATGTCTTAAAGACGTCTTTAAGATAACATAAGGCGAAAATGGACATCCATAAGACGTCTTGAATATCTGAACTCCACATCTTTTAGATGTCTTTAAGATGTATTTGTGCTGTTTGGGAATTTAAATTAAATGTTTAAACAAATTACATAATCAGAAAGAGGATAATTTTTCCTACATATTGGTATATTGCATGTCTAACAAAAAGCAAATTTAACTCCAGGATTCAATGGCAACCATCTTGAATTTCCTGACAATACATGGTTTTATAAAATTACAGATAATAACATTTTCACACCTTATTACTTCCTTTTCTAATTATTAACTGAATCCACATATTCTATTTCACAATATTTACATCAATTTTGGCACCAAACTTTAAATATTAACAGAATTTTATCATTTTAGCAGATAGGGTTGAAACGATACAAATTATAAACTTCAACAGGCTAAACCTTCGCTATATAGAGCTGCCCACTTGAAAATTCTATTGCTAAAGGTGTACTAGAATCTAATTAAGAATATTGCAGCAAAACATTTTGGCTGCAAAAGAACAATTTTTCTCGTACGACCAAAAATGAAATAGTTACTTCACCCTAAAGATTTTCAACCCCTAAATTTTTACGGTTATTCGTTTATAACTTTTTTATTGCAAACATTTCTCAAAGAAGTGTATTGAGGAAGTTGTAGAGAATCGTGTTGCCAACAAAAATGGTGGTAACAATTTTTTTACTCAGACGTATGGTTAAGGAGATAAATAACTTACCAGTAGGAAGAACGTTATACGCGCTTACTGCCTCGTTTTCGACTTACCTCCATTCGACCGCTGCCTTCCGCTATACCAAAGAACGGAACCAAAAAAGTGAGTGCACTATATTGTTCGTTCTTAGATTGCCTACAAGAAAGGTAAGAACAATTTTGCTCGTACCATCAAAAATGCAATTGTTATTTCACCCCAAAAATTTCCAACCCCTAAATTTTTACAGTTATTTGTTTATAACTTTTTTATTACAAACATCTAGCAAAGAAGTGTATTGAGGAAGTTGTAGAGAATCGAATTTCCGACAAAAACGTTATGAATTACTTTTTTTCGGTTTACAGTTTTTACAGTTATTTGTTTATAACTTTTTTATTACAAACATCTAGCAAAGAAGTGTATTGAGGAAGTTGTAGAGAATCGAATTTCCGACAAAAACGTTATGAATTACTTTTTTCTGCAGACCTACGGTTAACGAGATAAATTGAAAAAACACTTTAACCTCTTTTTCCAAGATGGCGGACACTTCGCAGCCTCCGATTAATACGAAAACTTGAATCTAAACTCACCACACACCCCCCTACATACTAAACAAAAAAGTTGCTGTTATCAAGTCTTTGGGTGGACGGGAGACCACACGACGTTCACCCCTAGAACTGGCTATCTTCTACCCTATCTCGCTGACGGGCAACGGATGAAGCTGTCAGAATAAAGTGTGTGGTAGAGAAATTCGTGAGAATTCTCGACGGTAACTCTGACCGATCGGGGGGAGCCCTGGTAGATGAGACCGGTGTGGGCGGATTCGAATCTAGCCTAAGGAAGGAGGTCATTTATGGTTACCAATGGAACCCGCTGTTTGGCCGAGGTCATTTATGGTCACCAAGGAACCCGCTGCATGACCTAGGTCATGTATGGTCACCAAAGGAACCCGCTGTTTGACCGAGATCATTTATGGTCACCAAAGGAACCCGCCGTTTGACTGAATCTCTAGTGCGGTGACTAGAAGTGAGGTTATCCCGCTTTTGGGCAATGGGAAACTGCATGCCGCCAGGTAAATGTGCTCAGGAGCTATCCCGACCACCCTATGATCCGGACTGCAGCCGGGTACAGTGGTTGGGAGAAGCTCTGAAAGCCATTACACTTAAGGATAGTTGAAGCGAATACATAGCCTCTCACTATCAAGACAACTTCACCAAATTCGGTTACGCACAGGGAGTCTATAACGTTCTAAAAGAAGCTCTGTCGAGGGTCCACCAAGCCTAAAATTGGTAGATCGGGGTGGCAAAACCGCTTAAAAACCAAGTCCATGCCACATTTGAGGTTGGATTCGATCGGGCGTGGTCCCACTTGATAACGGCGTCATGTTGGGGAATAGTCCTATTGCTGGACGAGGTAACTTGAACCCGTATGAAAGAGGACGGGAGGGTTACCGGCGGGTGAGCAGCGTGCAATGAGCAACTGCTCGGTCACTATGCGCGTCTTACCTAGTAGAGAGTGGATAGGCAACCTCGCTCCTACCAGTGAGTAATCTGGTAGCAATTGCACGACTGCCGGTTGTTGTTTTGGAACGTTTTAAAACATTTTCAGTAGGAAACTAAGAATTAGATTTTCGCGAATACCTATTAGTACTGTACGTTCTCTAGTTTTACAGAACTACCAAGTACTAAAAAACAAGAAATCACTTTTACTTATATTTAAGAAATTAACTCATTTATAACCTTTGTAACAGTATAACACCTTCAATATGGAGAAATATATTCTTTTCAAATACAGTTTTACATTTAACAAAACTCTGTTATTCAATATTTTAATCAACTTAAATGCTATTAAAGTACTTAATTATAATAGAATTAACACTATTTTTGCTTATGCATCTCTTCTCTTGTATATTTATTATACATTAATACATAAAACGCAGCGTCTATCTGTCTGTCGTTCTGTATGTTTGCTTTTTCTGAAACTATACAAAACATAGACTTTATAAAATCAAAAAATATCAAACGTCTTACTTTCACTTATATACAGTTTCTCTGGCGACCATTTTAGAAGAACTTGCTAGGCCTGCAGTTTTCAACTTCTTGCGTTGTCTTTTTTTACCAGGACTCGATAAAACTCGCTGGTTTCTACTACGAGCCCTTTTAACAGTTGAAACACAAATCTTTAAAGCCTCAGCTGCTCGCTGCAATAAACAAACAATTATAGTACAATATGATCATAAATAATAATTAACGTTTCTTACCTCTTGTACACAAAATAAAGGAAGTAAATTTCCACGATTTCCTTTTTCCCTCTCGAACTAGTTTAGTAAATTCAGGAATAACTGATGAGACTGCGAATGCAGTGTCTTCCCTTATACTGACATAATATTAATATGTATTATATTAGGTAAAATTGCGATTTTCTGCCAGTTATTATTGATCATTATTATTATTAACTGTTGCTTATTATTATTGAAACACTATAACACTCACGAAAAACATGTAAATAAGAAATAACTTCAGCTAATGTCACCTGTGCCAATCAAATCTACAGTCTACAGGTATGAGAGATACCTGTGACATGTTTTACAATAAAGTCACATGTTCATAACCGCATACAGCATTGTCTATAATTTTGGCATTTTCTTTCAGAAATCTGTGAAATACCTTAAAGAATCCCTAAAATTGATCAACTTTATCTGTAGTGACGACATTCAATTTTTCCACGATAATTTTGCCAATAAATGTAGTTATTTTTTTGTTTTTTTGTGGCAATATGTTAATTTGATCTAGGAATTTATTTGTAAGGTTGGCCACTCCGTATTCTACACTCTAAAGAGCTAGTCAAATCAACTTCCAACGACGCAGAGAAGTGCTAATGCAATGCTATCTTCGTCATACTCGTAGATAATGAGAGTAAAGCACAACAATACGCTTTCTGTGATAATTTCTTGCAAAGATGACGCAGAGCTCATCTTTCGGTGGACGGATAGTAGTTTTCTTGAATCGGATACTTTAGAACCACCCTGTGGATAAATCTAATTTTCAACATTGGTAGCGCTGCCAGTAGCTAACCTCACTTCTTAATAAAGTTCCTTTGAAAGTTTCTAAGCAAACACTTGCTATAATAATGATAATTATTATCTACTTTACTGATGACTGTGTTAATCAAGGAAGTGTGTTAATGATACAAAACAGAAAAGGCAGAATTATAAATTGATATTTTATACTTGGATTTGAATGAATTTTTTACTATTTTATTTCACGTTTATCTTGTATTCGACTTATTGAACAAATACTCAACCAAGAAGAGTGAACTAAGCTCAAGGAAGTATCATGGTTAGTCAAGAACATCAAGCGAAATATAATGAAGGATGTAAGGTGTGAAGTCTTTAAGTAGAAGATACGGTGGTGGTAAAGGAGTACCGACTGGTGTAGAATTGATGGAAGCGACATTCAAATCACATACTTAGAAGACCAACGAACACGAGGTTAGGAGCAGAATGCTGTGAGAAATCGGGAAATACCAGTAAGAATACATTAATACTCGTACCTAAGTAATCTGTAGCATGTATCTCTTATGAGCCTAGCTATAATACTATTAGAAAAGTACTGTCAATCAGGGCGACTTGATAATAATTTTGACATTCAAACCCTTTTCCTGGAAAACTGTAAACATAAAAAGTGTAAAACACACATGAGCTAGGGTAACTGAAGGTATTAAGCCATGCAGTTACAATGCCGTCCAAGTAAGCAATTCTTGTACATTGGAAATATTGCCAGTGACAGAATCTTACAGGTAGCTGTATTATCTTTGTATGTGCGTATAAAAAATGTCATTAAAAGATTTGTTGCTTTAGTGAGAATTTAGGCCCAGCTAAGTAACGGTGGTGCATAAAAGTTTGCGTTGAAAAGTGAAACTAGATAAAAATAGCATAACATATTATAAATTTTGTATGTTCTTAAAATACATTCTTTAATGCGTTAAATAGTAAAAATGGTTTTAAAATAATGTAGTTATTATTATTTAGGAGTTTAAAGCAAATTTGTGTTCATACTTATGGTTTACCTTAAATACAAGAAATACGTTTTATTTAAAGATAATTCAAGCTGGCGTTATTACCTTCACTAAACATAAAACGAGAAAGTTGCAGTTGCTCTTGTTTTCGATTTATATTTTAAAAAAATATTAAATCATTGCAAATTCTGATAAGTAGAATCTAATCATTGCAATAAGGAATATCTTGCCAAAAAACCAGAACGTTTGGTTGTGTCTTTAACCATTGGAAACTAATTAGCTGAATAGGTGGCGTTATTACCTTCAGTTACCCTATACATATTGACTCAATAAAGAGACACCACACTCAAGTACACAAGATTTGATCCATCGAAATAGATAAAAATCTTTTATATCCAAAAAATAAAAAATATTTAAAAAATACACCTCCTTTAACGATTTTTAACAGTATTTTTGGTAAGAACTGGAATATTTTTTTAAAGGTAATACATAAATTTCTTTAATTTAATGCTTTTCATAGCAGTTTTTAGTTCAGGATGGTGATCATTGTACTGTCGGGTCGTTTTATATAAATATTTGGTATATTCCAAATCACCCTGAGAGGAATACGAAAAAATAATTTGGTAACTCATTATTTTACAAGAACAAATATTGACGTTAAGTGAATGAAGTCACTAATAGAAATAAATATTATATTTGAAAAGAAATATTTCAACCCTCTGTTATTATTAGCACGTTCACAACACTGAAACTGAAATCGAGCATGAAAAACTGCATTTCTTACCTGTTGCAAGCACATAAAGATCCTTTGCTCATCACCTATTTATGAGTAAAACCTACAAGCTAGAGATTCTGCTGTTGACCCAAAGGCGACAGCGTTAGATTTAATTAGTAACCACAAATATACCAAGTCACCGCGATTGATAGTAAACAATGACAAAGCATGTAATGCAAACCCAAAGCCCGTAAGTCTGACAATGTCAAGTGAGACTGAAAGTATGGTGTGTAATGACAATAACGATCAGAATGTTGTTTATATGTACAGTAGGGTGATCCAACAAAAAAGCAAAGTCGGAAATCTTATGCTCTCACCCCCTAGGATTTATTGTATATCGAAAAAAAAGTACCCCTATTTTTTATTTTGAAATCGGATGATGTTTAGGGGTGCCTCAAAGTCTCTTTTTTCTTTTATATTAAAAAATAGTAATAAATATCTTTTAACAATTTTTACGTGTTTCTTCCATTTATGGGATTTTTTGCAAGTCTGTAAAAAATAGTTAATATAAGAAATTTAACAAATAAATTATTGGATCTCATTCTCTGAACATTTCTGAAGAGAAACAGTGTAGTCTGGTTGAAAAATACTATTTTCTAGGATTCTATACCAAATCTACGAAAAAGTGTTTTTTCCCTATATAAAATACATGGGAAACTTTAAGGGCTTTGAGGCACCGCTAAACCTCGTCCAATTTCAAAATAAAAAAATAGAGGTACCTTTTTTTTCGATGTATAATAATCCTAGGGGCTGAGAGCCTAAGATTTCCGACTTTGCTTTTTTGTTGGACCACCCTAATGTACAGCCATTGCAAACTGCTGAAGCCGCAGATGAAGGAAGGGTACGTTCGAAGATAGAAAGAGAAAGTAGTGCTAGCAGTACAATCTGTTACAAAAGCAATTAATTTATCTGCTCTTAAAATTCTCATTCTTTTAATAAATCTGGAATGTTCTAGATTTAAAATCTTTTTAGAAAAGGATTTAAAAATTTATCGGTTTTTCCCGTATAACTTCTTGAAATTTAGAACCTTTCTTGCAAAAAATGTACTGATATAAACACTGCAGAGCTGCTACTAGAAATGAGAATTCCTCACCTAACTATCGGTAGTCTACTGCGCATCTTTTGCTCGCGGCTTTAGCAGTTTGCAGTGAGCTGTATGTTGTGTTGAACAGCCAAACATTATGCAGAGTGTTACTAATAACCTGTCTGTTAACAGAGTTCAAAAAGGAACGATTGATCAGAAGGAACCAGCTCAACCAGAAGCAGCTATACTTCAGCAAAACCCAGGAATCAGTGTGCTGAAGTCAGGTACAAAGAGGAGGAAGGTCTCGAGAGGTGCTTTCACAATTCAACAACTACATAATAGAACCAGGGCGCATAATAAATTGCATACTACATCATATTTAGTAGAAAAATTTAATGTAATAATATATTTATTAGTAATTTGATAATTACATTTAAAGCACTATTAAATTAAATTGCAATATGTGCAATTTGCCTGTGTTGCATTTGAAAATAATCTTATAGGCATTATGGCCTATTCCATATCAAAAAAGTCACCAATGTTGATGAAATTTTAGTATGTTAATCTTTGTTAAAAATAAAAGGATTCTTATTTTTTTGTTTGGCCCAAAAGAAATTCTGGATCAAGGTACATGTCATCAAAGTTAAGGAAGGGTAAGATTGCAAATGTTTTTACTGTTTAAGACTGATTTTTTTCATATTTTAGAAACTAATAGGAATATTTTAATGCAGTTTGATTTGTCTGAGGTAATTCTTTTCTCTAAATTTTGAGACCTAAATTATCTATACACTTGAACTATATTTTCCATAAATACCAGTTGCATCATCTTACTGGTTCATTAAGAAATTCCATTTACCCGTGGACGGATAAACCAGTCATACCCTTACCTATGTAAATTTGCAGAGTTATTTTTATTTCTCTGATTAAGTGAACAAATTAATAAATCAAACTGCAAAGCATTTATGTCATATAACAGTTACTGTCCTGCTAAGATCATAGGCGGTAACTGCAAAACATCTACTCAAAAATATACCATACTTTTTCTTAGCACACATTGCAATTATGTATAGTATATTTATAAATTGTAGTTTTGCAGTTACTGCCTTTGATCTTAGCAGGGCAGAGTAGTGATGATAACAAGATTTTTTTTCTTTTGTGGGCATATGTAATAATATACAGTGCGAGTGTAAAGTCTGGAACTATCGCAATAAATCGTTTATTAAACGTTTTTGAAAAAAATCCTCGAACACGTCAATTATTATCTTAAATGAGCCATATTTTACTGTAATCGTCACTTAAAGATCGTCTTTTGTTTTTGAGTTATGACGTAAGCGATAATTTTTTTAAATGGAAACCCTAATGTTTTATGATGAATTTGGAAAGAGCATGAAATTCTAAGACCAAATATGCTAAAAAAGTATGGTACTGTATTTTGAAATTTTTGAGATAATTGCCGTTAAAGTTTTAAAACAAAAATCTAATAACAATCAAGAGTTCCAAGTTTTAATAAAAAAATCAAGTAGCCATGTAACAATTGACAGCGTTAAAATTATGACAGTTCTTTATCAGTTTTTATTGTGGGCTTTTTTACGTAATTCAGTAAATAATGGTGCGATATTTGACTGAAAAAGAGCGAATTGAAATTTTAACATTGAGGGGATGTGGCGACCGTACTAGAACACAACAAGAGGTTTGTGAGATATTTAATAACAAGTATCCTGATAAAGAACCTATCACAAGAGCGACAGTTTCCAAAATAGGAAGAAAGTTTTCTGAACTCAGACATGTGAGAGATCGCCATAGAGGTGGTCGTCCAACAACCGAAGAAGGTAACGAATTAGATATTCTGTTGTCTCTACAAGAGAACTAGCCGCAAATAATGACATTTCTCAAAGGTCAGTTATAAAGATTTTAAAGAAACATAAATGGCATCCTTGCCTTTAACAGCCTTGGTAGTGTAATGTTTGGCGTGCCGGACTTTCACACAAGCGGCCCGCGATCGACTCCCGGCGCCGACAGATCTGGTTAAGGTATTCTGCAGTTTTCCTTAGCTGTGACACAAATGTGGGATTTTCGCTGTTCCATCTGTAAGTCGGCTGCAGCCTCACATAGGGCCTACGTAATAATAATAATCGCCCCCTCCCTCCCGCACAAGCTTATAGCTTCTGGGGCCTTGGTTTAGGTTATGGGTTGTAGTATTTATTATTATTATTATTATCCCTACAAAGTTCAATTAGTGCAAGAGCTTAACGGAGATGATCCTGACCGCAGAACAGAGTTCTGTGAGGTAATGATGGAGCGGTGCAATATCGATGGCGACTTTTCAAATCGCATCATTTTTTCTGATGAAGCAACATTTCACCTTAATGGAACAGTGAATCGTCATAACTATCGATATTGGGCACCTGAAAATCCGCGCTAGATGAACGAGACGCACACGCAGTTTCTTCAAAAACTCAACGTTTGGGCAAGAATTGTAGGAGATAGACTTCTAGGACCATTTTTTATCGAAGGTTCATTGACAAGTGAAAAGTATTTGGATTTCTTAAGAAACGATTTAATTCTTGCTCTTGCGGTGCTTTATCCGAACAATGAAGATCCGGATCTACCAAGCAATACATTATGGTTTCAGCAAGATGGTGCACCGGCACATTTTGCTATTGGTGTTAGGAATTATTTAACCCTTATTTAGTTGACCCTTTTAAAAAAATAAACGATCATGTATCTTTGTTCAGGTACATGCTACACAGATAATTTAAGGGTCGAAATATAGAGAAAAAAATTGCCTTTCAGGCAAATCAAACTGCATTAAAATATTCCTTGTAGTTTACGAAATATTCAAAAATCAGTAAAAATATTCACAATCTATGAACTTTGACAACCTGAACTTGATCCAGAATTTGTTTGAGCCAAACAAAAAAAAGGGTCCTTTTATTTTTGGCAAATATTAACATACTAAAAGTTAATCAAAATTAGTGACTTTGACCTGCACCACCTGCCTGGTTTGAGATGAAATAGGCCTATGCACACATAGGCAACCAAGTATATAGCTCTTTTATACGATTTGTATATAATGCATGCTAAATAAATAGCGCTGTTTGTATACATATAAATTTCTAAGTTTTATGTGGTACACACACAGTATTGTATACATATGAATGTTATAATAAATGGTTAATTGTACGTGTTTGTTTTATTTAATGACAATGATATCAATTAGAGATGTAAAATTTAAAACGTTGTTAATCTCTCTGTCTTCATAACCTCCTGATACAAATTTTTGTTTTAATCAACTAGCTATTTGCAAGGCTTTTCACCAGTCCAAAATTTCTTTTGTAGATCAATTTCCTATTTGCAAGGCTTTTCACCAATTCAAATTTACTTTCGTGTTAATCTCTTTCTCTTCATAACCTCCTGATACAAATTTTTGTTTTAAATCAATTTCATATTTGCAAGGCTTTTCACCAATTCAACAAATGAAAAAATTTTAACTGGCGAAAAGCCTTACAAATAGGTAATAAATTTAAAACAAAAATTTGTATCAGGAGGTTATGAAGAGAAAGAGATCAACATTAAATAAAATTTGAACTGGTGAGAAACCTTGCAAATAGAAAATTGATTTTTCTCTTCCTAACCTCCTGATACAAATTTCTGTTTTAAATTTATTTGCCATTTGCAAGGCTTTTTTCAGTCCAAAATTTCTTTTGTAGATCAATTTCCTATTTGCAAGGCTTTTCACTAATTCAAATTTACTTTCCTGTTAATCTCTTTCTCTTCATAACCTCCTGATACAAATTTGTTTTAAATCAATTTCCTATTTGCAAGGCTTTTCACCAATTCAAATTTACTTTCGTGTTAATCTCTTTCTCTTCATAACCTCCTGATACAAATTTTTGTTTTAAATCAATTTCATATTTGCAAGGCTTTTCACCAATTCAACAAATGAAAAAATTTTAACTGGCGAAAAGCCTTACAAATAGGTAATAAATTTAAAACAAAAATTTGTATCAGGAGGTTATGAAGAGAAAGAGATCAACATTAAATAAAATTTGAACTGGTGAGAAACCTTGCAAATAGAAAATTGATTTTTCTCTTCCTAACCTCCTGATACAAATTTCTGTTTTAAATTTATTTGCCATTTGCAAGGCTTTTTTCAGTCCAAAATTTCTTTTGTAGATCAATTTCCTATTTGCAAGGCTTTTCACTAATTCAAATTTACTTTCCTGTTAATCTCTTTCTCTTCATAACCTCCTGATACAAATTTGTTTTAAATCAATTTCCTATTTGCAAGGCTTTTCACCAATTCAAATTTACTTTCGTGTTGTTAATCTCTTTCTCTTCATAACCTCCTGATACAAATTTTTGTTTTAAATCAATTTCATATTTGCAAGGCTTTTCACCAATTCAACAAATGAAAAAATTTTAACTGGCGAAAAGCCTTACAAATAGGTAATAAATTTAAAACAAAAATTTGTATCAGGAGGTTATGAAGAGAAAGAGATCAACATTAAATAAAATTTGAACTGGTGAGAAACCTTGCAAATAGAAAATTGATTTTTCTCTTCCTAACCTCCTGATACAAATTTCTGTTTTAAATTTATTTGC
Source organism: Agrypnus murinus (assembly GCA_929113105.1). NCBI lineage: Eukaryota > Metazoa > Arthropoda > Insecta > Coleoptera > Elateridae > Agrypnus > Agrypnus murinus. Next base: position 156,405,598 of record OV816028.1, on the reverse strand, counting down.
CATTTGCAAGGCTTTTTTCAGTCCAAAATTTCTTTTGTAGATCAATTTCCTATTTGCAAGGCTTTTCACTAATTCAAATTTACTTTCCTGTTAATCTCTTTCTCTTCATAACCTCCTGATACAAATTTGTTTTAAATCAATTTCCTATTTGCAAGGCTTTTCACCAATTCAAATTTACTTTCGTGTTAATCTCTTTCTCTTCATAACCTCCTGATACAAATTTTTGTTTTAAATCAATTTCATATTTGCAAGGCTTTTCACCAATTCAACAAATGAAAAAATTTTAACTGGCGAAAAGCCTTACAAATAGGTAATAAATTTAAAACAAAAATTTGTATCAGGAGGTTATGAAGAGAAAGAGATCAACATTAAATAAAATTTGAACTGGTGAGAAACCTTGCAAATAGAAAATTGATTTTTCTCTTCCTAACCTCCTGATACAAATTTCTGTTTTAAATTTATTTGCCATTTGCAAGGCTTTTCACCAGTTTAAATTTTTTTCATTTGTTGAACTGGTGAAAAGCCTTGCAAATACGAAATTGATTTAAAACAAAATTTGCAGGACTTTGCCGCTTCAAATTTTCTTCTATGTTAATCTCTTTCTCTTCATAACCTCCTGATACAAATTTTTGTTTTAAATTTATTACCTATTTGTAAGGCTTTTCACCAGTTTAAATTTTTTTCATTTGTTGAATTGGTGAAAAACCTTGCAAATAGGAAATTGATTTAAAACGAAATTTGCAGGACTTTGACGGTTCAAATTTTCTTCTATGTTAATCTCTTTCTCTTCATAACCTCCTGATACAAATTTTTGTTTTAAATTTATTACCTATTTGCAAGGCTTTTCACCAGTTAATTTTTTCATTTGTTGAACTGGTGAAAAGCCTTGCAAATAGGAAATTGATTTAAAACAGAAATCTGCAAGGCTTTTCACCAGTTGCCTTCTTTTTTCAAAATTCCTGTTCTAAATCTGTTTGCTGTTTGCATGCTAACATTTTAAGAAAATACAAATGAAATGAAACGAAACTTTCATGTAAAACTGTGTAATAATTTATAAGCAGAACAAAAATTGCACATACGATAATTATTTTGTTTTAATAATAAGCATTTACATAATATAGATAATATAAGACAACAATAAATATATTGATAACATAATTTTCTCTTTAAAAATTATAAATATTCATAGTAAATTAAATTAAAAATTCTATTTTATACACAATTTCATAAATAAATCTTTTTAGAATAGAATCGACAATAGTATTATTTTTTTAGTAGACTATTTTAATATCTTATTAGTTATGATCGAAATTATTAAAAACATTGTTGCTTAAAGTGTCACTCAGAGTAATAAATTATTTTCCTTTATATTAATAATTGCAAACTTGAATTAATTTGAATTGCTTCATATACGTATACTTCTATATACGTTAATGGTTTATTATATAAATCACTTTTAGCTATGATTTAAAAACAAATATTCGTTATAATTGGACAAGATTTTTTTAAACAATTAACCGAGTGAGATACTGAGACAATTAGAAGACTTCTCTCGCCTTTGGGTTCACCCTGAGAAACTGCTTCTAGATCACCTACTGTGTCTTCAATTATGGTTTCTTCCATCTCACCATCACCTAATTAATAACAATCACATTAAAATTCATATAGCGTCATTATAATAAATAAAACGTGCACCAAATATAAACTTATAATACAAACAGAACCTACCCTGTAGGATTCCCAGTAATATCAGTTATGAGCTACCAAACAAGTAGATGAGAAGCGAAATCTTTTGGTTCATTAGCATCTTCCTCTGTAAATTTCGATTTGTTTTTATTAAGGCTTTTGCAAAACAAAATACATTAAAACAAATTGGAAAAGAAGCTTATATAAATAAAATATCTGTCGTTTACTTGCTTTTCTTGCTGATACAAGGCATATAAAAGAGGAAAGAAATGAAGTGTATTACCAAAAGATATTTTCCATTTCGTTTTGTTACTCGAGATTTTAGTGACACTTCAGGAATCCATTATTTTAATAATTGAATGGTCAGCCATAACAACATTGTATGTAACATTTTGCTGAAATGTGGTATTTCTGTAAAAACAACGTTACCTACTATATCCCTATTGGAAGGTGTTGGCGTTATAGAGATATAAAATATCCTTAAACAGAATCCCGGGATGCTAGTTTTTAAAGTGTTAATTTGTAGTATGCCGTTTAACAATGCTGTACATCTGTTGTCAGTTCGTGTTGCTGTTCAATCCATTTGTTACATACAACATTGTTATGGCCGACCTTTCAATTATTTATAAATACCCCAATTTCTCTATTAATAGATTCACTACATTAACTACAGACCTGGAAATTGATATAGGTTCACCTAGAACATTGATATAATTTTTGAAATATTTTTGTTAAAACGTATCTTACTGTAAAACCACTTTAAAGTTTTATATATAGAATGATATCATGAAATCAGGCATTTACCGTTTAAATTGTTCTGTTTGTAGTTCGGTATATATTGGACTAACAGTTCGAAATTTTGACATAAGATATAAAGAACACGTACATCATTACAAAAATAAACATCCTGAAAAATCTAATTACGCCAAACACCTTTTAGAACAAAATCACACAATGACTCCTCAAAATAATATTAAATTCCTACATTTTTGTAATAACAAACGCAAATTAGACATTTTAGAAGCCTTTGAGATATATAAACACAAACTCAGGGTACCTTTAATGAATGAACAACTTGAGCTCAGTAATTCTCCATTACTGGAAGTATTAGATATTTAATTCTGATTATTATTATTGATTTATCTAGTTATCTATTTTTGTATCTACCTTAGCGACGTGTTTGTTTATAATTATATTACCTCTGATAATGACAGCATAGTTGTCGAAACAATATTGTCAGGTTATATTTTAATAAAACTGTGAAACTTTTACTAATCTTTATTATATAGTAAGGCTTATATAGTAAACTTATAAGTCAATTATTATAAATCGACTGGCAGTTAGATCTCCGCGACAAAAAGTATTTTTCTTGTAATAAAAATTGCTGAACTGATACTAGACGCCTACTGACAAGTCAATTTCGGCCCAAGGAATGTGGTATAACTTTTTTCACCGTTATTACTTCAAAATGTAATTTTGCACATTTATTCTTATAATTATTGTAAATCGACTGGCAGTTAGATTTCAGCGACAAAATTTGGAAAGTAATTAAACAATGGCCATTGTAATGAAAGATTCAATAGTTTAGATAAGTTGTACAGGTTGATGAAGGCTACCACCGCCTATCAAAAACAGTGTTATTTTTTAATTAGCTGCAGGTTTCTGCCTCTCGAGCAGGGACACCTATCGAGAGCCCGGGTTAAGCAAACATGCTTACAACGGATTTACGTGCATTTTCTCAAACATATTCATACTTCACTATTATCTCTTATTGTATATTACAGATATTAAGAAATGCTATAAAGAAAAAAAATACGAATCAAATGATACCTTTGGTTTTGAACTGCATTTGATTGTAACTGGAAAAAAAATAAATAAACTTCCGTTTCTGCAAAAATCAGTTATATCTTGAAAACATTGGAATGATGAAAAAAGAATATTTGGTACCTAAATGTCATTTTTAACGTTAGATTTGACTGCTTGAGAGACGATTATTATTTATTTACTGTAATTCCAGCAAATGTAAACGTGCTCATCAATTATTCTGTGGAGAGACTCACCTGACAAAGAGTTACAATGCATGGAGCTTTCAACAGTAACTTATGGCACCAATTGTGCCGCTTTTCTTGCTACCCGTGTTCTAAAGGAAGTAGTTTCGAATTCACGTCAAACATATCCTTTTGCATCAGATGCTCTGCTGGATCACACTTATGTTGACGACATCCTATACGGCTGTTCCACTTTCGCGGAATTACAAGCCGCTTATCATGAGCTTAATCAGCTCTTAGGTTCCGCAGGATTTCATTTACACAAATGGTGTATTACGCCCAAATTAAAAAAAGGTTTATAAAGGCTAGCTCGAATAGTTTAGCATGAGGTTATCAACAGGGCGGTAAATTCTTGGTGATGGGGTTCATCCACTTCAAGAGACTTCAGGTTCTGGTTGCAATTAGAGTTGTGCTCATTCGATTAAGCATTCAAAGTTGCTTCAAAAATAAATAAATAAATCGCTGAATGCTATATATACATTTATTATCGTGTCTCAGTGTTCTTGTATAATACTCAACAAGATATAAAAATTACCTTATGATTAGGTTCAGATTAAATAGTTCAATACACCGAGTTCGTACCGTGTGTGATCACATACGTTTACATACATATATAATGCATAGTATTAACGTCTTATATGATAATGATAAAAGATAGACACGAAATAAAATGTTTAACCCCTTGTATTGCTTTACATACATGCAAAAAAACAAGTAAATAATTGACTCCTGATAGCTATACCATCCAAATTAATTAATACATATTATTCATTAACTAATCAAATCAACTTCAGTGCCAATAATAACAGTAATTAAAATATAGTACATACATGTAGAAGTATAAAAAAAATCAACAAAACCTGATTGCTGCTTTGCCTAGAATCTCCATAAGGCTGTACCCAAAAAAAATCAACAATTCTTCCGACTTGATCTCTTTTGAGTGGCGGTGGCGGACTCTCTGCCCAAAAGATACCACTCCAACAAGAATAATAATATATAAAAAATAACTAACCAAATAAATAAACCCTAAAACCAAAAGGACGAAATTAATCTCGGGACAATCCACACAAAAAAATCCACTTACCTCTAACGAGGGTTTTGTTTACGAAAAGGTTTTTTTTTGTATCCCCTTTCAACGAAGTTGGTGAATTTAGATGTATTTCTAAAATGGTTGATAAGGAATTAGGATTAAACAATTAAACAGAATGCACTCACACTCACCGAGAAGATACGTTTAAGCCACATGCATTTAGATCCTCCAACGAGAGAAGAAAATACCCAACTTTTCCGAAAAATAATTTCTCCAACAGAAGACTGTTAACCGGATATTTTCTATCGACTTCACCATATAAAATCCATCAATACGATGCGGGAGAAAAACCCAGAAAAATATGGCGGTCGTACATGGGATGTCACGTACCAAGCGAAGGAAGTCTCTTAAAGAAAGTACTTCTCGCAAAATGCAAATTGAGCCGATATATGAGAAATCTTCAATACCGACACCTCTATCAAAACGAATAATCGCAGAGTGTAAACACAACGTAAATTTTAGTAAAAACCCCAAAAAGAATTACTCTCTTATAAATTAATAGATCTTAGTTGATGAAACAACTTCCTCTAGGTAAGTAGCTATCAAACTATTAAGTCACATACTAATCATATATAATATTTTCCAGTTGTTATTTATCGCTTGTTTACTTTTAGAATAAGTATAAAAGATGGAAATATTTTGATATTTCAACCAAGAATAAAATTGTATGGAATACAGGGCGTCCCTTCAGACAAAATACTAATTAAGGTAAGTACGAAATAATTTCTAAATAAGATCATTCCCCTTTTCTTTATTTCAGGTCAGAATCTTTGGCTAAAGGAGCAAGCTATCCAGATGTGGAAAAGCAATGTATCTAAAGATTTAATTAGACTGTATTTTATATCTTTTCAATAAATACTTAACCATTATCATGTATTTACAATAAAATTGTTAAAGTGAAAATTTGAACTGTTACAGGTGTTCTAATTCGCCTCAATTTCGATAACTGTATTTGTTGTATTTCTTTTATTTATTTATAATAATACCCAGCTATTTAAATGTACACATAACACAACGTAATCATTTTTTTATTTATTTGACAATCTCTTTACATTACTGCCAACTTACAAGTATAACATCTCTCCCCTTACAAATTTATTAAATGTTCATAAATAACAGTGAAATAAAAAACTTATTTTATTTAAACATTTCACAAAAACTAACTTATAAGTTTACCTAACTGTTACAAGTCTAAACGCACTACAGGCTTTCGTTTTCTTTGACTTCTACGGAGTCTACAAGCTCAGCATTACTACTAGTAGTAGGTTTACTTGTAACACAATCATCTGTTATATCATTTAAAATATCTACATTTTGATCTTCCCTAACACCCTTACCATCATTATTCTCTAAATCCTTATTTTCATTACTACCTAGACAAAGTTGTGGGTTTGAAGGATCACTCTTGGGATCTTGATTTAGACTTAATTCGTCTGGTTCCGAAGTTTCTAGGCAAATCTCCTCTTTTTCAATTTCGTTTCCCGCTTTTCTTAATTGATTTAGGTGCCGACGCCAAGCAATACCACTATCTAATAATACTACGTAATGGAGAGAGCCCAGTTTTTCCTGGATTCTGCCTAATTTCCATTTACAGTTTTTATCTAAGTAATTGCGCGCCGCAACCCTATCCCCTACCTCAAAAGATCGACCTGATATATTATTTGAAGGGACCATTAAAGAAAATGTGGAGCGAACTGAATAATTAAATATTAAATCTGATGGAGATTGTTTCGTTACAGGGTGTGATGTAATTCTATATTGAACTAATATTTTATCTAAATTTTCTTGAAGCGTATTTTGAGGGGCTTTTAATGCTTTTAATTTTTGTTTAATTGTTTGCACATATCGTTCGGCCTGACCATTGGTTGCAGGGTGGTATGGGGCTGAACGTTTATGCACAATTCCCAATTGTTTTAGAAAATTTGCCAATTTTGGGTTTACAAACTGAACGCCATTGTCAGTGCAAATACATGTAGGTAACCCAAAACATGCAAATACTTTTCGCAACACCTCAATGGTATTATCAGTGTTAATTTTTCTCAAAATATGCACCTCTGGCCATTTGGAGTATGCATCTACAATAATCATAAAATAAACGCCCAAATAAGGACCTGCAAAATCTAAATGCAATCGTTCAAAAGGAGCAGATGGATATGTCCAATGGTGTTTGATGGGTGGTGGATTATTTTTATTTTTAATACACTGCAAACAATTTTCCACTACTTTTTTAACATCTGTATCTATACCAGGCCACCAGCAAAAACTTCGAGCCAAACACAACATTCTGGTTATACCAAAATGAGAACTATGCAAATCTACAAGAACTCGATTTCTTAATTTTGAAGGTATAAATACCCTGGATCCCCTCAAAATGCATCCATTTTGTAGGGTAAACTCTGATTGATCAATTCCGAACCGATATTTATGTGGAATAATCTTGCCATTTTTTAATTCCTCTAGTAAAAGTTTTAAGCTTTCCTCCTTAACTGTTTCTTTAGCCAGTTCATCCACTGTTAATGGTAAACTTTGAATTTGAGAAATTTCGAATACATCAGATTCCTCCAAAAGGATATCTTCCTGCCTTTTTATTGGAAGCCTTGAAAAAGCATCCGCATTTAAATTAGCTTTTGAATTTTTATATTTTATTTCATACTGAAAACCTTGCAGAAACACTGCATAATGCTGCATCCTAGCAGCGGACATCACAGGAAGACTCTTTTTTGGAGAAAAGATTTGTATCAGAGGAGCATGGTCAGTATAAAGAAGAAATCTTCTGCCAAACAGATATTGATAAAAATTTTTAATTCCAAAAATGATGGAATATGCTTCTTTGTCTATTTGTGACCAATTTCTCTGAGTATTATTTAAACTTTGAGAAGCAAAATGAATCGGTTTCTCTGTCCCATTTGGCATTATATGAGAAAGAACGGCCCCAACTCCTACGGGAGACGCATCTGTTGCTAAAACTAAAGGCAACTCATTTGAAAAATGAACTAAAAAATCTTTAGACCTCATTAATTCTTTTATTGTTTTAAAAGCATTTTCGCAATCACATGACCAATGCCATTTTACTCCTTTCCTCAATAACCTATTTAAAGGTTCAAGCAAACAGCTAAGATTTTTAAAAAACCTTCCATAGTAATTTACTAAGCCCAAGAAAGATTGTAATTCTGAAACATTAGTAGGTCTTAAAGCATTTAATACTATTTCAACCTTCGAGTTCGTTTTATGAATACCCTCTTTATACATTAGCCACAATATTAAATTTCATCTTGAAGGAATTCAGATTTTTCTATGTTTATTTTTACATTGTATTCCGACAATCTTTCACAGATTTTTCTTAATCTTTTCAAATGAGTAGCAGTATCCGGTGCAGTAACACGAATATCATCAATGAACACGGCTACCCCTGGAATGTCATGCAAAATACTTTCTATTTTTCTCTGAAAGATTGCCGGAGCACAGCTGAGGCCATACATGAGACGTGTACACCGGTATAAGCCTCTATGAGTATTAAGAGTCAAAACATGCTGATCTTCATCCCTCACTTTAATTTGTAAATATGCACATTTAAGGTCTATTTTAGAAAACTTTTCACCCCCAGCTAAACCCTGAAGTAGTTCATCCATTGTAGGTAATGGATGTTCGTCTACCTCTAGTTGCTGGTTTAAGGTAACCTTGAAATCAGCACACAATCTAACCCTACCATTTGGTTTTAATACCGGAACAATTGGTGTAGCATACTCGCTGTGATTTACTTTAATTAAAACCCCCTGTTCCACTAACTGATTTATTTCTTTTTCTACCATATTTTTAATGGCGAATGGAATGGGCCTTGCCCTATAAAATATAGGATGAGAACCTTGGCTTAAGTTTAATTGCCACAGGATATCCTTTAATTTCACTTACAGTCTCTTCACAAAGAGCAGAAAATTCTTTAAGTAATTTGTTTACCTCTGCCTTATCAGTTGGAATTGCTTGGGTAGCATTAACATCTAGAAATTTGTTTACAAATTTAAACGAGAAACCTCGGATCCATTCTCTTCCAAAAAGAGCATTATTGTTGCCTTCCACAACGTACAAATATAAACTTTTAGTTTCATTCCCTAGAGTGACCTCCACTCCGAATTTACCTAAAAATTTAACACAGTATTAGAATACAACTTGAGCATAAGACAAGTAGGCAATAATTTAACATTTTTAAAGTTTTTATTAAATTCTTGATTATTTATTATGGAAACAGCAGATCCACTGTCAAATTCCATTTTTAAATTTACATTATTAACTTTTGTATTTAACCACATTTTATCATTTTTTGATGTTATGTTATATATGTATGCTACTGTATCAATTTCATTGGTTGTAATTGATTTTTGTTTTCGACATACCTTTTGGATATGCCCTATTTTTTTACAGTAATTGCACGTACTTTTCTTATGTCTACAAACATTAGCTAGATGAAGACCCCCCACATCGAAAACAAGAAATGTTTGAATTTACATTTTGTACGGGGTCTTTGTTTAACTTATTAAGTTTGTTCTTGACAGTACTATTTTTCTTTGTTTTATTAAAATTAGTATAAACAGTATTAATCGACTTATCTGTGCATCATGCTGGGAAGATTCCAGGCTTAAAGCTATTTCAATGGCTTTATCGAGGGTTAGATCCTTTGTTTCCAGAAGACGATCCCTAGTCCTTTTGTCCTTGATTCCGCAAGTTAACTGGTTTCTTAATGCTGTCGCCAGGAAATTTCCAAAGTTGCAGGAAGCTGCCATCTTCCGTAGATCCGTGATGTAATCCCTGACTGATTCCCCTTCGTTTTGTGTTCGATGATGAAATTTATAGTACTCTGAGATCTCCAAAGGCTTAGGGTCAAAGTGATTTTGTAGTAATTGTACTATCTTCTCGTAGGATTGTTCCTCTGGACTGGCCGGTGATAACAAATCGCATACTACATCATAAGTTTCCGCTCCGATATAATGCAACAGATAATTTACTCTTTGTGCTACAATATTATATATTTTTAAAGCACCCTCGAAGCGCTGTAACCATCTTTTAAACTTTGCTTTTCCATTGAGCATTTCAATAAACTGCGGCGGAACTACTGGCCTAACTTGTTCTTCTGCCATAACCTCACTCTTTTTTGCGTTGCCGTTAGAATTCGCAGTTTCAAGCACATGTAGATGGCGCTGTGAAAATGTGTCATGGTGGCTAACTGAGAGATAAACAGTGAAAGCAGTATTTGTGTACGTGCATTTTTTCTGTGTTTTTGTCAGCTAGAGATTATTTTCTAAATAAATAAACTTCTAAATTTAAAAAAATTATAAATAAATACTTATTTGTCACCTGCTGATTATCTTCTACATCTGCTAGCTTCCTGGAAAACATATTTAAAAGTATATCCAAATAAGTTTTTTCGTTGACCGTTTGTTAATGTCAATATTAATGAATGATTTTTTCTAAAAAAGGATGTATTAATGGACGTCATTAATACACTCTTTTTTATTAAGTAACTGTTTTGTGAAAAAAGGATGCATTAATGGACCTCATTAATACACTCTTTTTCATTAATAAACCCGTTTGTGATTTTGACGTTTTGATGATGTTTTACTTTGGGCAACCAGATATACGCACAAGTTTGGATTCGGTATTATTTGAAATTTTCTATCTTAAAATCGAAGAATTTTACGGTCAACGAAAAACTGTTGTAATCAATTCGTTTGTTAATGAGCAACTAATGATCTCAACTATTAAAGGCACTCACTCCCTATCGCTCGTTCGTGCTTTAAACAGTTTCGATCATTAATCGCTTTCATTAACAAACTAATTTATTAAATAACTATTATTTATGCTCACATTAATCTTCGACGTCTATTCAGAGCTCTTTCTTTTCGTTGACAAACTGAAATTTCATCGACAGGCCGCTCATGTGTTAGTTTCGGTAAATTTTGTGAAGGTATTACATTTTTCTTCAATTTATGTAGTTTATTGACATGAGCTAAAAAATAAAGGCAAATAAATGTTAACAAATTTGGAGGTTATGTTAAAACTGTGATGTTTTATTAAACAAATAATTATTATATGTAATTTCACTCAGTTTGCATCTACGTACTTACCTTTAAAAAAGAAGTCTTCGTCTTTAAAATGTTTGCTACAAACACGCATAAACCGAGAAACTTCTTTTCCAATTTTCAGCACTCTAATCCATTCGGCCTTCAATTTTTGGTTGTACGATGGAAATAAATGAAACGATACTGTGCCATCGTAATAAGTACTACATTGTGGAACACAGCAATAAATATTACTCTTTGTAGCACGTTTATTATTCATTATGTAGAATATTTCAATAAAATAAACACTTCCACCATGTGTTTACCTGCAAATTATCTCGCAGTGAGTACTTTCAAAGTTGGCCGCTAGGATCGTTACTATCTGTCAATTTTGCGAATTATCGTTTTATTTTAAGTAATCAAATTCGGAATTTTTATTTTAAATGTTTAAAAACATTAATTTAATCCCGTTCTCGTCGCCACTGTTGTATTTCTTTTATTTATTTATAATAATACCCAGCTATTTAAATGTACACATAACACAACGTAATCATTATTTTATTTATTTGACAATCTCTTTACATTACTGCCAACTTACAAGTATAACAGTATTGTAAAACTAATAATCTTGATTATAACATTAAAATGGAAAATACTCCAAACAAGGTATTAGGTGCGAGTACGGGGGACTCAACTGAGGAGACGAAACGAGTCAAATAAAGCGTCCCCGACCTTGAACGTTAATTCAAGTTTGAACGTTACTTCTAGATGGCGCTACGATTCTGGACAACGCTGACAGTGTTGACAGATTATGCGATTTATCGCAAATTTTATCGCAAATCTGGCTAATTTTTATGAAACATTGCGACCCATATGGCACTCCAGCGAACTGTCAACAATGGCCAGCGTGGTCTGAGCGTTGTCAAGGACCGAAGCGCCCTCTAACGAAATTTTTTTAAAATACAGGCCATTGGGTACGCAAATGTTTGGAACGCCCATTGCCGATTCGTCTCCTCAGTAGGTGCGAGATTTCTAAACCTAATGGACTTTCTTACGGACGTGTATTGTGGCGCCGTGATTGGTCAGCTTCTGTGGCGCACAAATATGAAATGAAAACTATCATAACAACTGACGTGTTTAGATAAATTCAATGTTGTTTTATAGTAGAGTGCATATTAATCCTTTTTGTGACTTAATAATAGTTTAATTAATAAGTCGTTTTAATTAATTAGAATTAATTATAACGATAGATGTTTAAAGGTTTAACTATTAAAAGAAGCTTTGATATTTTAAATAAATAATATAATCGATTTCGTGCTGTCGAATACTGTGTCACAATAATTTAAACAGCAGGGTCGACTAAACTTTTTGCAAGAATTATCAGAACCCATCATCTCTTTCAAATGATTATGAAGATTGTGGTCATTCACATTTTTAGAAATTTATTATGTAAATAGGACTAATTTTAATATTAAATGTGACATAAATATCAATATTTTAAATAATTTTCGAAGTTAATCACCACTGCTTGCAAGGAAAAAGCCTTTAAACTTGCAGAATATATCAAAAAATATAAATGTCAACAGTACATTATTAAGGATGAAGGCAAGCAGGTTATGAAACTTCTCGAAGCGCCGAAGGCCGTCCACTAGTGGGAACGTAAACAGCCAATCACGGCGCTACAATGTAGATCCATAAGAAAGTCCACTAGGTTTAGAAATCTCGCGTATTAGGTTTGTCATGGAACACATTGTCAGATGTATTTACTATTTCGCTGCCAAAAGGTCCATTCAAACAACCTGTTTCTAAACGAAAGGCATTATCCATAATTGCCCAAATGTTTGATCCTCTTGGGCTTATTGGCCCTTTCATAGTAGTCGGAAAGATTTTTATCCAAAAATTGTGGATGGAAAATTTTTCCTGGGATGATCCTTTAAGCTCATCTCTTTCAAAAGAATGGCATAATGTTATAGATAACATTGCTCTTCTTAAAGATTTAAAAATCCATCGACCTTTATTTCTTGACAAGACCACCATCATTGAAATTCAAGTTCATGGCTTTGCAGATAGTAGCATGAAAGCCTACGCAGCATGTATTTATTTTAGAGCCATATATTATGATAAGACAATTTCATCCGTCTTAGCGACTTCCAAATCACGAGTTGCTCCTATTAAAATTCAATCACTGCCTCGCTTAGAATTGTGTGTGATGGTTTTATTAGCTAAAACAGTGCAAAGAATTCTTGAAATTTTTGAAGGCAGAATATCTTTCACTTCCATTAATTTATGGACTGATTCTAAAATAGCACTGTGTTGGCTTCAGTCACATCCTTCTCGATGGTCGACTTTTGTAGCAAATAGGGTTTCTCAAATTCAAGTCTTATCGGCTAATTGGCGATGGCGTCATGTAAAATCTTCTCATAATCCTGCGGATATTTTGTCTAGAGGCCTGTTAGTCCAAGATCTTCTAGTTTCTAAACTGTGGTGGCAAGGGCCATCGTTTCTTTTCAATTCTGAATTAAACTTATCCCAGTGTTCCTCGAAAATCTGCATTCCAGAAGAACGAAAGAACACCATGTAATGACATTGACATTAAATAAGAAAAATGAATTTTGGCAATAGTTATTTACGATACAAGTGCGGGAAAACAATTTTCCCGCGTGAACGCAAGTTTGAAGCACGAGCGACCGCAGGGAGCGAGTGTTTCATCTGCGTGAACGCGGGAAAATTGTTCACGCACCAGTATTGTACAATATTTTTTGAAACGAACAAAATCTTTCTTAAAAATATCGAACAAAAATTATATCTCTTGGATTTTACTTTTGCTTCAAACATTTGAAACAGGCAGGCCATGGCCGTAACAATTGCTACTTTGACAGTTATTAATATTGTGGTGGTCAGTTAATTTTTTTGTGTTAAGTCTGTGCCCAAAAATTATAAAATGTCCGATTCCGAAATAAATTGTACACCACCCGAAATCCGGGACGCTGCTAATGCAGCTGTAAAAAATTTGCTTCCCGACAAATCTAAGCATAGATATGAATTGACGTACACTAAATTTATAACATGGTGCAAGTCCAACAAAGTTCATAATTATACAGAAAATTGTTTATTGGCATATTTTCAAACTTTTCAAAGTAAAAAATCGTTGTGGCCGACATACTCTATGTTAAGATCATGTTTATTGATAAAAAATAATATAGACATATCAAAATATAACAAATTAATAGCATTTTTAAAAAAAGCAACACAAAATTTACAACCAAAAAAATCAAAAACTCTACAGAATTGCGAAATTACTAAATTCATTCATGAAGCCCCAGATGACTCATTCTTGTTAATGAAGGTATGTACACAATATTTATTATTAACATTACAATCAACGTAACATTCTACAGGCAGTGGTAATAATGGGTATCTCTGGCGCCTGCAGGCGTGAAGAATTATGTAAAATGTCAATTAATGACATTGAATTTAAAGGTGATGTTATCTTGGTTAGTGTGCCAGAAACAAAAAATAATGTTCCACGACGTTTTGCTATCACAAATCCAGAATGGATAAATTTATTGCTAAAATACAAAGAATTAAGACCAGGAGCCACCCAACGATTTTTTTGTACTTACAGAAATGGGAGGTGTATAAATTCGTCTGTTGGGATTAATACAATTGGCAAAATTCCATCCCAGGTGGCAGAATATCTGAAATTAGAGGCTCCGAAAGATTATAGTGGTCATTGTTTCCGAAGAAGTGCTGCCGCCCTGCTAGCTAACAATGGTGGTGATTTGTTAACATTAAAAAAATTTGGAGGCTGGAAATCTTCAAGTTCGATGGGAGACCACCAGCTAATAATTTTTAGTTAACTGAAATTTTCAATTTGAAATTGAAACATGTACTAAATTTTTAGTACATGTTTCACAGACAAGTGGCCAACTCGTGAAAAGTAGGCCATGTATTTCCCGGTTTAGTAAACCGGGAAATGCGTGTTCCCGGTTGACTACAGAGTGCGTCGAACGCTACTTCCTAGTTAGTGAGTTCAAAAAATATCTTTAAAAGATTTTCTCAATTTACACTGTTAATTAATTCTGTTGCATACGTTCTTCGTTTTATTTCAAACGCTAAAAACCCACTTAGTGGCAAAATATTTGGCCCTCTGACAGCTTTAAATTTTATCATCAAACAAATTCAGCAACAATATTTTCTCAAGGAAATTTCCGAACTAAACACGGGTAAGATAATTTCAAACAAAAATCTTATTGCTCTTAAACCTTTTGTTAATCCTTCAGGGTTCTTGTGCGTGGGCGGACGTCTACAGCACGCTGATATTCCCGAAAAACAAAAGCACCCAATTTTGTTACCTTCTAGGAATTACGTTGTCTCTTTAATGCTTACTCATGAACACATTCGCCTTGGGCATACAGGAGTCCATACAGTTCTAGCGAATTTTCGACTAAGGTATTGGCCCCTAAATGGTCTTCGAGAAACAAAGAAAATCATTCGAAATTGCCTAATTTGTTTTAGATTTCGAGCTAAACCTTCCCAGCAAATTATGGCTGATTTACCAAAAGATCGCATTTCCATTTGTAGACCGTTTGAAAAGGTGGGAGTAGATTTTGGAGGACCTTTTCTTATCAAATCTTCAAAATTGAGAAAGGCTCCCGTTACAAAGTGTTACATGGCTGTTTTCATATGTATGGCGACAAAGGCTGTTCATATAGAACTCGTTTCTTCTCTTTCTACACAGGCATTTCTTCTAACCCTAAAGCGGTTTATTTCCCATAGGGGAAATCCATCAGTTATATATAGCGACAATGCCACCAATTTCCTAGGAGCTAGAAATCACCTTCGGGAATTAAGCGACTTCTTTAAAAGCTCAACAAATCGTAATCACATAACTACATTTGCTACAGAAACTAATATTAACTGGAAATTTATTCCTCCACACAGCCCACACTGGGGAGGGATTTGGGAATCCGCCATTAAGAGTGCAAATAATCATATTTATCGCATTTTAGGCAATGCCCAGATTACCTTCGAAGAGCTAAGTACAATATTAGCTCAAATTGAAGCTATTCTCAATTCACGCCCATTATGTCCATTATCTGCTGATCCATCTGATTTAAAATGTTTAACTCCCAGGCATTTTTTGATCGGCACTAGTATGACAGCATATCCTGAAACCGATATTAGGAATATCCCTGAAAATAGATTGTCATTTTGGCAACGATGTTCTCAAATGCAGCAGCATTTCTGGAAGCGATGGTCAGTGGAGTACCTACACAGACTTCATAATAGACCAAAATGGTTGTACCCAACAGAAAATTTAAAAGTCGATGACTTAGTTTTGTTAAAGGAGGATGACGTACCTCCACTGAAATGGCCAAGAGCACGTATCATTAAAGTACTTTCTAGATCCGATAATAAAGTTCGAGCTATTAAATTGAAAACTAGTGAAGGCATTTTCGTGAGACCCATTACTAAGGTTTGCCCATTGCCCCAAGTATTATAATCAAATGTGCTTGATGTTCATTTCAATAACCAGTTTTTTTTTTATTCTTTGTTAGAGTTACAATGTTCAGAATATTAACATTGTACATTTTTGTTGTATTGTATAGTTATCAAGGTTTGAAGGGTGAACCCTTCAACGTGGGGGAGTATGTTGTGAATTCTGTCTTCGCAACAATTATATGTTCATAAATAATATCACAAGTGGTCTGATTTTTTCCGACAAAATTTGTCGTTTCAGATATGAGTAGCTTTGCAACGAAAATTACACAAGTCGACGCAGGAGACGAGTGTAATTTTCCAAAAGCAAAAGCTACGAATGTCTTAAACGATAAATTTTGCAAGAAAAAATTAGACCACGAGTTGTACGCGGCATGATAATCCACCGAGCAAATTTTTATTTAGCGTGTGTAGTTAATATTAATTTAATTAAATTTGACATTTCATTTTGACAAGTGGTTTTTTCTTAGTGAAAAGACCAGTAGTGGTTTTTTCAACAGTAAAAACACAAGAGCTTTTTTTATCGGATAAATTTCTTTTTGTAACGAAATAATTTTGCAAATCAGTAATTTTACGAGAAAAACTGACATGGCAAAATCGCGAGACCGAAGGTCGAGCGATTTTGCCAAATGTCAGTTTTTCGAGCAAAATTACTGATGGAAAAATTTTGAGTTAAAAAGAAATTTATCCTTAAAAGAAAAGCTCGAGTGTTTTTTGACAAGATAAATTAACGACTGAATATATGAATGAACAACAACAATAATTATTTTTATTGATACAATTAAATTATTTGAATGAACAGTTATTAAATACACAATTGTTATAAATTGTTTGGTTTGGTGTACTGATTTCAAAATTTTCTTCTCTGTATCAAGTATCAACGGTAGAAAGTCACCCAAATCTAAAGTCAAGCTAGCTGCTGTATATGAATAAAATCAACAAATTCTAATTCACATATGAACATTATAGAAAATTAAAAAATTATTTATTTGTTGTTTAGCACACAAAAATTGCCATTTTAAACCAGAAAACAAATTAATAATGATAACATCGTTGTTCGCTTTACTAACGTAGTATACGTTGATGCGTAAGATTTGGCAACGCAATGTACGATCAGTATTTGACGTAAAACCAAAGTTAGGTTAGAGTTGGTAAAAATTATTGACTGCTGCGCGTTAAATAGTTTTATGCGGTGTTATGAATATGATTGTGACCAAAAATTATTGTTTGATGACATCATAAAAGAACAAGTGTGTGGTATAGCTTCAATTTGGTCGATTCGCTGCTCTTCTTGCCAAGTTGTCAAATACGTTCACAGATCAGAAACATACAATGATGATTCTACAAAACGTCATGTTTTGAATATAAAACTTGCAGCAGGTAGAAGATTCTTAATACTATTTCCTATTATCATTATATTTTTTTGTGTATAACATTAATTAATCAAAAACTGATCTTCAACGATGATCGATGCCGGTATTGGGGCAAGTCAAATCAACGCGATTCTCACATCACTTGACATGTCTGCTGTGAGCAAAACAACGTTGAAGCAAGCAGGGGATATTATAGAGAAGTCAAGTAGCGAGAAAAAGCTTCGAGAAAGCTTTGCTTCAAGAGCGGGAACTAACAATAAAAAGGCCGTTGTAAGTTTATCACTGTTTTTCAATATTGCAGTACAGAACTTCGATCCTTTTTATACACATATAAACGGTTACTAATGAACTTCATATTGACTCACTTATTAATCAAAAATTAGACTGATTTGTCCAGTGTCAAAGTGTCTCTTTAATATAGAGCACGCACTCAGTAGTCTGCGACCACATCGCCGAACCACGTCTGGGATCACGTACAACTAATGAGAAAAATCAATGTTAATACAATTTTCATTTTATTTCATTCAATTTTATTTATTATATTTGATTTCATCTATTTAATTTATTTACGTATGTCATTATTTTCAAGTAATATAAAAAATACCAACATAAATTCACCTAACATATCAAATTTGAATTTCCGAGCGAAGCAACGTTGCCAGATCATATAATAGGGTTTTGCATGTGCAGGGACTTCAGTCATCAGTTTCCGGTTACAGCTGGAATACAAGTTTATAATCGAAATATCTCAATAACTAAGAGGTAAACTGCAGTTTTTTAACGTCAATATAAAATATAATTTCTAAACTATTGTTACATAGTTTTTCATATACATTGTGAGTTGTTTAAATATAAAACTTTCAAGTTGTTCTTGGGCATACTGTGTAAACCCATATACATCAATGTATTTGACTGCAACTTTGTTAATCGTTTTCTCGGTATATACGTGGTGAAATGCCGTTTTTCGGATATTAATCGAAAGAGCAATATTGAATTTAACAAATATACTTAAATTATGTAATTCTTGAGTTGTAAGGTTTGGGTGACTTTCTACCTTAATAATTATAACTGACAGGGCAGACATTAAAGTGACGTAAGCGTACTAGATGTAGTCTGGTTATGAGGAACAGGCGTTTTTATCGGTGATAAAAAAGGATGCACCTTTTTTATCGCTGTCAAAATGACAAAACTGTCATCATTAAATGACACATTTTATATAGGAGTTAATTTATCACTATAAAACTAATTTCATTGGTCCCAATTTGAAAAATTCTGTAATTTGATTGGTTAAAAATTTTCGAGTTGGATTGTCACTATAAAACTAATTTCATTGGTCCCAATTTGAAAAATTCTGTAATTTGATTGGTTAAAAATTTTCGAGTTGGATTGTCATTTTAACATTAAGAATTCAATAAAATCCCTTAGCCTTGGTTCTGTTTTTTGTTTTCGAGTTTTGAATTTTTTGTTTGAAATGGTAAAAAAGTCAATGACAGTTCCTTTATTTTTCAATTAAAAGAAAAAGATATATTACAATTCAAATAACATTGATAATAATAATAATTTATTGGTGCTAGTGTACATTAGTACTTACACAAGTCAAACAAAACAGATATATTGAAAAAATACAGATGATTACTAAAGAACATTGAGTGAATATTAAAGAATAGATTTAGTAATAATTAACATAATTAAATAACAAGATATATAAAACATATTTCTTGAATAACAAACAGTACATAATTGCACTTGATGAATAATTATATGAACAGAGGCATATAAAATATGATAGTTAGGTATTAATATCACAATTCATGTATTCATTATAGTGGTAGAATGCCTTTCCCAGTAGAAACCTTTTTATTGTCAATTTAAATTTTTTTATGTTGTCAATATTTTTAAAGTTTGAGGATAGTTTATTAAACATTTTAATTGCCAGATGATTAGGTCCATTTTGACATTTGCTTAATCGATAGTATGGTGTAATAATATTGTTTTTGTTTCTAGTATTATGTCCATGTTGACTAACAAAGGTGGAATAATTATCAAAATTAACTTTAACATGAGTTAAACATTCTAATATGTAGATTGAAGGTAGTGTAAGTATACCAAGCCGTATAAATGCATATTTGCAATCCTCTGCATACCCAAGACCAGCCATGACTCGAACAATTCTCCTTTGCATAGCATCCTTGATTAATTAATTAAATAGTTCCTGTATTCAAAAAGTAAAGTACCAGTGCCATTACACATATTCCTTTCCATATACAGTATACAAATTGTAAGTACTGGCATTTCATTAAATTGTGTTCGACGACAAGTGGCGGATTATTGTTGAAAAGTTTAGTTTATTTTTGTTTCCTCTCAAAGTTTTTTTTATATATATAATATACATAAGGTCATAAATGACCGTCCAGAGCATTCTAAATATTCATTTCATTTCATCATTTTAACGCGATTGGTTCTTGTACAATACTTTAAATCCTATGGAAACGGCATAATAAATAAATACAACTGAGAAGAAGCAAAAAATTACTTTTTGCTGACACATGTAAATTGATACAAACTTGATTAATGTTCATCCATCATTTAAATGGGATATTAAGAGAACCTGAGGAAAGATATTTATCACCAGACCATCCTTACCACAAGGTAAAGATTATATACCTGCAGATAATCTATCTGTGCATGCCACTGGTTGATAAGCAGGAAATCCTTCAAGAGGCATTTAAGGTAATCTGCAAGAAATCACATAATACAGTCCACTTTTATCTTTATTCACGCATTGTCAAAATACATTTTGGTCCTTCGAGCCGGATTTATGAACTTATGAACTATGCTTTATTAATTAATTGTATTAATTGTACCGCATTCATTGTGTTACCGCATCAAGTTACACATAGTATTTTTACTGATTACATCTTTCTCTTTTATCACAAAAATGTCAAAGTTAGAATAATTCAAAGCTTTTCATCAGTTATGTTTAAATCGCATAACTGAATCATACAATCTTGCTGATGCTGCTGCACGTGATAGCTCAAAGCAATTGCAATTTAAAATTCGCTATGAAAATATAGAAGACATTCGTGATAAATTTGAAAGTAATCATAATGGTATTATTACTTTAGGAAATTTATCTGAAACAGATTTAATTAATCATGATGACATTCGTACTACATTTGATGATAAATACTTTTCGATTAGAACTATCTATTCGACTCTATTTCCTTTACAAACTGTTAGTAGTTCAATCATAAATAATACATCTCTTAATACTGGTGTTTTACCTAATAGTAAATTACCAAAAATTAACATTCCAATTTTTAATGGCAACTTAAGGCAATGGCCATCTTTTTTTGACATTTTTAACAATGTTATTCATTTCAATACAAATCTTTCTGATGTAGAAAAATATCAATACTTGCACAGTTATTTAATTGATGAACCATTAAGATTAGTAAGTGGTATTCCTTTAATTGGTGCAAATTATCGAATTGCCTATGATTCTTTGGTCAAGCGCTATCAGTACAAGCTTTTATTGGCCATGGATTACTGGCAACAAATTAATAATGCCCCAAAGCTTGCTTCTGTTGATCCTCAGAATCTAAGAAAACTAGTAGAAATCTTTACTGAGAATCTTTCTGCTTTACAATTACTAGAATTTCCTATAGAACAATGGGATTTCATTCTCTTCAACATTTGATTTGAACTAGAAAATAGCACAATAGAAATTCCATCTTTTGAGGGCTTAAAGTCATTCCTTGTAAAGCAATGGAGTCTCTGGCATATGCTAATACTGATGTCAATAGATCTTTCTTAAAAATTAAACCTAAACCACATAAAACATTTTTAGCTAATACTGCACAAAATAATTTATCCAACCATTGTCGAATTTGTAACAATAGTCATTCAATCTATAAATGCCCTAAGTTCATTGATAAAAATGCTAATGAACGCTATAATCTAGTTAAATAATTCTCAATATGTGCGAATTGTCTTAGCTCTTCGCATACCTACAATTCTTGCCAGTCTCTCGTACGATGCAAAATATGTAATTCAAAACATCATACGCTTCTTCATTTTCAAAATAATTTAAATAATGACAGTATGTCAAATAAACATAAACCTAGTAAAAATATTAGAAACAATCAGAATTCTCGAATTATTCAGAATGAATCCAATGCTGTAGAAAATATTTCTCCAGTTTCTACTTTACCCTCTACTGCCGTTCATGGTAACTCTATTTTATCTGCACAACCAGTTAATAGCTTTCATGCTTCACCAGTTGCCTCCAATTCCGGGGTACTACTTCCCACTGCTATAGTGAAAGTTGCCGATATTCATGGCAACCCAAGAAATGTTCGTGTCCTTCTAGACAGTGGAAGCCAAATAAATGTGATAACTAGGTTTAAAGCGATCTTATCATAATATTCCTATTCAAGGTTTAAATGGAATGTCTGGAGCTTCGTCTAAGGGTAAAACCTCTTGCGTTATTTATACCCCTGGTTTCTCTCAGCCTGTCATTAGTATTGAAGCTATTATTTTATCTAAACTTTGTATAAATTTACCAACTTGTACTTTTAAAAACAATGATTGGAATCACTTAAAGGGTTTACATTTAGCAGACCCTACTTATAATATTTCAAGTCCTATTGATATCCTGTTAGGTGCTTCTGTATTTTCATTGGTGTGTGGCCCAGGAAAAAGGATAGGTAACTCAAATGAACCCATAGCACTAGAAACTTTATTTGGTTGGGTTCTTATGGGTAATACTTCATGTAACTCACTTCATGTTACTCATTCATTTTTAACTGTTGAAGAGTCTTTATCGTCTTTGGATCAAACTCTTGTTCAATTTTGGAATTTAGAGGAGATACCTCTAGTCAAATCTATATCTGAAGAAAATGCTCAATGCGAACAGTCTTTCTTAAACACACACTATCGAGATTCATCAGGTCACTTTGTTGTTTCTCTGCCATTTAGAAATGAAGAGCCTTATTTTACTGATTCTTATAGCATTGCTCTTCGCCGTTTCTACAGTTTAGAGCACAAGTTGCTCTAGGACCCTGAATATTATGAATCATATGCAAAGGTTATTCAGGAATACATTGATCAAAATCATAGGGAAATAATTCCTCCTAATTCAAATATTGCTTCCGAGCCTAATAAAACATATTATCTCCCGCATCATGCTGTGTTCAAACCAGAAAGTACAACTACCAAACTTGGAGTGGTTTTCGATGCTTCAGTTTGTACATTAGAAGGTTCCCTAAATGATTTTCTATTACCTGGCCCAAAATTACAGCAAGATATTTTTTGCATTCTTTTAAATTTCCGTCAGCACAAAATAGTTTTTACTGCTGATATAAAGGCCATGTATAGGCAAATCTGGGTTTGTCCAAAACACAGAGATTATCAAAAAGTGTTATGGAGATTTTCTCCACAGGAACCAGTGCAAGAATATCATCTTTGCACAGTTACTTTTGGTGTGTCTTCTTCACCATTCTTAGCCCTTCGTAATATACAACAATTGATCCATGATGAGAAGGATAATTTTCCACTGGCTGCAAAAGAACTCTTGTCTAATTTGTATATTGATGATTGTGTATCTGGTTGTGATTCTCTAAACGAAAGTTTGCAAGTAAAAAACGAGCTCATTGCCATGCTTGCCAAGGGAGGATTTGAACTTCGCAAATGGACCAGCAACAATTTGCAATTCCTTAGTTCTATTTCATCAACTATACAACAAATCCCAGTTCCTTTAGACAACACTGATTCTTTCCTTAAAGTGCTAGGGTTACAGTGGTGCCCGTTACAAGATGTTTTCAGTTATAAAATAGATTGTAAAAATGTAAAATGTACAAAACGCAACATTCTATCTGAAATAGCCAGAATCTATCACCCCATTGGGTTTCTTGCTCCACTTACTTTTTTTGCAAAACACTTAATGCAAATCTTGTGGACTAGAGGTGTTGAGTGGGACACTACTCTACCTGTTGATATTGTTTCACAGTGGAATCAATACAAAGATCAAATTTCTTGTCTGTCATCTGTTAAAATTCCACATTGGGTTTTGGTTGATAATATATCTTCCGTGGAAATTTATGGCTTTGGAGATGCTTCCGAGATAGGTTACAGTGCATGCATTTATTTCCGTGTGACAGACCAATCTGGTAACATCAATACCCATTTAGTATGTGCTAAATCTAAGGTAGCACCTCTTAAAAAGGTTACCTTGCCTCGCCTAGAACTTTGTGCAGCTGTTCTGCTAGATGATTTGTTAAAATTCGTGTTAACAAATCTAGTTGATGTTAATTATCATGCTCTTTATGCTTGGTCAGATTCCAACGTTACATTAGAGTGGATCAAGTCACCTTCATATAAATTTAAAACTTTTGTCGCTAATAAAGTAGCTAGAATTCAGGAGAAAATACCACCGCAACATTGGCATTATGTACCGTCTAAACAAAATCCCGCGGACTGCGCTTCTCGTGGTCTATTACCTTTACAATTAGTTGAAAATGAACTTTGGTGGAAAGGTTCTAAATTTCTAAGAGCTTCACATAAAGATTCCAAACGTTACATTAGAGTGGATCAAGTCACCTTCATATAAATTTAAAACTTTTGTCGCTAATAAAGTAGCTAGAATTCAGGAGAAAATACCACCGCAACATTGGCATCATGTACCGTCTAAACAAAATCCCGCGGACTGCGCTTCTCGTGGTCTATTACCTTTACAATTAGTTGAAAATGAACTTTGGTGGAAAGGTTCTAAATTTCTAAGAGCTTCACATAAAGATTGGCCTTTAGCTACAGTTGATGTATCAACTAATGAAAATTCCATTTTTCAAGGGGAAACAAAAAATATTGTCTTGACCACTATTATTGGTGATTCAGAATTCTGGCATCCGCTTTTAACCAAGTTTTCATCATTACAGAAAATTTTAAGGATTGTTTCTTTATGTATTCGTTTCATAGACCACCTTAGAAAGAAAATTGCCATTCCTTCTACTTTTTCAGAGCAAAAGTTTCACGAAGCTTTGCTAATTTTAATAAAAGATCTGCAACAAAATGTGTTTAAAAATGATATTAATCGCATTTCAAAAGGTCTTTCCTGCTCAAAACCACTCCAAAAATTATCACCATTTTTGGATTTGGCAGGTGTTCTCAGGGTGGGCGGTCGCTTATTTCATGCACAAATCCCTTATGAACAAAAGCACCCCACTTTACTTCCACGTGATGATAGACTTACTAGTCATAGAGTTACTATTTATTATGGATTATCATAATAAGCATTTGCATCCTTGTCAAAATACCTTGCATTATCTAATTTCTCAGAATTTCTGGGTTTTATCAGCTAAACGTGCCATATGTCACTGTGTTTCTACATGCTTCAAATGTTTTCGTACAAACCCCTCGTCAGTCCAACCCCCCATGGGTGTCCTACCTTCATGCCGTATAAATCAAGTCAAACCTGTTTTATGTTCAGGTGTAGATTTTGCAGGGCCATTTACTATCACTCTAGGCAGACACAGAGGAGCCAAAACTCATAAGGCGTACTTATGTCTCTTTGTGTGTTGCAGTACTAAAGCTCTTCATCTCGAACTTGCATCAGACCTTTCTTGTGAGGCATTTCTTGCTGCTCTTCGACGATTTATAAGTCGTAGAGGCCGTTGTAGCATTATCCATAGTGACTGCGGAACAAATTTCGTTGCTGCCTCAAAATATCTTTCAAAATTGATGTCTGAGGCTGTAGAATGTGAAAATATTTCATGGAAGTTTAATCCACCCTCTGCTCCACACTTCGGTGGATTATGGGAAGCCGGAGTAAAAAGTGTGAAATCTCATCTAATACGTTTAATCGGAGAACAAATCCTTACATATGAGGAGTTGAACACCGTTTTTATTCAGATTGAGGCGGTTTTAAACTCTAGGCCGCTATGTGCCGTAAGCTCGGATACACATGACTATTCATGTTTAGCTCCTGGCATTTCTTGACACTAGCACCTTTGTCCATAATACCTGATTCTGATTTTACTTCGTTAAAAATTAACCGCTTAAATCGTTGGCAACTAATTACTCAATTGCATCAACATTTCTGGAACCGTTGCACAGTGGTCTCGTAATAGGTCAAAACCTAAAAATATTTTAGTTCGTTTTCCCGTAATTTGTTACCATCTAATTATTAACTGATTACCATAGTACATCGTGGTATAAATAGATACCGGATAATTAAACATTAACACTTTTGTTTCGACCTCGAAAGTGAATACATCGTACCCTACATATTTAATGTTATCAGTTAGTCATTACTTGAACTTGTCTTTGTTAACTATTTTTGGGTAATTTGGTGTTTGTGCGTATATTCTACAATGGAAATCTCAAGAAACAGATATGGTCTTTTATATTTAATGAATTCTGATTGTTTTCTTTTTTGAAATATTTGAAATTATATACCTACAGAGAGGTAGGTATTTATAATAAAATTTTTTCAAGTGTAGTCTTTTAACTATGTTCCCCCACTCTCCCCTGTTGTTTTTTTCGTTATTTTAAAGCTCAATACCTTTATATTATAAAACAACAACAATCTCTTGCTGAAATTTGCTTGATGTCATTTATTAGACTGTTATGTCTTTCTAGACGCACATTTGCGATCTCTGTAGGATTTTGTTACCATTTGTTGTTTCTAGAGAACGTTTAATAGTATATATATTATTTCCTTTCAGCAACTTCTTATAAGTATATCTTTGCAAAAATGTATATTGTATGTAGTTCCTGGATAAATATATAAACATTAACACTTTTGTTTATTACTCGACTGTGAATACATCGCATCATGCATAATTAATGTAATAGAACTTGTCTTTGTTAACTATTTTGTGGTAATTTGGTGTTTTGTGCATATGTTCTACAATGGAAGTCCAAGAAACAGGTATGTTCTTTTACATTCATGGTTCTGAAGTCATAGATCACGCGTTATTGCCTATTGGGGAACTCTCTGAAGAAGCTGCCGAGTCAACTAATAAGATTATTAAGTCATTTAGATGGGATCACACTAGAAAAATGTCACGTATAACAACCAATATAGATCTATTGAATAGGTTACTACTGAACTCTGATCCATACATTACAAGCCTTGGAAAACTACCTCCTAAAAAGAAATCTATTTTCTCTCGGGCTGTTCTTCATTTATTAGACGAATAGGTATAAGTAGGTGTTTAGATCACTAATATAACGTATATTAAGATATACTTATTACTTAAGTCTATAGTGTAAATTGTATGATCTTAGTTTTTGTTATGAAATAGCTGTTTGCTCTACTATTCTAAATATTTTAAAAACGAAACGTAGTTACGTTCTATTTTTAGAATTATTTCAATAATTATTTTTTAAATTTACTTTTTTATGCTATTTTAAAACTGTTTTATTTTAATTGTGTAAAATGCAATACTTAGCAAATCTGTTGTCTTTAATTTCACTGAAAAGACATTTTAGATAAATAAATCAGTTTACCTCCTGGAATACATCATGTATGATAGTTATGACCGCCTTACAACGAGCGCGGTACATACCCGGGACCACAGTGCGTTGGCGTAATGAATATTTGCATGATTTGACACAGAAAAATAAATGGGTTCATCAGAATGTTAGTTTAATAACTCCTGGTACACTGGTAGTTATTAAAGATGAAAATGCTCCGCCTTTACGTTGGCGCCTTGGCCGTATCCAAGAGTGTCATCCAGGTCCAGACAATGTCATTCGCGTGGCATCAGTGCGCACAGCACATGGGATCTTAAAAGACCCATCATCAAGCTCTGTCCTTTGCCACTTCAATAAAATAAAAATCTCATTAAGTTTGTATTATTTATTACTTTTAATTACTTACATTTAATTTTTTTGTGTTTGAAAATACTATATGTATTTTGGCGGGCGGTATGTTTCCTCTCAAAGTTTTTTTTATATACAGTGTGTTATGGCACTTATGGCATTAATTGAAATGGCACATAGTACATAGAAAAATAAGCAACTTTCATTATACAAGTAAGGGAAAAAAATGAATAAAAAACGTGAAAAAGGCTTTTCTTTTAATTTACAAAAACTGGTTGGGTGTCACTGGAATTATGGTAGGTACAGGTTAAAAGTAAACATCTTGGGGAATTACCATACGTATCTTTGCCATTAATTTTAGTTTAAGCTAAATGTTTACGTTTGAAGCACGTTTTTGCTTTTTTAAAAAAGGTTGCTGACCTAATTGCTTTTAAAACACTGACTGACTGTAAAGGGGTTACTTTATAATAATACGACTAACGAAACAGACGTATTTAGGAATTAATTTATTATTAATTCAATTAATAAAATTATTAATTAATTTAATTATTAAATTCATACAGTCTTCTTGAAATTGTAGTTAATTTAGTTTTCATAATACTATGTGCGAAATTAAACAGTGCTTAAGTGAGTGATTAATTTGTGACTAACTTTTGTAGTGTTATTGACTTATTGAATTTAAATTTAATATTAGGGAAATTACGGTAGTGCTCTCGTGTAAATTACACCTAAACAATAAAGAACAAGTGCCGTTTCGTACACAAACATGCCCCACAGGTATACTAACGAGGAATTAATGGACATGGTGTTATGTTATGGTGCAGCTGATCAAAATGCAGCGAGAGCGGCCCGACTGTATGCATAACGATTTCCAGAAAGAGTAGCGCCAGCTCCAAGGAGATTTGTTGCAGTGGTTCAGCGAGGCCGTACTACCGGGTCATTGCGGGATTAACGTGGTCGAGGAGGAGGTGGTCAACGCCTGCTACGTGTAATTGATGTAGAAGAAGCAATTTTAGACAGGATAGAAGAAAATCCATCGTTAAGCACCCGTGAAATTACACGTGACCTACCAGTATCACATCGTGTAGTCTGGCGTACATTAAGGGAAAACCAAATGTATCCCTATCATGTCCAAAGGGTGCAGGCGCTAAGTGCAGCCGATTATCCTCTCCGGCAACAGTTTTGTAACTGGCTACTACAACGTCATCAGGAAGATCCAGATTTCCCTCGCACCATATTGTGCACGGATGAATGTTCATTTACACGCAATGGGATATTCAATTTCCACAATACACATGAATGGGCAATAGAAAATCCTCATGCTGTCCGGCGTTCCCACTTTCAACGGCGGTTTACAATTAATTTATGGGCTGGAATTGTCAACAATATGCTGGTTGGGCCGTACGAATTGTCAGGACGTGTTAATGGGGCAATTTATCATGAATTTCTAAGGGATACTCTTCCTGGGCTTTTAGAAGAAGTGAACTTTGGTTCCAACATGATGGTGCTCCACCGCATTTTAGTCGTGTTGTACGGGATCATCTGAACGTGACCTTTCCTGGTAGTTGGATAGGTCGTGGAGGAGTTGTATCGTGGCCACCTCGCAGCCCAGATTTGAATCCTTTAGATTTCTTCTTGTGGGGGCATATGAAACAACGAGTTTATGTGTCCGAAATTGACACTATTGAGGACTTGCGCCAACGCATAAATACTGTTGCACAGGAGATTAGAGAAAATTATCCGGTGATCACCAACAATTGGATACGACGTGCGCAGTTTTGTGCAAATAATCATGGACAACATTTTGAACATTTATTATAATAATGTTTTAATTAGCTAAGAGGTAAGTGTTTATGCAATTAGCCTTTTTTGTATTAATTAGACACAAAATGTTCAAAATTCAAACCCCCAACTAATGTTATAGTATGAACATAATGAAATTTTGTATGCATGTAAAATAAATGTAATTATTTTATCCCGTTGTTAGGGAGCAATGTGTTCATCAATGACAAACAAAAACTGACCTTGTAAATTTTTAACAGCTAAGGTAACAAGAGCTTGCTTGCAATCTAATCTTATCTTTTATGTTCAAGACGTGTTGATAACGAATGACCTAGTTCCTTCATTTGTTTATGGAGGTATAATAAGCAGTGGTCGTCAAACAAAATAGCGTGGACCGATTGGGGTAGGCCAGTTTTTGATTTTTGTTCAACGGCTTTAATATTTGGGTAATCGATTATACTCATCACAGGTAACTAACAGTAAAAGTTAATGCCCCAACTTCTATAACACACTGTATATAATATACATAAGGTCATAAATGACCGTCCAAAGCATTCTAAATATTCATTTCATTTCATCATTTTAACGCGATTGGTTCTTGTACAATACTTTAAATCCTATGGAAACGGCATAATAAATAAATACAACTGAGAAGAAGCAAAAAATTACTTTTTGCTGACACATGTAAATTGATACAAACTTGATTAATGTTCATCCATCATTTAAATGGGATATTAAGAGAACCTGAGGAAAGATATTTATCACCAGACCATCCTTACCACAAGGTAAAGATTATATACCTGAAGATAATCTATCTGTGCATGCCACTGGTTGATAAGCAGGAAATCCTTCAAGAGGAATTTAAGGTAAGCTGCAAGAACTCGCATAATACAGTCCACTTTTATCTTTATTCACGCATTGTCAAAATACAATTTTGTTGTTTTGTAAAGGTACTTCGAAAATAATAAATTTAATATAGCAAACGATAATAAAAGAATAAAATTGATAAGCATTAAATGTGTCAATCTTTGTGAACCAGAATATCGAAGGGAGTCTTTGAGTATAAGAGAGTCAGGGCGAGTTAGAGTGCCAGATCACTCCAATATCGTTCAATTTCAAAATAATCAGTTACCAGGGTGTATCAAAAAATGTTAAAAAACAAAATTTTCCTTATGTCGGAATATCTCGTTTAAACTCGGTGTATGAACGTAAAATGTCATTAGAAACATTTTTTCTTAATAAATTAATTAATTAATTAATTTTCTTAAAATACATACATACATACATAATCTTTAACTTCTTATACCATTCGGTGTCGAAGTGCCGGACACACCAAGCCGCAGAGTGGATATGTGTATGTGAGATGAGGCAGCGGAGCCCGGTAGGCAAGTACACTGCGCTCGTGGTTTACCCATTCAACTACTGACCGCCACAAACTCGACTTAACTAAGTTAAGCGATAGAAATCCACTATAACCACTCTGTCGTACTGCCGACTAAATAAATAAATATAAAAATAAAAATAAGGTCATTTTTCGTCGATTTTAGAAAACAATGGCGAATTTGACAGATACGTAACGTCACCTGTCAACTTTGCCATGGCGTATTTCAAGTATTTTTGGAAGCAGAAGTGATTGCCCAACAAAGTCTTTTTCTAAGCAGAATATTAAAAAAAATTCCCATATGGATCCAACTTAATGGCAGACACTGTATAAGTATGTATTCTATTAGTTATAACTTTAGCTTTAGTTATAACTGCAAAAATACAATAGCTATAAAGAACAATAGTTAAAAACATGGTGAAAGAAGCGAAAAATAAATCATGGCAAGAATTCGAAGAAAAGCTTGAGAAAAACAGTAAAGAAAATCAAAAACTTTTTTATAAAGTGTTCAAAACCTTAAGAAAAGGGAAAACAGAAAAAGTGACAACTATAAAAAGTAAGGAAGGTACAATAATAACAAATACTAAAGATGTAATGTATAGGTGGAAGGAATATTTCCAAGAACTTTTAGGTGCTGAAGCAGATGACGATACAAGTACAGAAGAAGAACAAAAAGTAGAAGCTGAAAATATAAATGAAGACGAAGAAAGTATTACAGAAGAAGAGATAAAAGAAGCATTAAAGAAGATTAAGAATGGTAAATCTTCAGGACATGACAAGATTACAGGTGAAATGGTCAAAAAGATGGGCGATAAGGGAACTAAATTACTATTACAGCTGTACAATAAGATATGGAGAGAAGAGAAAATTCCTAGGGATTGGGAAGTAGGGCAAATAGTTTCAATCTATAAAAAAGGTGATAAATAGCAGTGTAGTAACTATAGAGGCATAACCCTATTAAGTGTGCCACTAAAAATATATG
Organism: Agrypnus murinus; assembly: GCA_929113105.1. NCBI lineage: Eukaryota > Metazoa > Arthropoda > Insecta > Coleoptera > Elateridae > Agrypnus > Agrypnus murinus. The sequence continues at coordinate 156,373,879 of OV816028.1, read as the reverse complement.
AACAACTCTTGGAAAGAAAACTGCGAACTATAATAGAACCAACATTGTTAGCACAGAGTGGTTTTCGTAAAGGAAGAAGTGTGCAAGACCATATCTTCACGGTAAAGCAAATAAGTACAAAAACACTCCAGTACAATAAACAGGTGTTTCTGGCCTTTATAGATCTGGAAAAGGCATTCGACAAAGTACCACGAGAGAAGGTTTGGGATAGCTTAAGTAGTAGAGGAGTTAGTCGAAAGTTGGGAGCAGTAATAAAAAGTAATAAAAAGCAAGAGACCTGGGACAACGTTCTAGGGAAAATACTAACAAAGAAAGGAAAAACATGGATAGAAGCAAAGACAATGGCAAAGAATAAGAAAGTGTGGAGTAAATTTGTGCACAGTGAATAGTTAGTTTTGATTATATATATATATATATATATATATATATATATATATATATATATATATATATATATATATATATATATTTACGGCTAATGTATAAAGTGAGGTCCGTATGAACAAAGTTCACGTTTCAAGTGAGGTCCACAAACAAAGTGAGGACAAATATACGGACCTCACTTTGAAATTCGATAATATTTCGTGTAGAGCTTTTCGAAGGTATAAGTTGGCGATACTGAAAAAATGGGCTGGACCTCAGATGTTGCCAAAACGGCTAGAATTATACAGATTAGTTCAAGGAGTTGACGCCTGGAGTCGCTGCGCCAGATGTATATTTTTCAGACGTATAATTTCTTGTGTGAAGCTTGTATGAATGATGCGCAAAGTGAGATCCGAACAAGTGGCAACGGTGAAAATGAAAGTTATACACTATTGATTTTAATTCTATTACAGAAGAGAACGGAAATACCCTAAATAGCCGATTTTATTTCTTACGAGCGGAAATCGGTTTAGAAAAGTTGTATTATTGTGCTGTTACAAAATTTAAAACGATAGGGAAATTTTTAGATTTAATTTCATAACGTCTGATTATTTGTAATTAGGCAATAAAACTAAAATACAGTGTAAAAGAGATTAATAAATCTTCGAGGACTTGCAGCCTTTTTATGTTTTTGTATTAATTAAGAATAAAATATTTTTTTTCGAATGACATTTCGCCTAATCAAGATTAGGCTTTTTCTAGTCTTTAATAGTATATTAAGGGCTTAATTGAGTGTCTTAGAGCTCGTGCAGTCACCTGAAGCGAAAACCGAAAGCGCTAAGACGATAAAAACACTAATTAAGCCCGAAATGCGTACGTTAAATGTGCGGTCAAAGTTTAAATTAAGTTTAATTTAAAATAAAAATAATTTTAAAAGTCCTAAACTTCAAGTAGGTAGGTGCTATGGTCTATAATTATTCTTATTACTATGGAGACGTCGTAAACAAAAGTAGTAAAAGGGGGTGCTCCAATTTAGCGATTTACGCTCTAGAAACAGTCCGCAAAATAGGACATAATCATGTCATAATTGCCCGAGCGGACATAATGTGTATTATATATCCAGGGACTAAAATACATTTTTTTAAATTATTAATTAACACTTAGAAAACACTTTAGTCCAGTAGTATATACGCTACCGGGTGATTTTTTAAATTTCTGATCTAGAAAGCCATGACATAATTTTAAAACAAAAGATGCGGAAAACGTAGGGCGTAGTTTGAATCGTTCGATTTGTCACAACTGTCAGATTTCAAAAATGTTGACATAAACAGTTAATTTGTGTATAGATGCTGAAGGTCAACATTTCCAACAGTTGTTGTAAATTTTGAATAAATATTGTGTTAACAATGTAAATTGTTATAATTGTGAATAAATCTTGCTATTTCTTAAATCCAAGGAATAAAAATTGAAGCGAGTTGTAACCATAACCTAAACTTCTCAAGTCAATAATCACATCGAAATTGCACTTAAACTCGCAATAAAATGCACACTTTGGTAAAAGCATGTTTCGCAAATGATCACTGTTTAAATATTTATCAATTTGTTTAATAAATGTAAAAGTAAGTAGTCAATTTGTCACATAAATGACATTTGGAATAGCAGTGTGATCAACGCTACACCCTACGTTTCGGTGACCTTCGATACGGCGTAAAAATCACGGCTTACTAGATCAGAAATTTAAAAAATCACCCGGTATTTTTTGCACGTCCTAAAGGACTTAATCGCAAAAATTCAAAATTTCGAAAATTTCGTTACATGTCATTCGAACAATTGCCAAAATCACATAGTTTCCGGATAATAAATCCTAACATGTACCGCGATTACTTTTTTTTTGTTGTTTACTTGTTGTTGTTGTCAAGGAAACACTTTACTCCCTCAGGGAGTAAAAGTGCTACTTTACTCCCTCTTTTGGGAGACTAAAGTAGAGCCTTATATATCGTACGTGCAAAAAATAATAAAAGAGCATTCTTAAAACTATAATTCATCAAATAAAGACGAATAAACGCAACACAAAGATGAAAATTCAATTTAAGGAAGTAAAAAAGTTATATGAAATGACACAAATCTTTTTGACGTTTTTCGAGAAGTAAATTTTTGAATTTTGTTTTATAAAGAAGAAAACAAACAAAAAAATGTCCAAAATTTTAGATTCTATGCAAATCTTTAAATGGAAATAGCAATTGTCATGAACAAATAAACAAATGAAATTTTGTTTTTGGGCGAGGAATCAGGATGGCGGAGCATCCTTCGTACCTTATGGCACCGATTGCTATGAAAATTTGGCCGACCCTACTAGAATTTAGCCGAATATGGGGGAATTCCACCCCAAGTAGGGATTTTTAACGTGCCAAACATCGCATTGACACGGGACCTACAGTTTTACTTCCTATCCGAGAAGAAGGCATGTTTTTAATTTTTCTCCGCTATTAAAAATTACCAGCTCAGCCGGGGATCGAACCTGCGATCCTTGTATTACGAAGCAAACATGCAAACCACTAATCCAAAGAGGCTGGCAAGTTTGTTTGTATTATTGCTTTTAGAAAGAACAGTTAGACGCAACATACTCTGCAGACTATTTTTCTGCATTTAATACACCCAATAATTAAATAAGTCATTTATTAAATTCATTGAAAAAAATTTTCATTACAGATTTAATCTTTAAATTGAAATAGTAATCATTATAATAATAATAATAATTACTACAACCCATAACCTAAATCAAGGCCCCAGAAGCTATAAGCTTGTGCGGGAGGGAGGGGGCGATTATTATTATGTAGGCCCAATGTGCGGCTGCAGCCGACTTATAGATGGAACAGCGCAAATCCCACATTTGTTACAGCTAAGGAAAACTGCAGAAAACCTTAACCAGATCTGCCAGCGCCGGGAGTCGAACCCGGGCCGCTTGGGTGAAAGTCCGGCACGCCAGGCATTACACTACCAAGGCTGTATTATGAACAAATAAATAAAGGTAGGTAACCCAAAATAGTATATTATGCAACAAATGAATGATGATGTTCGAGTTGCATACACTATTTTTTTCTTGGACCGTTGCTGATTTGTTACTTCCAAGTGGAATTCTGTTATAAGTTGTAACCTCAAACTGGTCACCGGGTGACGATCAAATGAGGGCTTTCCTACACAACTACTAAATGTTCTCAACTTTCATTGTATTATAAAAGCTCGCAATGAATTTAATTCTTACTTCTCAAGGCAGGCTTATAAAAATTGATAACTATAAGTACCAAATATTACAATCAAAATGTCTCTTTTTAAATTAATATTTAATAAAACTAACAATAAGAATAATTTATTAGAACAGATTTAGAATATCAATTATATTTATTATTCACTATGTGATGATGGATGATGAGGTCGTTCCCAACTTTATAGTAGAGTCAATTTTTGCATTAAGTTCTTATTTTTTACTATCTAAAGATAGAGACTTGAAATCTTTTGTAATGCCTTCAGTACTGGACCAATATAAAATGTTATGTTTAAAATGGGGGCACGCCCCCTCGGGGGGTTGAAACCCCCATTTTGTACCCCTAATTTAATAACGCAACCAAATTGAGTGAAATTTATGTTGGGAGGGTTCTTGGAGTCGCTGATTATGAATCCAATGAGAAAATTGAAAAATTCAAAGTGGCGGACACCAAAATGGCGGTCCTAAAATAACGGCATTTGAGATTAAGAATGCGATTTACGCCGTTTCTATTGATTTTAGAGAAAAGCTCAAAGAGTAAAAAAGTGTTTAAAATGTGATTTTGCAAAGGAATACACCATTTTGGTTACCTTATTATGTAACCCTTTCGCTCTGCCCTAGTAGTAGAGTAAATTTTTGCATTAAGTTCTTATTTTTTACTATCTAAAGATAGCGACTTGAAATCTTTTGTAATGCCTTCAGTACTGGACCAATATAAAATGTAATCTGTTTAAAATGGGGACACGCCCCCTCGGGGGGTTGAAACCCCCATTTTACACTCCCAATTTAATAACTCGGGAAGTTTTCCATCAACTTGAGCGAAATTCATGTTGGGGGGGTTTTTGGGGTTGCTGATTATGAATTCAATGAGAAAATTAAGAAATACAAAATTTTATATATATTTATACATATATATTTGTAAATATAGTTTATTTAGTAGGTACTTTTTTATTATTTTATTATTATGTGGTGAACAATTTATAAATATGACTGATGACATAATGCAACACTATCATTCAAAAAATTAAAAAGTATTTTATATTGGTACAATACGAGGGTTGCGCTGAAAATTGTTATTTATAAAAAGAACGTTGCATTTTTTAACAAAAAATCTTTATTGTTTTTCAAAATAATCTCCATTCAGACTAATACACTTGTGCATTCTTTGAAACCACTTTTTAAACATTCGGAAAATTCATTTTCTGAAAGGTCCTCAAAAATTCTTTGAAATTCTGTAACTGCTGCATCTGCGTTGGGAAATCTTTTACTTCGCATCATTTTTTTAACAGTTGGAAACAAAAAAAGTCGCACGGCGCCAGATCTGGGCTATACGGAGGATGAGTTACCAATTGAACTTCCGTATCTTTCAAAAAATCCAATGTTCTGGCAGCAGTGTGGGAGGATGCGTTGTCATGATGGACTAAGATGTTACGCAAACCGGTCCTTTGGCGACCTGCCTGTAATTTTGCAAACATCTGTGGTAAAGCCACTTCGCAGTACCATTCAGAATTAACAGTTCTGCGATCTTCAAGTGGAATAACAGCAACAGGACCACATCAGCGGAAAAAAACAGCAATCATTTTCTTATTGAAGCTTCTGCCACGAATTACTTTTGTGGGCAAGTCTTCATCTTCGAATACCCAAACACTAGACTGCTGTTTAGTTTCAGGGTCGTAACTATATACCCAAGATTCGTCACTAGTTACAATGTATGCCACTTGCCTGGAAGCTCCTCCGTCAAATTTTTGCAACATAAATTTACACCAGTCTATTCGAGCCTGTTTTTGACTTTCTGAAAGCAAATGCGGTATCCAACGGCTTGCTAGCTTTCTTACACCAAGATGTTTATGCCAAATGGTATTCACCGCCGAGGATCCAATCTTCACTTCCTCCTGAATCTCCCTATAAGTAATATTTCGATTGGAATGAATCAAGCTTGCCACACGATCAACATTTTCTGAACAGGCAGCTTCTAGCAGTTCTCGCCCTAGTCGAAATTCTCGGAACCAATGACTAACAGCGGATAATGGAGGGACAGCATCGCCAAAAGCTGCTATCAAATTTTCATGGCTTTGCTGGTATCCTAACTGTCTTTTATAGTCGTAGAAAATCATAGCTCTAAGGGCAGTTCGCGGAATGCTCATCTTAACTGAATTAAAAATGCACAACTACTTATCTTACAAAATTAACTACGTTTCACAAGGAAATCGGAACGTTTGACAATTGTGGGTAACAAATGTCAACTAATGCGACATTCAATTGTTGCAATTGTTTCTAGCCAATTGAGCTTCCATGGCCTGTTACTAACTATTAACAGAGCATCCCTTATATCAATACTTTGCTGGAACTTTTCGATCCTAAATTTATGATATTTGTGACGGTAGAAATTCCTTGATAGAAGCTCTTTCAGATCAGCAAGTGTATGTATATGTTGTATTATTAGCAACTACATGTTTCACTTGTGCCTATACCAATTCTATTGTAGTTAAATAAAATATCCTCGGTTGAAATGACCTTACCATAAAGCCAATCGATACTGCCACTTTTTCAAACTTTGTGTTGGCGATTTCTCAGATAATAGATTAAGGTACGAGTTGCATACAAAGTTTTATGTTGGACTGCTATAATTAGTCTAATCAATTTAGAAAGAATAGCGGAAAGTTGAGGTAAGTCCATGGATTTTTGCATACGGCTTCCTTGTGGGTTATTAAACCTTAAAGGTCAACACCTGTAGGTGGTGAGGTCGAAGAAATAATGAGGATAAACCACGCCCCCTACCGGTTTTGTCGTTTTTCTCGGAAACTATTAGGGTTATCGAGATAAAGGAGGTTAGGTAAGATAAAGCTTATTTAAATCCCTACCAAAAGTGTTCGAATTTTTTTTCGTACTTCGCCTTCTTTCTGTGTTATCGAAGAAAGGAGATATGTCATACACGGATCAGCAATTTTCACCAGTAAATTTGCTCAAGGAACTTTCTGGCGTAACTTTTTATGGTCCCCTATTGCCATGAAGTAGCTAAGAAAAATTCGTTGAGAACGCCATCGTGGTACAGTCATCCTTTATCTTAGCATCTCTTCGGCAAAATCCATCAGGCGATATTATCGATATTCTTGATAGCAGTCGGCTGAAAAATTCGTATTGGCAAGTTAATTTTAGAAGAGTACCTGCACTACTGAATTTTTGAATCCAACCCAATACGTACAAGGTGTTTCGCCTTTTTTGAAATAATAATTTCCTTTATTTATAAGTTCTTGGTACTAAATCATTACGCCTTAAGGAGACTTAACGGTACGTTTCAAGCAGTCTTTATGGAATGCTTCGTGTTTAGCTCTGATCAATCTTTTGCGAGAGCAACTGACGGATACACCACACTTTAACTAGTTGATGAATATGACCTTAGTCCAGCATTTCTGTCCAGGACAACTTAGTTTTAGCCCATGCTACTCGTCGTTTTGCAGATACTTGTCAGCATTAACTATGCTGTTTATGAACTAAAATCTTCTTAATCCTCTAGCTAACATACAGCCTCAAATCATTATGTCTTGAGGAAACTTAACATTAAGCAGTTCTAGTTTTACTCTCGCAAAAGAGTAATCAGAGCTAAACACGAAGCATTCCATAAATACTGCTTGAAACCTAATGTTAAGTTTCCTCAAGGCGTAATGATTTAGAGCTCTATGTCAGCTGGAGGATTAGTAAGATTTGAGTTCATAGACGGCACAGTTAATGCTGAAAAGTCATTCACAATAATTATTGATTGGTTAAATTTAAATCGCAGATTCACATGCAGTTCTAATGAACTGTATGTGCATTTAAAAAATAACTAGAGTTAAATATTAAAAATACCAAGAGCGATATTAATCCTCCTTCTTATATCTTTTTACACTTAAATATGGATTTTATATGCATTCTTTTTGGCCTAATAAATACCCTAAATATAGAATAACCACTTTTCTTTGCTACAAGCCAAGATCGGTTTAGGTAGGAAGATAAATACATATATTCTTTTTAACACGTACCGTAAGGAAATTACAGACAAATTTTTAAATTTAATTAAAAAACGAGATGGAACAAACTCAGCATTTTAAATTAGGCGACAATATTTACTGATTTTACTAGCATTTTCAGAATAATTAACATATTATACAGATTTACCTCTATAATTATTAGTGAAACTAATCTAACTGTTAATAATAATTAATTATTAGGAGTAATACATTTAGATTTTAAAGTAAAGTATGTGGTACTTAGCTACCAATTCACTAATCTGCCCCAGTAATAGCAGGCTGTTAATATTACTAGCACAATTACCATTAAAATGATGAGAAACACAAGAATCTTGATAGTTAAATCTAATTTTTCGTCTAAATTTAATTGATCTAAGCGGTCAAGCATTCGTTTAAACATTCTAGAAGGCAATGGAACAGCCAACAGGAAATAGTTAAGTTAGGGAGCCAGTAAATAGTCCAAATAGTCTGGAGAAATAGTCTTACGAAGAAAACAGAACAGACATTTTTTATAGAAAAATTAATTATCTATCTATTTTATTTAAACAATTTTTTTGTTAAATTAATATTTTAAGAGTTATTACACTGTAATGTTTTCCTGTTTCAGTGAGATGTTAGCCGTTTGCGAATTATTTAGCAAAACTAAAAAGTGAAAACTTTGCTGTGTAATAACTCTTAAAACATTAATTTGCAAGCAATTAAAAAATTGTTTTAATAAAAAAGATAGATAATTTATTTTTCTACAAAAAAGTCTGTTATATTCTTTTTCGCAGAACCAACCGTTCTCGAGATATTTTCAAAAACGGGTTTATTAAAATGGCTACTGAAGCATACCCGTCTCCGCCACACCAAATTAGTTTTATACTGACCACCGACCAACTAACAAATTCCAATAATAGAATAGCATGCATTTTTGCTGATGATATTGAAAGCAAATGATGGCAACAGCGCCGGTCCTCACGTTATACTTAAAACCTGTGTATAATTTGATATTGGTGCTCACTTTGCCGATTAAATCGTATCTAATAATATGGTCCTCACGTCGTCAGTAGTATAGTGTAGCCTCACTTGGTATTATTATACACAGCAAATAAAACTTTTTTAAATTCAAAGAAATCTGTGTATATTTGCGAGATACATAACTAGAACAAGTAAACAAGTGATGACAAAAAAAATTTGCAAGCTGTGACCATTTATAAGGGTGGTCCTCATTAACTACGGTTCATGATATGTCCTCACTTTGATAAGTGGCCGTATATATATATATATATATATATATATATATATATATATATATATATATATATATATATATATATATATATATATATATATATATATATATATATATATATATATATATATATATATATATATATATATATATATATATATATATATATATATATATATATATATATATATATATATATATATATATATATATATATATATATATATATATATATATATATATATATATATATATATATATATATATATATATATATATATATATATATATATATATATATATATATATATATATATATATATATATATATATATATATATATATATATATATATATATATATATATATATATATATATATATATATATATATATATATATATATATATATATATATATATATATATATATATATATATATATATATATATATATATATATATATATATATATATATATATATATATATATATATATATATATATATATATATATATATACAGGGTGGTCCAGACCACCCGTACACCCCTTTTAAAATGCAGTGGATTACAAGTTTTTAACAAGACAATGGGTGATCTTACTAAAGTCGATGTGCTCTTTCGAATGACGCCAAAAAGGAACTCCCCTGACCCCCCTTGTAGGGGGCAAGGGGGGGCAACTTTGAAAATTCAAATAGGAACCACTAAATTTTATTGCATATTTAGATTCTACTCATCAAGATATGAATAATTTATTTGAAACATTTTTTTATCTTCGTAGCAGGTGGCGCTGTAATCGCAAAAACCGATTTTTTGCATTTTCCGCCGTCTCTGGCATATTTACAGGTGCAAATAACAGTTTTTCATATTTTTTACTAAATAGTGATGAAAAAGCTTTGCTAAAGTGTACTTTCATGATTACGATGACAAACGGAAACTCCCTCCTTAAGGTATTTTCGACAAACAGATTTTTTTCTTGCGTTGTACGTAACAACAATTTTTTTCTGAAATTTTTAGTTCGTTTTACCTTAACGTCTACTTATTTAGATATTGCTTAATCTTTTTAATCTTTATCTAAATATTTACTTTAAGCATATGTAATTAATGTTTACTTTTTTAACTAATAAAAATGATCGATAAAACATTCTAAATTGAAATCTGCTCTGTATATGGCAAAATAATATTTAAATCGTACTAATTTAATATTTAATTTTAAGAGAAAATAACTTGCTACAATTCTTTACTTCACAAGTCTATTTAAATAGTATGTAATTGTTGAAAATCAACTGTTCAAATAAATAATTTTTATTTCACAATTTAAAATTCTATTCGTTTAAATTATTCTTACTTCATGACCTGAGTGGATCAGATATCCATATTTCATCATTCATTGCTATTCGCTAAAAGAAAGATAACCACCGAAATTTAATAGTGAATTACAAAGTGAAATTCTCGTCGGCAGATTTTTGTAATGCGCCGTATGACTTGACATGTTTTGAAGTAAAATCATCTTCCCCAGTAGAATCTTGGTAAATGTTGTTAGAATGGAACACAAATTCTAACAACATTTAAGGCAAAAAAACATTGTTATCACGTACAACGTTAGAAAAAAATCCGTTTGTCGAAAACACCTTAGGTAGAGAATTTGCGTTTTTCATTGTAACGTGAAATTTTTTCTTATGAAAGTACACATTAGCAAAGCTTTTTAATCACTATTTAGTAAAAAATATGAAAAACCGTTATTTGCACCTGTAAATATGCCAGAGACGGCGGAAAATGCAAAAAACCTGTTTTTGCGATTACAGCACCACCTGTTGCGAAGATTAAAAAATGTTTCAAATAAATTATTTATATTTTGATGAGTAGAATCTAAATATGCAATAAAATTTAGGGGTTCCTATTTGAATTTTCAAAGTTGCTCCCCTTACCCCCTACAAGGGGGAATCAGGGGGTTCCATTTTGGCGTCATTCGAAAGAGCACATCGACATTAGTAGGATCACCCATCGTCTTGTTAAAAATTATTAATCCCCTGCATTTTAAAAGGGGTGTACGGGTGGTCTGGACCACCCTGTATATATATATATATATATATATATATATATATATATATATATATATATATATATATATATATATATATATATATATATATATATATATATATATATATATATATATAATATATAACTGCAAAAACGTTTACGAATGGCATATGATTACATAATCATAATAATTATAACTCAAAACAATGTTAACACTAGAATAATGGTTATTTATCTTACTAGTGGGATAAAGGCATTATTAATATAGAATGTGTTGAGTTGCGTTAATACAGAATACGTAAAATGCGTGACGATGGCATTAGCCCCGAGTCGGATAAGAGCATGAGTATGTTAGTAGGTTTTATCACACGTGTTAAGATACAACTTTTTATCTACGACTATCTGTAATTGGAGAAAACTATTATTTAATAAGCTGAAGATAAAAGTATGTTATCTTTCATGAGAACTACTTTAGTGTTAACTCTCTCATGACCATGAGAATTGTGTAGGCAGATAAGATTGTATCACTGTATAAATACCTCTATTTTAATCTTAAGCCTTCAGTCTTTATCCTGCCGTTAATAATATTTGGTGAGTTTAATTAATCTTTAATAAGTTTAATCAGTCTCAGATCATCTAGGTGTGGACTTTAAAATTGTCTTACTAGAAAAACATAAAGACTCATTCGAGTCTTAATTAATTGTTTTTGTTTAATATCATTTAAATGTGAATTCTAAAATTGTTCTGTTAAGTGTGTTAATTCAAATCTAATTATTTAAACTCGTCTTACTCGTTCAAATAATTACTGACAAAATAATATTATAATACATTTGTATCATAAATGTTAAAAGGAGATAAAGTTTTCTCTTGATTATAAATAATAAAATATATTCTACGACTGCAAACGAAATATATAAATTTGTTTTATTATATTAATTAAATAAAAGTTTTTAAAAAAACCTTCGGCCACAGAATATAATAAAACTCTGAAACAGTTTTTTGACATACAACATAAAACTTTTTATTTAAAATTAGAACAGCTTAGAATTCGAAGCCATAGCAACCAGGCAATTATGATCATGATTTCCTTATCCCACTCAACGTGATAATAATAGTATATTAAAGAACGCGTTTCATAAGGCAAGATTTATTGCACGAGTCCAAATCCAAAGGACGAGTGCAATAATGACTTATGAAACGAGTTTTTTATGCTATTTTTTCTATTTTGCGCATTTTATTCCCTTTTTAAATAAAAAAATTTGCAATTTCAAGATTTAGGGAATTTTTTTGTAGTTGCAAACAAGTTGACAACACTGACATTTGGAAATTCAATTTTTAGAGTGAAGTATTTGTCAATTTTCTGTTTTTTCAATTTTTTTTCAATGCTACCAACTGAAAAAGTTGGGCTATTAAAGCACCCCAATGAGCTATTAACGCACTGTTTTGGGTGGTTTAACAGCTTTATTATAGACGCAAAATTGAAAAACTTCGTTATATAACTCAAATGAATAAGCAGACGTAGATAATAGTTATTTATATCACAAGTGGGATAGAAGCATTATTACAGCACTCAAGTGTGGGAATTGCAGATGACGAGGGCGTCAACCCGAGTCTCATCTGTAACCACACGTGTGCTGTAATATGCTCTATCCCATGAGTTGATGTACAAAACTTTATTTACGACTGCAATAAATTTAAAAAAATATTTTGCTCCAATAATTCTCATTCAAAATCAAAATGCTAAGATAGAAAACATTTGCTCATTACCAGGACAACCAATTTTGTTGTGTCAAAAACGATGTAATTTTTCAGTTTGTTATTCCGTGGTGTGAATATTATCAGTTTAACCAAAAAAAAAAATAAACGAGTGATTCCGAATACTTGCCCTCAGACATTGAAAATGCTGCAACTAGTGCAGTTTCATTGTTACTGCCAGAAAAGTCGAAACGAAAATACGAACAAGCAACGAACGCTGTGAAAAACGATACAAACGAGAAAGTATTATTAGCGTATTTTGAAGAACTATCGAAGATGTATAAGTCATCAAGTCTTTGGGCCTACTATTCTATGTTACGAGCAACAATATCTGCGAAAAAAAAATGTTGACATTATCAAGCATAATCAGTTGATTGCGTTTTTGAAACGAAAGGCAGATGGGTATAAGCCGAAAAAATTGAAAGTGTTTTCCAAAGAAGAGATGGCAAGGTTCTTGAAGGAAGCTGATGAGGAAACCTTTTTGCTGAGTAAAGTAGAATGTTCAAAATATCTTGAAAACCGCTTTATAAAGTTAAATGCACTTATTTTCAGGTTGCCCTTATTATTGGGATTGCTGGAGCCTGCAGGAAAGAGGAACTTACCTATCTGCTTCTTGAAAATGTCAAGGATGAAGGGCAGGTTTTTCATGTACAAATTCCTTACACGAAAACCAAAGTCTCGCGAGAATTTTTTGTTACGTCCGGTAACGACGAAGGGACAAATATGGTCGAAATAATTCGCAAATATTTGAAATTACGTCCCCGCCACGTTGACCACGGTCGATTTTTTATTGGATATAGGAAAGGAATCTGTATAAAACAGCCTGTAGATATAAACACTTTTGGAGGTATTCCAAAAAAGATCGCGTTGTTCTTAAAATTATCAAATCCGGAAGAATACACGGGACACTGCTTCGGACGATCATCAGCTTCTTTATTAGCGACCAATGACGCATATCTCTTGACGGTCAAAAGACATAGAGGATGGAAGTCGAACACGGTTGCCGAGAGATACATCGATTCTTCATTAGAAAATAAAAAGCAGATAGCAGTTAAGATCCTAGGAGAACAGCAGCTTTCAAGGAGTAATGACTGCAACGTTGAATCTTTAGAGATAACACAAGATGCAGTAGAGGCAGATGCGGGTGGTATTGTGCTAAGAAAATGCAAAAATTTTGTTATTAATGTTTATAAGTAGTTGTTCGTTGGTATTGTTGTTTGTTTACATTATATTTGTGTATTTCTTATAAATAAAAAAGCGTTACGTAATGAAATCAGTGTGGTAATCTTTAACATTATCTAACGCAAATTGCTGTCAATGGGTGACGTAATAATGACTTATCCAAGCAGTCGTAGATAAAATAAATTTACTCAACAGTAGTGATGGAGATGGTAATATATTGAAAATAGATGGTTTAATAATGGCCGAGTTTTACGGTTATTTATAAGATTTATTTACAGTTTTCAACTCTGTTCTCAGGCTTATATCAAAGTTGAGATTTTCCCATAGTGCCATCATATACTACTTCATTCTCACGTAATATAAAAAAAAATCCATCCGTGCCCATCAGAGATATTGAGGGCCAAAGTTAACCAGAAAATGAGAACTTCAAAAGTCCATAAATACCAAAATAGTGAAGTTTCAGATCTGAAATGTTTTATACATAAACTCAAGATATATAAAACACTGGTAGGTCAACTCCCCTATGCTTGCCATAATAAACTTTTCACCCAAAATTGAAGCGAGCTCATTAGTTGGAAAGTCGCCGCTAGATGCCGCAACAGTGAAACGTGAGCACGGCCTACTATATTCATATAAGCTTCGCTTATATACGGCCGTCTCATTTCCAGTTTTTTCATTGTTGCAATTAGAATCCAAAAATTACAGATCGGTACGTTAAGTGGCGCCCACTGTCGATAATTTTGCAACGAAGTTGGTTTGTATTCAGACTGCAGTCGTTAATTTTAAGGTTATAGTTCATACCAATAATTGTCATTTGCTATTGTGCAATATTAATTTATTGACATTTGTACATACTATTTAAATATAATGTACATAAATAAGACAAAAATATGTTGCAGTAGGAATTTGGAATGCAAAATATCCTACATATAAGAAAATTTTACTTTTTTTAGTAAGTTTTACTAGATTTTATATAACATTACTAATTGACTGATTTTTTTAGACTAGAAACACCTTAATAACTACATAATAGCCATAATATAAGTACAGTGTAATATTTCACAAGTTACGAATACTCTTTTGGGATTTGTAGCACTTGAATTACCACAGCAGATGATGTAGACACCTAATGTTAATGCACGACCTATGAACTGAAGCTACGACTAGAAGTATAACCATGGAATAAAGAAATCTCACGGTGAAAGACATTACTGAAAATAAATATTTTTAGACATAAGAGCTGATGAAATCTACTTGAATCTAAGGCCACTCGTTTCAGTTAAAAGAGACTGACAAGATTTGTCTCCTAAGACATTAGCTTTATATAGAATTTTTGATATCGCATATCATAAACCAAAAGCGATGACAGAGAAATAATTTTAAAATTTTGAAGGGTAGGTAATAAGTAGGAATATAGGATAGGTAACGATAAGTAAAAAACGATTTTGTTATCACGGCTTAACAGGTTTTGTAGTAAAGCTGAGAAAGTGTTCCAGAAAGAAGATGGAGTCGGGAACTTTTCTGAACTAACTACCTATTGATAATAATAGCATGACAATCGTTGTAAAATCAAGTCTATAGTATAAAAAATACGGGTACCTGTGAAGTGGTTGTTGAAGTACCTATGTTTTTTAGTTTTAATGTAGCCATAAGTGTTGTTCTTAATGCATAATTTAACAACATCTGATCGTTGTTAAGAGATTTTTTGTTATTACCTACTGTTAATATCTGAGTAAATACATGTATTCTGAAAGTGAAGTACTTCCTTTAAGTGTGATCTCTTCAATCGGAGGCAGTTTGACACAATTGACAAAGTATAACCTAAAAATTAACGACTGAGCTCTGACTTTAAATATCTTTGTTGTAAAATTACCACCAGTGGGCGCCATTTAACGTACGAATCTGTAATAATTTTCAACAATGAAAAAACTTTAAATGAGACGGCCGTATATAAGCGAAGCTTATATAAATCTAGTAGGCCGTGACGTGAGTGTCAAACCGAACCACATCTGTTAACCTTCAATTATTAAGATTTTTTAATAATAATAAAATTTATATTTTTATTATTGTCATTCGAGAATTTAATTGATGTTTCTTATGCAGCTTTGTTTCTGTTTATTATAATTAACAAGCCAGAATTAATAAAAGATAGCGCGTTCTCAAATATACAGGTAAGTATAAATGAACACTTATTTCTAAACTAATTTTTCTGGTTTGTTTTCGATAGCAAAACGCCATTCGTATCATGTGATAAATTTTACCAGTAAATAGTTTGATGTTTAATTGTTCTATTAAAATTGCTCTTTTTAGGGATTCCACCTTTCTGTATGTGGCTAATGGTAATGGAGTGAGGGCCGTTATGTATTTCTCAATCACAATATAAGGTATTTAGAAAATCAGTTGTCGAAATGTAATTTTTAAATTTATCATATAATGAAATCGCTTTAATCTAAACCTCTTATATTTTCAGGGACATTGCATGGAAGGTCTTGTATGGATTCTCATGGAAGTGACTGAGGTTCTTAAAATAACTTCAAAATTTGGTTACCAGAAAGAATTTTGTTTCCAAAATATGAATATGTCTGTACTACAGGGTCAAACGAATCTTTACGTACATTACATTTATGTTTAGATTTTATTGTAATAGTGATCGATGTCGACTACACTTTCCTTGCCAGACCACAATTGGTCTGGTATATATTTGATTTCGTTGTCATCATCGATGGCCTGGTTATTTGTTATTTTATAAATATTTGTAATTAAATTTTTAAAATATAAATATTTTATGGATAGTTTTGCTGTAATTGATCTTGTTTGTTACAGAGTTAGATGCAGAATAATATAATTGTTATCAAGTCAAAAAACGATTGCTTTTCAGTACAAAAGTCTGTGTTCTGCTGTTGTATTTAATATTTTTGTCCCTTTCACATGTGGACCATGTTTATGCTATTTAGCTTCTTGTTGCTATAAAAATTATGCTGAGATGTGTGATTTATTGCTATTAATTACCAGTAACAGTTTTACTTAACCTGCTTAATGCATATAATTAAAAACATGTTTAAGCATTAAGTATATATAATTCGACTTATACCTACTCTTTTTTAATACTTGAAATCTTTAGAGCGTCTAATAGGTTTGAATTTCGCATATAGATTTTTTTATAGTGGCACACAAGGTCTTTACTTGTTAATAAAACTCCTGTTGCATCAATCCATGCTTGCAGTTTATCTGCTTTCCGTAAAATATTACAAAATAATTGATGAATTTAATTACAATTCTCAAAAGAAATGTTTGCATAGGTCAATTTGTATTCTTATTATTTAAGTTAAATGAAAATAAAAAAAGATGTTACCTTAGTTTGCTGTAAAAAATAAAATTTCAATTTAGTTTTATTACCAAAGATGTTTTAAATAAAGCAGAGTCACAATTTAGCATTTTAATAGTGCCAAAGAATCTTGTACCTCTATCATCATGAAAAAGTTTATTTAATTTGTATTACGAAAAATACGCCAAAAGTAAATATTCATTATTACAGGTTATGCTGCTGTAGAATGACAATCATGCTAGTGTACCTGTATATAAATAATAGATAAGAGTAGGGCAAAAGGCGACATATGTCACATATTTGTGATCCAAAATTGTGTCAATTTAATGTCATTTAGTCATTAGCAGAACTAGAAGGAATTCAAGGGGTACGATTAACTCCTCATTTTTTATTGAGTATGCAAAACATTCAATGAATTGAAAATTAAGCAGTAATACAAATGTGTATAATATTTATTACTCATTATTTTACATGCCCATAAATTTAATTGTGGGTTTTATAATTTTTTTCTAAAATATCTCGCATTGCATGACTCTTGCTAGACCATTTAATTTTTTGTTGTTTCCTTATTTTTGCTTTTAAAGAACCAGTATAAATTTTTAAACGGTATACTATAAATTTGACTGTAAATTTTGCTTTTACCTTACAACACACTGGAAATTTAATTAATTGATAAATTGGATCGGAATTAATAGCATCTTTTATAACTCTCACAAAATTGTCTTTACAGTTGGTTTTCAAATATTTTTTTAAATTTTGGAAAATTTGTTCAAGTAAAACCACAATTTGAAATATATTATCAGTTACATAAAAAAGACAGCCAACTTTGTATTCTTTTAGAGTAACAAATTTTGTATAAGGACGATGCATTGTTATTCTTTTTGATCCTAAAAGGGAAAAACAATTCTTACAAATATTTTGCTTCCTCATACTTCTCACTACATACCCAGCGCAGTTATACAAAATATTTTGTTCTCTTAAAGAAAGTTCTTTTTTACAGGTGTTCCAGTCTGGAGGCAAAAGTAAACGTTCTATCCTTTCGTTATTAGGCGTTTCTTTGCTATTTATTTTAATGAATTTTAAAAAACCTGACAATGGTATTCTGTCATCATCTTGATAATTTTTGCTTGTAGGCATATTCAAATACTGTGCAACAGATAATAATTTCAAATTTTGTTTAAACTAAATTGCTGTAGGAAGTGGATGTCTCGCCCTTATTTGTGAAAATACATTTTCCAAGCAATCTTGTGAAAATCTAGATGTTAATAAAAAATTATATTTTTTTTTGTTTAAAAAGACATTCTGGAGGTCTAGGATCGATGTTGTAGTTAATATAACGCCTGTCTGAATGGGTTTCCATACTGCTTTTCCATTTTTATTTGAACCAACTTGCAAACTTGTGAATAGATCAATAATTTCCTGAAGAAAATCCAAAGTGTTCTTATAGATAGTCGGATTAAATTTACTCAATGCCTGTACCGTCGATCTTGAACTAATTAAGCCGAACCATTTGTAAATCATATCGATAAAAAAAGCTGTAGTTAATGAAGACTTATCTTCGTTCGTTTCTGCATCGAACCGCATACCACAACTAACGTTCCAATTTAATACATGTAGAGAATTAGAAACATTCATTTTGTTAAAATGCCCTGGATTCAAAAGATCCTCATTCAACTTTGGTGCAAACTTCAAATCCAAATCTCCTTCTTCGTTACAAAATTTTTTAACATGTTCAAGTTTCACTAAATTGCTGGGTAAATTATATTTCTCTACAAAGTGATTTGATAACTCCATGATTTTGTTTTGAACTAAACACTGTTTAATATTTTTCAATAAATGGGGTCCGTCTGCCAAAAAATAAATCTTCTCTCCATTACAGGGATTTATTGTAAAATTCACTGTTTTGCAATGTTTCCCAGCCATCACGCCAAACTTCTTCCACATGGCTTGGTTTGCCGAGCCCATATCGGAAGTAACTGAATAAACGTTCAAACCTATCGCCGTTATCTTTCTAAATACCTTTATGAGTATATCTGCTATGGTAGTTCCATTGGTGCTATCCCCTGTGAAATAATATGCGGCTACTTGTTTCCACCTACGTGTAATTCCGCCCAACATGATCACCAATGCTTTGGTGGCTATTCCTTCATGCTCAGGTAGGGTAATACCTCCAACATACCTTTGGGTTGAAACACAATAATCTATCCCACTTTTGATGTCCATTTCATCTAGGGTAATCATACAATGTTTTTCGAAATCAGCGCTAAGTGTGTCTACTTTAATTTTCATAAATTGAATGACTTCTTCTAAAATGCCAGATTCAAACTTAAGGTTCTGTAGATGTAGATTTAATGTTCGAATACATGGAAATGGTAATCCTAGTTTTTTTAACGTATTGTATCCGGTTGTTCCACAGGCAAACTTAAGTTGTAAGGATTTAGTTATAGTTTCATCAGAGCACTTTACAAATTTTTTTCCTATCATTGCTTGAAATTGATCTTCTGTGAATATATTTTCAAATCTTTGCTTCAGTTGCTTGTTTTCAAATTTTTGTTCATATAACTGACGACTTAATTTCTTATTATTTAGTCTAAGGTTTGCAACTTGTTTCTTCAAATTTTGATATTTCTTCTCCAAATTTATTTCTTTCGAAGAGTGGTTATTTGGCGATGGTTTTTTTGGTGGTTGTACTGGTAACAGAGACGATGACGAACCATGTGCTTTGTTGGATATTAAAAGACAAGGTATTGCATCCTTTTTTAATTGTTTCCCACAGACTTTCCACTGATCTTCTGTAAAATGATTTTGACATACTCTTCCTTCACTCATTCCCGTCTTCTGTATCCATATAGCACGTTTAAAAGGATCTTTAGGGATAGCTTTAAATATGAGTCCATTTTCTGATCGGTTCTTGCAACCCTTTACGCTGCAGCCGGTCATTTTACTTTTGACAAACACTAATAAATTAATTAATTGCAAAAATTCAGTGTCATTCTGACTTTCATTGGCGTATCAATTATTAAGTATTTATTTAAAAATGTGAAACAAGCAAGCCTTGGTAAACGTGATCCACCAATCAAAATGTATCCCCGCGTTTTCTTTACTCTTATCTATTATTTATACCAGGTACACTAAATCATGCTCGCACGTCGCGCCATCTATCAGAAATTTAGCTCGCGTTAAAATTGGTTGACGAAATGACGGCGAGTTGACATACCATATGTTATATATATCTTGCATAAACTACTCCTGTGTACCATTAACAAAAAAATCAGCCCTAAGACTTCTGGAAATATGGCCTACTAAAAAGTGGGAATTTAAAAAAAACGTTATTAAACTTCGGGGTTAACTAACAACCATAAGTAAGAAAATTATGTTTAGACTAAAAAATGTAGTCCGATGTAAACAGTACAATAATTTTTACTACAGGTCTTTAGGACCAACCGTTCTTGAGATATCAAGATTTACGTTTACATCAAAAAATGCAAGAAATCTCGTGCACCACAAAACAAATATGACTGCCATATATGAATAAAATAGATATTTAAGATACAAGTGTAAAAAGCCATTCTTTATTGCACGAACAGTTTAACACACAAGTGAGTGTTTTAAAAGACGTGAGTGCAATGAAGAGACTATTTACATGTGCATCTTACAACGTTTTATCTACGATCATAACGCTTTACTAAAATATTCATTGTATTTGATATTATTTTTAAAATTATGACTTAAGTCATGTATGTATATCAGTGTGTTTTGCTTTTTACATGCTAAGTTGTTTAGCAATCAGTTTGTAAAATATTCATACAATATTCGTAAAATATCATTTATCATACATCTCTTAAATACTAATGTCAACAAGAGATGTATGATAAATGGTTTTATTGCATGCTAAATTAAATTATTTTATAACACTAGCTCAATAAACGTTAACTTTTTACACGAAAATTAATGTAAAAAGGTCACTTTTTGTATGACCGTAGATAAAAAAATAAAAATAAAATAACAGTGGTTTCAAACTACCAATACTTAGGGGTGATAACACACAAAAGATTATCCGTTTTTGAAATGGTCTAGCAACCAATTTATTTTTTTCTGGACCACTTCAGATGGATTGATCCAAGAAAGTTTAAGTAGGAGCAAATGCCACAAGAGGTGTGTACATGAAGTCTCAAGTAGTCACTACATCTAGTTGCCTAAGCCGCACTGGTCGATCAGAGTACCGCAAAACGCCGCCATATTGGGGCAAAAGAAGCACGAAATTGCTTATTATTTGTATGTGATTGCATTTCATCAAATACACGTTTACTTTAAAAGGTTTTTCTTATTCTGAAAGATCAAGCCTCTAATATGTCAAATACGCAAAATGTGGTTTTAATTTGTCCATTATTAAAAATCACCCTTCTCTGCTCCAATATGGCGGCATTTTGCGGTACTCTGATCGAACAGCGCGACCTAGGTGACTAGATGTAGTGACTCTAGCCTCAAGTGTGCACAATTTGTCAAGTTTTGAAATTGGTTGTCAAACGCTGTTAGGTTTTTTTTAAACCAAGTTATTAAAAACAAATACAAATGCTGGGTTGTTCAATCAAAAAAATTAAATTAAAAATTAAATAAAAAAATTAATCGATTACGTGTAGAAATGACACTATACCTGGGCCGCTGAACAGATATAGTTAAAAAAAAAATCCAGGCAGCACAGATTGTTCTGATTGCTTTTATGTGAAAGTTAAATTTACAATAGAACATTTTTAGAAATGAATTGTTAATTCATTATAAATAATGGCACTTCAAGAAATACTAGTATAAATAATAACCATACATTTTAAAAAATTTCAGTTTTATTAATTTGATAAAATTGCCATTAAAAGTTCGTGAGTGCGATGTTTGTAAACGCATTTATTTTGTCTGTGAATTATTAATAAAACAATGAATTTACATACAAATATGCTTTAAGTATATACATCTTTGGCACAAAATGTTTTTTACAAAATAGAAATGCAGATTATAGAGCAATATAAATATAGAGCAGAAACTGTAACTACTAAACGAATACAGGATACAAATGAAAACTATAAAATATGTACACACAATGAATTACATAATAAATATTAATCAGAATTCAAGCACGTTGATGAATCAGATTCATTTTCCAAATTGATAATCAATGGTTCGATCACAATATCCGCTGCTAAATCAGCTTCCACATGCCCAGCATGGTATGTGATATCGCTTTCTTCCAATTTTCGGAAGAAACATTAGCAACTGCAGTAAGTAGCAGGTTTCGTACATCTTGGATTTTAAAGTTGATATTATTTCTTGCTACTTCTCCTTTTATTTGGGCCCATATTAATTCTATAGAATTAAGTTCACAGTGATATGGTGCATGTTGTTGCACCAGCGTTAATAATTCAGCTCTAACCATATCGGCTTCATATGTAACAGAGTTCTTACTTAACCAAGCTTGAATCTCTGCCTTTTTTGCTGAAGAAGAAGGAACTTTTTCTACTTTTCTGCTGTGATATGAGGCATTATCCATAATTATCACTGCTTCTTCCTCCAAAGCCGGCAATATTGCTTGGAACCACTTTTCAAAGACTTCGGCGTTCATTTCTTCATGATAGTCGCCAGTCTTCTTGGATTCAAACAAAAGTAGGCCATTTTCTACAAATCCTTCCTCTGACCCAATGTGCAACACAATAAGACGTTTTCCTTTGCCAGATGGATTCTTCAGTCCTATAGATAACCCTTGTAGGAAAGCTTGCCTTGCTGTAGTTATGGTTGTGTCTTGCCAAATTCTTTGCACTGTATGACCTGCATTTACCCACGTTTCATCTAAGTAATAAATTTGTTTCCCTTCTGCCCTAAATTTCCGCACTTCCCGGAGATAATGTCGTCGCCAAGCCACAATTTCATTTTTTTCCTTTAACATTCCATTTCTATTTCTTTTGCTATACCTTCAACAATAATAAATTTAGATAATGACAACATTACTTATTGTATATTTACCGAAATCCAATTGCCTTCAGCAATGCCCTCAAAGTAGTTTTTTTGAAATTTGGCAGTTCTTCGTTGTCATTAATAGCAAACATTATTTTTGCTATTGTTGGTGGTTCGTTTCGTAGATAAAATTGGTGAATTATTCGTCTGACTCCACTTTTTATGCCCTCATCAATGTTGTCCAAAATGGGTTTACTTCGATGATATCACTTTGGCGGCTTGAATTTATGGTCAGCCTTATATTCTCGAAGAACGTTATAAACACTTGCAACACCCACACCTGTCATAAAATGAATATTTACAACATTGATATTGAAGAAATAACACAATACGTAATAAGCAAAATCAAATTACAATTGCCTACTTGCCGCTTTTGCAGTAAATTCGACGTTTTCAATTTTCGAATTAGTTGGATGTTTTTCTTGACACGCTTTAAAAATGTTTAGGATGGATGCTTTATCAGACACCGAAAAATGCATTCGCGGCCGTTTTTTTGGAGGAGAAAGGGCCATATCTCTTGGATTTTAAAACAACAACAGTAAAGAACGAAATAATAACAAAACACAAAAAAATGAAAACGGGAACATTCAAAACAGAAAAGAACGGAAAAACTAAACAAACAAACAAATACAGAATATCGAAAATGAATGAACGAAAATTTTAGTTATACAAGCGTCACGCACAACTAACAAGTGATTGCTGGATATTTGACAGTAAACGAATTGATATCTTTTTGGTACAATTAAACATGCCTTTCAATTTGAGCGGTATATTTGAATGCTACCAATAGAAAGGTTTTGTTACAAAGAGGGGGTAATTGTAGGCGTTTTTTATTACTATATCTGTTCAGCAGCCCAAGTATAGATATCACAAAAAACAAGATTCTGTGGTAATAATGCATCGTTAAGTATTTCTTTCTCTAACTTGCATAATAAATAACTTTTTACTCTCATGTCAGGTCTGTAGTACTAAATTTGTATAAAATGCTCTTTTTTTAATGAAATAATTACATAGAACCATCTCAAACAGTTTATGAAGTACACATCGTCAACGTCATACGCACTAAAATAAAATTCGTACTGACGGGTTTTTGTCCATTTAGGAGAATCACTCGGCTCCGTCAAATTACTTAAAAACAAAGACCATTATATACACTTTAAATATACAAACTACTTTAATAAAAACACAATCGTGATATTTAAAATTAAAAATTTAGAAATTATTAATTATTTTTAAGGAATTTGCAAATTTCTCAAAAATGTTACGATTGACCGATATGTACTTATGCTATTTTCCTCTCAGATGATAAAGATTGATGGTCGTATGTTACGGTTAAATTATGTATAATAATTTAGAGGATAAACCTAGATAAAATTGTATATTTCTTTGGTTTTTAATAAAGATTATTATTATTGTTATTAGCTAAGTGCTAAATAATTACTTACTAGCTGCATGAGGCTCATAACGAAAAACCATTATTAAATTTTAAAGAAATCATACCTAGAAAGAAAAAAGTTCATTTATTTAATTAAAGAATTACTAAAGAGAAATCAAATAAATCATCAATCATCACAACTTACCAATTGAATTTTGTAGGTTAGGTTAAATTTGAACAAATAACTTTCCAGTTGTCATCAAATTGCATCAAAGAGGTGACAATTTATAACGTTGATAAGAGCTAACAATTTTCATAGGGAGTACACATTATTGAACCCTCAAATGTGTAGGACTTTATAATCATAAGAAAATCTTAAGAGTAAAATTTAAAAAACAACCATTATTTTCATAAATGTTTTATTAAGATTAATTATAATTAATTTAACCCTGAGATTTCAATAATAATAGTTATTAATAATACAAGTGCGAAAACACAAGCTTAAAGTTTGAGGTTGTTGTTATGCAACGAGACGAAGTCGAGTTGCATATATACAACCGAAATACTTTAAGCGTTTTCGCAAGAGTGTTATTCAAAACTTTTCTTGTTGGTCAACTACGTTGAGCATGAGTCGCTATGGGAATGTTTTTTGTTTATTCATTAAACAAAAATGGAAAAGTCAAACGAAATGGAAGTTCCTGAAAATATTTTAGAAAAAGGGAAATTAGTGCGGGAAAAATTATTGCCTGTGAAATCTAAAGCTGCGTATGAGAAGGTTTATGCAAGTTTCTGCCAATGGCGAGAAAAAAACAAAGTTTCTTCAGTAACAGAAGAGGTGATTCTTGCTTATTTAGACGAGAAGGTAAGTCTGCGATAAATTCACATCGTTTGTATTCAATTTATTTGATTTTTAGTTAACAACGTTGTCACCTGGATCATTGTGGCCCCATTATTCGATGCTGAAGTCTTTTTTAAAAGTGAAGGAAAATCTGTGTATTGAGAAGTTTGGTAGTGTCATTCCTTACCTCAAACAAATAAATGTAGGGCATCAAGTGAAAAAATCAAAGGTGTTATCTCGTGAACAGATTGAAAAGTTTTTAGTAGAAGCTGCAGACGACACATATTTATTTGTGAAGGTATTTACGTTAATGATTGCTAAAATACATAATAAGTCAGTAACAAAGTTTCCTTGTTTTATAGATTGCTCTAATTTTTGGCATTGCTGGAGCATGTCGACGCAAGGAGCTATGCGACCTTACTGTAAATGATATCCAAGATACCGGTGAAGTTCTCATTGTAACACTTCGAGATACCAAGACGCATGTAGACAGAAAGTTTACTATTATTGGAGAAGGATTTGTGATTAACCCTTTGGGCGTATACCGAAAATATACATCTTTACGTCCTGTGAACACACCTCACGATCGGTTCTTCTTGTCGTATAATAATGGAAAGTGCACTAGACAACCTGTGGGAATCAACACTTTCGGTCAACTTCCATCTAAAATTGCACATTATCTGAAATTAGAGAATCCTAAAGATTACACGGGGCACTGTTTTCGAAGAAGCTCGGCAACATTGTTGGCCTCAGGAGGTGGAGACTTAGTTACACTGAAGCGACATGGCGGCTGGCGTTCTTCAATGGTCGCAGAAGGATACATCGAAGATTGCGTAGAAGAACGTATCAAAATTGCCAGAAAGGTGTTTGGGGAAACTACGTCTACAACTACTACAAGGTGAGTCAATATAACAATAAATAATATTATAACAAAATCATTTCATCTTCCAGTTCTGCCAATGTTACCGAGTTCTCTGCAAGTAACGTCAGTTCATCTTCTACGTCTGCCAGTAATATTAGCAAGTTTTCTGCAAGCAACGCTTCAACATCAAGCAATAATTATGACAGAGGTCAATATTTTCATAAATGTGAATTTCACTTTCACATAAATGATAAGTGATAAAAATGCTACCTAAATGATAAATTGAATTGTTTGTTTTGAAAATTAATAAAAAATGAAGGTATTATTCTAATAATTATCATTTACTTCTAAAACACGATGCTATTGGCAACGTGTTTTAAAATAATTATTTACTTTTAAAACACGATGTTATTGGAAACGTGTTTTAAAATGGTCTTTATATCCATGGACTCAGATATTAAAAAGATGACTTAAAATGTGACCAACAAGAAAAAATAAATTACATTATTAATAACAACAAATAAGTTTCTTGTCTCTGGTGCCCATTTTACACGTCTGGCAAGTTCCAGATTTAAAGTTTTGGTCAAAGTTACAACACAATATATACCGATAAAAACACATTCGTACTTTCCCCTCAAATTCCATACATTTTCAAACCATGCAATAATTTAATTTGTTTTAAATTAACATGTATCCTAAAACACGAGTTATCTAGTACAGAGACTTCAAAAACGTATGTCTTTATAACTATTTGGTGGTTGCAGTTGTCACTTGAATTAAATAGTTAATCAAGGAAATATGAATAAACCACGACCTTCTAGATTTCACGAGACGAAGTCTCTTATCCGGCCTGCGCACTCCATTAGTTCAAGTGTTTCTCCGCTGGCGCCACCAAACACGAAAATGCGGAAAAGGATATATAACACGTAAACGCCAATTTCAAACTACGCTAACTTCGCGCGCTTTTATACTTTTTGTCGGTTTTGCGCGTATCGTCAATAAATTATATTTTCCTAATCTTTTAAGGCAGTTTTCTTTATTTTTCAATATAATTACTTTATTTCCTTATTTGTTTAAATTTTCGTAGTTTTGTTGCTGTTTTTTCGTTCACTTTAGTAATGGCAAACACTAGCAGAAAAAAGTATAACTGCCGCAATGCAATGTGTAATGGAGAAAAATGGTTTCAAATCTTACGTTGGGGTTATGGACACCAACACTCAACAGCAAAATAATATATACTTCTTTATTTCGACAGATCAACAATTACAGATATCTGAAAGAGTCAATTTCTACATCAAACTTCCTAAAAATATAACAGAATTAATAAAAGAACTCCAAACCTTATCTATGCATCTCGATTGCGAATTCTTTCAGCATTTGTAGCCCTTCTGGCAGGATACATTGCAAAAAACTGAAGAAAGGATTGAATGTCAATAGCCTATTAGATTCTCTGTTAGCTGCCTCGGGTTCAAATTCACTGATAGGATTTGTAAATCTTCAAAACAGAGGTGCCTTAAAATATTCCACTAGAAGATTTACACTTTTAATCAACCAAATAATCGAACTTGTAATACATATTGTAGAACATTTACCTGGAGAATGTAATCCGTCTAATATTCTAACATCACTAGGTATTTCTAACTCCAATTGCTTTTTCACAGTTTTTGGTTTGCCACGACCACAAGCAGGAACTTAGTAATATAATTCTTTAAAAATTGCTAAAACCTTGTTTGGCAAACAGAAACATTGCAAAAACGTGAACAGATAATGTACTTACTGCTCACTATCTCTATATCCTAAATCCAGCTCACGGGAAGTTATAAAATTGTAATTTCAATAATGTTATTGAACTTGTAAATTAATTTTAATAACATAATTAATTTAATTATATAAATTTATTTAATTAATTCGCAAAATATTTACGTAAACATGCAATGCTTGACATTTGTAAGGGTTATCTAACCTATATATCTTCCAAGTGACAAATAAACATCAGCGTGTCAGCTAGCGCCAAAACGGCGAAATTTTGCGTTTTCTCAGAAACAAAGTTTATATGGGAAATCGTAAAAGTGCCCAGGCCGGATAAGAGACTTCGTCTCGTGAAATCTAGAAGGTCGTGGAATAAACCAAAGGCTATTACTTTTGTTTTCATAGGTGACTGGGATAACTCGTGTTTAAAAACACCCATAGAACACAAAATATGAAATCTATTAAATTTCAACTAACCTTTCTTGTCGCTTCTTTTCTTTCTTCCATCTTGTAGGATTTTTGGAATGTTTTCTTGCATGTACAGAAGGACACTGTTCAACGGATTTTTCGAATGCATTCATCTTTTTCACCTTGCATTCAGTTGTACAAATCGTTGTGACCTGCTGTGATTGACTAAATTGGGGATGACGGATTCCGAATCTCGCTGATCGCCGAATCGACAAAGATGGCGTGTTTTGAACTTAAACTATAACTTAAATAATAGAAAGCACCACCTATCTCAATTCTAACAAAAAAAATTAGAAGACAGGTTATGAAAATAGACGACACACTAAAAACATTAAACACACACTATAAGCAGCAAGATCAATCAAAATGTGTCAGCAGAAGCAGTGGTATGCGACAAACTGTAAAAAAATGTAGATTAAACCAATAAAACACATTAGGCTGTTTCTAAATTTAAGGTTTATTTTTTAATTTTGTGTAACAAAATCCACCCCATGAGGGTGTGGATTGGTAGTATAGTAAGTATCCTAAAATACGCATATTTCATGTGCCATCTGATCTTGTTCCAAGCCCGTATTATTTTCGCAGGTATTGATAATGCGGAGACTAATTTCTTCGTTTGTCAGGCTTTAGTTTATTGGTTAGGGCATCACTCCCAACAATTTTCAGCAGAAAAATAGTTTGCTTGTGAAGAAAAATTCCTTGTCCAAAAATAAATAAATATTTTTAGTGCTTTATTATGGCTCCAAGTTTTGCAAATTAGATTTCCTAAATTCTTTTCGATAGACACTTTAGGTTTTAACGACCTTTTAACACTTGATCCAAGAATAAGCACAATG
Source organism: Agrypnus murinus (assembly GCA_929113105.1). Classification (NCBI taxonomy): domain Eukaryota; kingdom Metazoa; phylum Arthropoda; class Insecta; order Coleoptera; family Elateridae; genus Agrypnus; species Agrypnus murinus. The sequence continues at coordinate 156,344,582 of OV816028.1, read as the reverse complement.
TATTATGTGCATGAATCGATTTCATCCCAAACTAGCATAGCTATAAGCTAGCAAGCACGCAAGATTTATTTTCTCTAATTGATGAAGAAATTAAAGGATCCTCAGGTAAGGATAATGCTAGTTTAAAACACTCAAAAATAATTTTTTTTTAAAGTTCAATAAGTGTATTCAGAATTAAAGCATTATATAAACTGAGACTACATATTTACACAGACCTATTTGTTAAAGACTTAACTAAATAATTAAAAAAAGAAATGTTTTGAATATCAAATGCTATACAGTATACAGAGAAAATTAAATATTGTCTCATTCTATGAAAAATAATTATACACTTTTCTAAATTCCACTGAGTTTTTTTATTTTATTTTTCTTTATTTGTAACACTCGACTATTTTTTTATATTCTAAGCAAAGCGTCAAAAGTCAGGCAAAGCTTTTAATACTTATGGATCAAGTGATTTTTCAGATGCTGAGTGATGTTGCATGACTATTATTCGTACTTTTTTTACGAGAGTAAATTAAAAAAGAACATTATAGAATAAATATAATTTAAACATAAACATTATTGCACACTCAACACAAACAAAATGCATAATTTAAATAGTTTCAGAATGTAAACTGTATGCCAATATTCTGATGATTCTGAGGTAGATCTCCACACACATCTCTAATACATTAAATTCATGAGCAATTTTGTTGTATTTTGTTTTTCTTTAATAAATAAAAGACATTAATTTAAGTACAAAACTCAACATTACAATATTGTTTATAACAGAGATCTGACATCCTTACATTATATAAAAAATCATAATAAAAGAAAAATGAATGTGTTTATAAATAAATATGTGTTTACGATGATTCCATGCAAGTAATGAGTTAAAAAAGAAATTAAATAAGATTTTGGAAGACTGTAAGTATGTAAATATTGATGTAAATATGATGACATAATAAAGCTGCATTCTTTGTATATAAAAAAAATTGTAAATGTTTAAATAATAATAAATACACAGTAATGAGTATTTGTATCTTTTTGTGTAAATTTTTAAAAAGTTATAAATTCTAAAACATTAATCATATGCATGCTTTTTCTTGATAAAACAGAGTAATACTAAGGTATAACGATTAATCACTATAAATGAAGTCTTTTCAAGTTTTACATCTATAGTAGTTACTATTAGTCACTGATAGATTATATAAAAAACTATTATACAGATCGATAGTAGTTTTTATTAATAATACGTATACGTAGGCTAATCAAATTGCTTCACATTGGCCTCTGTCTATTTTATTTATGCCTACTGAATTCGTGATCTCACAGCCTTCTCTACTTTTACTACAACATCAGGCCAATCATCAGTCTATACAGACTCAAAGTCAATTAATTAAAAAGAAAGTTTTCCATACAATCTATCAAGACAATGAAAAAAGAAAATAAATATTAACCACAAACCTATCGTATTAAGCAAGTACGACACAACTTATTAGGTCCTATACAATCGTCATGACAAAAAGCTCCACACTTTTTACACATAACCATCGCCTTTAAATTACAAGGACAAGACGAATCACTACCTGGAGTAATACTATTATTAATAGGTCTAATTTGAGCCCCTTTCTGCGTTGCTAGAACCATCTGAGATTGCATAGATGCAGCTGGATGATCGATCATGACATTTTCACCTATTATCGTGTAATTAGGCAATTGGTTCTCTACACTAATATCCCCATAGACGACTCCCTGTGGTAAACGTTGGCGCCTAGTAACCGCTTGCGTGCCCGGATTTGGGCACTGTATGAAAAAGTCTGCAGGAGGAGGTTGTTGCTGTTGTTGTTGCTGCTGCTGTTGTAGAGTGGGATGTTCTATTTCGACACTGGCAGGACGTCCACGTGCACCGACGGAGACTACATGTGATGTTCCGCCTGTATTTATTGGACCGGTGACCTGCTGCTGTGTTGGCGGTGCACTAGACGAACGAGGCACACTATGATGATCACTCACGCCAGCTCTTTGAACAAGTATGTACTGGCCTACGTGACCCATCTGGTTCTGACCTTCAACTACCTAGAATGAGAATGTTTCAAAACATTTAAAAAATTCTTGACAAATTTTTTTCTGAGTAGATTTTCATAGAGCAGATTTTTATGTTGCTGCAGGGAATCTTTTTAATAATAAAAAAAAAAATTTAATGCTATACACAATCGTAGTATGGTTAATTCATTTGCTTGAAAAGCAGTCATTTCTTAAATTTATAGCAATATGAATTCTCATAAAAGAATACATATATAGATCATTCCGTCAACCAGAAGTCTTATGTCATAATCTGTTACCAACGTAAATTAGCAACTATTCCAATACTTTCACGCCTAAGAAATGTAACTTATGTTGCTGTCTCGATTACTATGTTTATTTGCATCTTCCAAACAAAAACAATTGTCCACTGTTGTATCAATGCAAATGTTTTGTCATCTTGGCAAGAGAGCTTATTACACAGTTAATATTATTTTTTACGTTGTTGTTTTACTATGCCAACACCATTTAGTTTGCAATTAAAATACTTGATATTTTCTATCATTTCATTAATTATTTTCAGAAAGAGCGTGATAATTCTGGGCTTTTATTATATTGAACTTCAGTATGAGAAGTGAATCTTAAACAAGAATATTTTTAAATTTACAATTCCTATTAATCAATTAAAAAGTATCAACAAAAGAGCCGTAAGCAAGGTATCTGCAACTATTAAAAGTGGTAACCCATTATTGATCCAAAGAACCCTGCTAGAAATAGGAAAAGGCCAATTGCTGACTAAGACAATAACCAAAGATTCGCATTACGATATGCAATATATGACATGTTTGAAAAAGTCAGTATCACTCATTAATTCTATGCGTGTAACAATGTACTACTGACCTTTACCAGTCTAGAAATACTAGTTAATTTGGATTCTATTTTGAAATATTGTAGCATGTAATGTTACAATAATTGTTACAAGCCTTGAAATACCTTTCAGGAATTATACCACATTGTTTAAATACCTAAGACGAGACCAAACAAATTTGCAAGGTATTCAAAAGTGGATCAATGAAGAAAACGGTTTTGTTTTAATAAAGAAGGTTAGTTGTTAGTCAAAAATTGGGGTTGTATATGACTGATGTATATTAAAGTTTGTAAGAGAGAAATTAAACAAATATCAATTAAGAATTTTATTTTATTTGCGAGATATCAATTGTAGTAGAAAATGTAGACTCTTTTTAATTCGATTTAAATATCCCACGTTTATTTAGTTGCAACTACATAGCCAAAATACACACCATTTCACAAACACTCCTAACCTAACCTAATTTTGAAAATGAAATGTCAGAAATCATTGGAATTTTCATCTTAACATGTTTACAAAGTAAATCATGTGACTAATGACGTATGACCTCTGGTTGATCGAATGATCTATATGAAACAATCTTTTCAATGAATATCCATGTTAATGTTATTAATTCAATCCTGAGTCTCCACAATAAGTTCGCTCTATGATTATAAAATTAACATTAAGAAGAAAAAAATAAAGACATCAACACAATATAAATGAAAAAACTAAAGCAAGTGTTTTTTCATGATAACATTATTATGAATTTCTGCCTGCCTAAGCTTGACTAGTAATCTTTAGATCTTGGGGACACTTTTAAAAATATATAAAGCTACTACTACTACTACAGCTACTTGTGCTGCAGTGCAGCACAAGTAAATCCTACTGTGAACACCCCTGCAACCTTAAAAGTAGAGCATGCACTTGCAACCGACTTCGGTTGCATGCAGTATTTGTTTGCTGTGTCCAGTCCAGTACCCACGTGTGCGGAATTTTTAAGAGTTGCGATGGCTCAAAAACTCAGGTAATATATTATGTTACAATTGTTGGAAAAACGCACAAAAATTACTGCAGATAGTCCATTTCAATATCTTTCAAATGCAAAAAAACCGACCTTCCTAACTAATACGAAAGCCGAGTAAATAGCATTTGAATATAGGCATGTACGTTTAAAACTGAGAAAATAAACCTCTTGGAAAAAGAAAAATAAATCTTGGGAACGGTGTATTTATGGGCAGTAATATTTAAGTTTTATATAAGGCTTGGAAAGGGTATTACGTGAACAAAATATAAAAAAAATCTATGAGGGTACCGCGCAAACTTTAGTCGAATCGGCGTGGAATGTATCCATAGCAGTGCGGGAGATAGTGTAAATGTCAAAAGCGAACCATCAGAAAACAGTGAAGTGGATAGCTTTAATTTGTCAAATTTGTTTAGATCACGTAACGCTTCTGAATCTGAAAGAGAAAACGTTGAAAATAAAATTTCAGATTATTCAGAAAGTCCTATAAGGAGAGGCACCAGGTTCAGGAAAGTTCCTGATCGTTTTCAGTAGTAATTTTTCTTTTGGGCTACTTTCAGATTCATAAGGGGGGAGGTATTGTAATATCATTTGGTTAGCCTTGTATAATAGGTTTAGAAATATATTTGGGTACGCCTGGTATGATATCGTTTACATACAACTGGCCGCCAATAGTCATATAGTTGCGTGTACTAGTTTTTGAAACATACATTGAAATGCTGTACTGTTGTTACCGGCACTATTTAAATTGTCTTGTGTAGTTTTGGGGAATAAAGGATTTAGTTAAACGGATCCTGACTTTTATTTAATTACTTACCTTCCCTGGCATGAACTACAAGTGATATGACATTACATACACCTACTTATTACCTATGCTAAATGTCATTATGATTACGAGATGAAAACGTAGGTAGGTGATTTCTTTGCAAGGAAAGATAGGTTGGTTTCTATCGTTAGTATATTTTTACATTTTAGTACAAAAGGATCGAGCATTTAGTACTTTACTTTTTTCTTAACGTATCTGTTAATAATATCCTGCTCACATGTTCAATATTCATGTTTCAATGTGTCTGCTCATCAAGATTAGTTGAATACTTAGTTACATATAGGTTTATGTCCGAATTTTTACGCGAGTTTACGAGCGAATAAGCAGTACAGCTATTTTCATATAAAACGTAGAGAAGTATATTTTAATTTCAAAGTAACATTTATATAATTCTGTTACAAAAATTAAATTACAACTTCAAAAATAAAAAAAGAAAGAAAATTAAAACATTACTGTGGGCAAGTATTCTTCATATTCATAATTAGTGGTTGGTTCAGGAAATTCATTTGAATTTATGTTGGCTTCAGAAATGTTTTCAGGAAGTATTGCTTTGTAGAATTCCAGGTTATCCAAAACCCTCCAATCTTTTCTGAAGTGCTTGGCTAACACTTTATTTATATCCAATAGTTTTAAAGGATTTATTACAACTTCACCTATTTTTATTTGCTTTGTATTAGTTAAAGTATCCATGTTTAGTATTCAGGTTTACACACATTCACTGAATTATAATAGTAAATATCTCCTTTAACTGAAATAAATATTCCCAGTAGATGTATGTTTCAAATAGAACCTTAGAAACAGTTTAAACTGGATGCGAAAGAACCTGGGGTTTTCATAACCTCTTTAACTTCTGTTTTCCAGTCAAGTACATGACATTTTAGATGCTATATCAAGGTACTCTTTTGGAGTTTCTATAACTTCTGTTTTTCTGGTTTAAATGAATTGGTTAAATGGAATATCGCCAAATTTGAATGCAAATACTACCTTCCATATTGCTCGTTTTGAAACCAACACCAGTTTTGCCTCTAGAAGTAAAAGCAGTTTAATTGATTTTTAGCATAAAAGAAAATTACCATTAAGAGTTATGTGTACCTTCGAAATTGTGTGCTAAAACATTTGAAACCGCGATTCTGTAGCAACAATATTTACAAACCAATTGAAACAATTTTTTTTCCGAAAACTACAAAATCTGAACTACATTTTCACGTAAGATTTCAACAAAATGTTGAATACTTACTTGAGAAAAAAAATGCAAAGTTACCCAGAATCGATGAAATTTAGCATCTATTTTTTTTATCATTCAGTCTCTTATACTTAATTCTTTTGATAGGTTTTGATGTATAATCGTCGTTAGCAGCATTTGGAGGCTACGTAATTATCTCTTAAGGTCACATTTTACCGAAGGTATTTATAAAGTGTTCGTTAGTGCATTCTGGTAATTTGATTCTATTTGTTACAGACCTTTTTTTTATTTTAGGTTTATCTTTACTCATTTTATAACTTCCTGGTTGTCTTACAACAATTACATACACTACGTTGTATATTTGGGTTGTTACAAGACCATTAGGCAGATTTGGTTGCTGTTGTCTGGGATCACGCTACGTTCGACCTGGTTGGTGACGTTCCTCTTCAGTTCAAAGACACCGTATCGTGAGTCAATTATAATATAGCGACTGGTTACAACAACAATAACGTGTGACAACCCTTTATTGTATATACCTATAAACATTTCTGTATATTTGTAGATTATAATTTTGTGTGAAATGGTTTTTCACCAGTGTGCGTGTAGCACTAATATCTAGTACCTATTTCATATATATAATTTTGTCACATATTATTTACTGTATTATATTGTTAGGAATATTTGCGAGTGAATACGTATGACTTTGCTCCGTAATGAATTGGTTAAACAATTAAAAATCTGAGTTAACGATTGCGCAATCTACATCACAGCTATTCGCATTCATTTACCGTGCTTGTTACATTTTAGAGACTTTAACCCATTTAAAACCACTACTAAGGAAAAACTACAAATTAATTTTTTTTGTGTTTTGATATTTTTATTAACATTAACTGAAGCTGTTTAATACAAAAAAAAATTAAATAATATATTAGAACATAAAAAAACTTAACGTTGCGTAAACTCAACATCGGGAGGATACCACTTAAGCCAATGCACATCGCCGACCGGGGACACAATGCCCACCGTGGATACTACGCTGACTGGCGGTTTTGAACACTTTGCCGACCGACAACACTAAGCCGACCGACAACACTAAGCCGACCCTTCAAATAAATTTTGCTACTGGACACTTTCCCGACCATAAGACACTTAGCTGACCGTGGAAAGTACACCGACCACATCTTGTGGACACTTTGCCAATCGAGGGCACTATGCCGACTGCAAGCAGTGGAGGCTTTGCCGACCGTGAACACTACAATGGCCGCAAACGGTAGACACTTTGTCAACCATGGACACTCTGCCGACCGCAAGTGATGGACACTTTGCCGAACTTGGAGACGAAGCCAACCCCTTAAATAAATATCGCTGTACACCTCGCCGATCCTCGACACAGCGCCGATCACAAACGGGAGACCTTTAAGAGCCGTCCGTAGTTACAATTCTGATGTGAATACAAACATAATTGTACTATTGTAAATTGTAATTTTGTTAATAGTAAAAGCTAACAAAAATACATCATAAAAAAATAAAGTTTTTGTTCAATGTTTACATTTATAAATAATATAATTTACAATTTATTCTTCACCCTAGTAACTAAAAAAAAATAATAAAATAAAATAGAAAAGAAAATTTAAAAAAAATATGTATATAAGGTTTTCGCCTTTACGCACTTGTATTGTCCTTACAATATATAATACACCTCTGTCTAAAAAGTTTTACTGTTTCAGAGTTCTTCAGGCTGATGGGTAAGTTATTGTAATATATAAGACCATTATGAAAGATGTCATTTTGGATATAAGTAGTGGAAACTGTAGATACATAGAAATCTTCACTAGCACGAGTTTGATAATGATGTAGTTCTGATACCGTTCTGGTACGATTTAATAAATGTTCTGGGAATAAACTGTGTTTTATTTTGTATATAAGTCATTGTGTTTACAAATATTATTTGTTTCACACTCAACAAGTCTGTTACCTTCAACATATTGTTAACACTGGTGTAACGATTACATTTAAGAATATACCGCATTGCTTGGTTTTGTTTCTTTTGTCGATTATTTATCTCAGATTTGTTTAACAAAAAGAGAATTGATGTGCAATAATTAAAATGTGGCAGGATGTGATCGACTTGTAGATGATTAATTTAGACCACTCAGTAAGATGTTCACTTATTCTTCCTAATAGATTTACTTTCTTAGCTATTTTCTTTGTTATATATTCTGCATGTTGAGAAAATGTCAAATATTCATCGATTATAACACCCAAATACTTGTACTTATCTACCTGTTCTACCTTTTGATTAATTACAAAGACTCCATTATGGCATTTAGTTGATATAGGATTAAATCTACTTTTAATAATCATAAATTTTGTTTTTTCTATATTCAAACTTAATCCATTCTGCTTTATCCATCCATAACATAAAGTTCCACAAAAGCTAAAACTAATTAACCTGTTGGTCAATTTTTATATGGTTTTCACAAATATAATCTCCGAGATGTTTTCTACAATATGACCTTAGGTTGTGGACGATTGGTAAAGTGTCTACAGCATGCAGTCAACATAGACGTAGGTCCACGGTCGGGGTTGTGTCTGATCGGCGTAGTATCCTATACCCTTTTTCGAATATAAATTTGCTTCTTGTGCATTTACTAGCACAAGAAACAACACTGTAACCACAACAGATTTAACCCATTTCACCATTTAACACTAGAAATCCAAGAACTTTTAACAATGCAGGATATGTACATTTGTATCCCTCATTAAGCCAATGTTGCGTTTACGCAACGCTCTAATTTATAATCATGTTTTTTCGAAACTATAAAAGTTTTTTACTTTTTATATCAACAGTAACATTTTTTAATCTTTCCAGAGCCATTCTAGATAAAGATTAAAAATTTTAATTGTACGAGTAATTTTTTTAACAACATTTATGTCACCCATGTAATAGTATTCAAAATTCAATAAATTCAGGCTGTAATTTTGATAAAATAAAAGCTGAATTTAAATAGAAAAAAATATGCTCCATTTAGTTTCATACTATAAAATCACACAGAGGTTATAAAAACAGATATAAATTGGGCTCAACATATTTAAAAAAATTTAATCTGGAGTGTTGCGTTAACGCAACATTGGCTGGAAATGGGTTAAGTCAAGTCAGTTTTAGAGTAAGAAATCGCGCTCGTATTAATCCTTTCCCCTTTCAATTTGTGTATAGAAATCAATAACCAATATTCAATTTTTGCCAAGTCAATTTCACATTGATTAATTTGTTTTAATAGATAATTTGTTTAGTTGATAATAAAGCACTGTTTATCTCTTACTTGAAGACTTATTATTTGTATGTTTGGTATTTGGAGTTTATATTTTCAGCCATCGAGGAGCCATTATTGGGAAAAGTCGACCACATTGGTAATAGTCAAAAATGTGTTGTTTTCAGATTTTGTTGGTCAATACTGAAGCTATTTTAGACTATTCTTGGCGCTCATTACAGAAGACCTTTAGTGAGACCCAGGACCTCCCACTAGTTAGCTGGCAGCCGACACATTTAACTGCAGTTAAAGGTTGTTACCGTTTCCCAATAAGCAGTCCCCACTTTGTGGGTAACAATAGTATCTTCTGTACAACTTATTCCAATACATTTTTAGTGCCCGTCTGATTGTCTACCGTCTAACCTAGAGTTCACAAGTGTTTTGGTTGCAGTTATCCGATCTTTTACCATATTCCCTAAATACGTCATTGCAAACGTGTCCAATCAAACTGCTACGATCGCCACTGGTTATCATCTTCATTTTGTGTTGTCGGTTTAGTATAGTGACACTAATTTCATTTGAAATATAACTAGTTCAAAAAGTGATGGGGAAAATTAACAAACCAGGAAAAAAAGTAACTTTGAAGAAAAAATAATATTGGACCAGAAGAAATTACAAGGGAAAGTTAAAAAATTTCTTACATCACTTGTGTCAGAGTGCATTGGCAAGTATGTACTACATAAGTAATATATTATATGTATTTTAATTATTTCTTCTAAATTGACAAATCTTACATTTTGGTGAATTTTTAGAGAAATCTGTAAATATTTCTGAAGAATCAAATTGTTCTCAAAATCTTCCAATAAAGGATAACTAGGTATAAATCAAAGGTTTGTGTCGATTTCATTTGTCTAATACATAGTTTCATTTCAAATCATAATCTAAAGTAAAATTTTAGAATACTACATCGGATAAAATACAGATTATTTCTGATGCAATTATATCACCAAAGTTTTCTTCTTGCACCACAAGCCAGGTATATTGCTGTTTTTCAATTTCAATACATTCCAGGTTTTGTTAATACATATTGCTGTGATTCCAGCACTCATAATTGAATATGTCATTTGGGTTGCCTATATATTTAGGGGTTTGGATTCAACTTGCCCAAATATCAATTAAATAAATTAATTTGTTATTTAATAGGTAAAGAATACACTCTACATCACTTGATAATAATAAGAACTAGATCTTAAAAGGATTTTTCACTTAAAATTGAAAAATTATTTTGACAAGTTACGATTTGCATATCGTTAGGTCGTTGGACTTGGTTTTTTCATAATTGAAGCCATTGCAAGGTGTAGTTTCACCTGGAAATTATAAAAGGCATAGATGGAAAGGTGTATGCAAGCAATCACCACTATACCAAAGGTTAAGAGATAAAGAATAGCTATGTAGCTAATCTTCGCCTTTTCAGGACAAATGTCTGTAATAGGTACATTTGTTAAATAAAGACGATTTATTATTATTATTATTATTATTATACTCACAGTTTTTGTTGTTAGATTTCAAGCAAATCCCATGCTGGTTTAACGATTCATCAAATTCCATGATAAATGTATAATTTTCATTTATCTATGTACTTGCAGCCAAAATGTTTGGCTGCAATATTCTTAATTAGGTTCTAGAGCACCTTTAGCAATAGAATTTTCAAGTGGGCAGCTCTATATAGAGAAGGTTTAGCCTGTTGAAGCCTAAAATTTGTATCGTTTGAACTGATCTGTTAAAATGGTAAAATTTTGTTAATATTTAAAGTTTTGGTGCCAAAATTGATGTAAATATTGTGTGATAGGGTATTAGGATTCATTTAATAATTAAAAAAGGAAGTAATAAGGTGTGAAAATGTTATTATCTTAATTTTGTAAAAACCATGTTCGTCGGGAAATTCAAGATGGTTGCCATTGAAAATTTTTTAGAAAACGTATTGTAACTTTATTTCTGGATGGAAGGAAATTAAAACTGGATGTAATGAGAATTTTTTTGGAAAATAGACAATTGATTTATGTACTCACATATTGGAGGTAAATTGTTCAATATTTAATAGTTGTAATAAATTACAAAAGAAGATCCACAAGAACAATTATATGGAAATGCGTGTTCACCAACGCAACAAGTAAGCAGGTAAATTTACTGACTAATACAGAGAACTGCCAAATAATATAGGTGCAAAAATTTCCAAGAGAGGAGCAAAATTTTTGAATTTAAAAAAATTATTTTCAAACTTCAACTTTATTTTTTTTTGTTTCATTTCTTCCTTTAATTATAATTTAAGATCGTGGAATTGATCAAATAAAAATTGAGCAGGAACTAGAATTAGACTGTCTCTTGATTCTTATTTTGTTAAATCCAATTGGCAACAATAATTAATTGAATCCATTTTATGTAATAAAAATATTTTTTTTGTTTTCGTTTCTCTTTTCATTCTTTTTATGTGTTTATTAATAAAATATTATAAATGTTAAAAAGGAGATTCATTTGTGTATTTTTCTTGTTTTGTGTCCATTAACAGAATTTAACAGGTATAAGCTGAACAATATTTTATTATTTTGTCAAAGAGTGACCCGCCTGAAATTTTCTTTTCATCACAAAGGTAAGTGGTGTTTGTTTTTGTATAACTTTTCAGTTTGCCTTGCTACTATTAAACATAAGTGATAGTGGTCTTTAAATTTAAATAAATTTATAATCAAGTGTTGTAAAGTGTATACTAGTACGGCGCTTATCACGATAAAATTTTATTGTCGCACGAATGCGATGCTTATTAACCAATAAAATATCATAGCAATACATAGTACAATACATTGTTAAAGTGGGTATGTTCAGTCTTAACGTCAAAGCAATATCATTGTATACTAAGACACTTTAGATTATTTATGTTTCCTGTATTTTTGTAACTGTGTTAGATTTTAAGTTTAAATGATGTAACAAAACACCAAACCTTTTGCCGGGGTGTGACTGGTCATTAAGGATATATTGGCTCTCTTGACCTAATGCACCTGCTAACGAATCTTTGGTTTTGTTATCCGCCGACTTAACACTTGCACATCGGCAGTGTTTTTAAGTTTAGTTAGTAGCATTTGGGAAACGACTGAAACAGATCGAAATATATTTTGCACTACTTTTCTTAGAAAAGGCGCTTTCACTTGCAATTTGTTTTTGGCTTTTTGCATCGTATTTGGCATATTTGTTCTGTTGTTATCAGAGAAGCAGTTGAAAGCATTTAGTACAAGAGTGTTAAAAGTGAGGTATTAAAAAGGCGTTAAGAATGTCAAATAAAAAATATCAGTGTTTAAACCTTAATCAAAAAAAGGAGATTATTAATATGCACGATAAAAAAATTCCTGTGAAAGAAATTCAGAACCATTTTAATTGTGGAAAAACGCAAATGTGTGAAACAATAAAAAAAAGGTGCAAATAAACGAACAACGACTTAACTCAAGTGGTAGTCAATCAAAACGAAGAAAGACTCGTTATGATCATGTTGACAAAATTGTTTTCAAGTGGTTTGTGAATGCCCGATCAAAATTACTTCTCGTGACCAGTCCAATTTTACAAGAGCAAGCTAAAAAGGTTACACAATCACTAGAATTGCCCGAATTTAAAGCATCCAAAAGGAAAGTTTTAAGAAAAGACATCAAATTGTGTGGTGGCAAATAACCGGCAAAGCTAAAGACGTGGACGAAAATGTTGTTAACGATTGGGGTAAAAAGATGCAGATTTTACTAAAGACTATAAACCAGAAGATATCTACAACTGTGATGAGATGGGAATATTTTTTCGCTCTATTCCCAATAAAACCTTTACGGTTAAAGCGAAAGATTGCGTGGGCGGCAAGCATTCTAAAGAACGTCTTACACTTCTGTTATGTTGCAGTATGGCAGGTGAAGTGCAGTGGATGGCAGGTGAAGTGGATGGCAGAAATATCCCTGACAGTAATTAACCAGGGTAATACTCCAACTTTTGTCAGAGGGAATAGTGGGACCCATATAGATCTAACCCTGTGCACAGAAAACCTTGCAAACAAGTTCCAAAATTGGCAAGTACTAGAGGAGGAGTCTTCATCAAAATATTATATATAACATACACATGCCCAGAAATACAATTCCCAGACGAAATGCAGGATGGGAAATTAATGCAGCAGGACTACCTGAGTTTGCAGTAAACCTAAGTGAGGAACTGCAGAACATAGAATTATTCGATGAAAGCACCAGCAATAAAGCAATACAAAATGCATTAAACAGGACCTTCCCAAAGAAGACAAAAGGCAGGACAAATAGAAGGGTGTATTGGTGGAATGAAACCCTAACCGAACTACAGAAAAACCGTCTAGCAGCAAAAAGAAAAGTGACACGAGGCAACAGAAGCAGAAATTTAACGGAAGAGGAAAAAGAAATTTTAAAAAGAGAATATGCAGATAAGAGAACAAGGTTGCGAAAGGCTGTAATACAGGCTAAAGAAGAATCGTGGAGAAAAGTATGCTGAAATAAATCAAAATGTATGGAGAGATGGGTACAAAATAGTTAGGAAAAAATTTAACCTACTGCCACATATTACCCTAAATGACGAAAGGCAAAAGGAGATTGCGGATTGTTTCCAAGGCAAGAAATGATAAAATGGGAGCACATACAAGTCGAGGAAGAGGAGGTACGTCCATATACAATCGAAGATATCAAAACGACTCTTAACCGCATTAAAATAAATAAGGCACCGGGGCCAGACCTGTTTCCATCAGAAATAGTAAAGATGACAATATCTATGTGTCAAGAAGAGTTCCTGAGATTCATGAACAGATTAATCAAGAAAGGCACCTTCCCTGAAATATGGAAACAGGCAAACTTAATTTTGATCAAGAAACAAAGAAAGACACACGATGAAGAGATTAAGTATAGACCAATCAGTTTGCTAAATGTGATTGCCAAATTCTTTGAACACCTAATAGCGCAGAGATTGTTGGAGGAGGTGGATGACAAACTCACCATCACCAATCCACCATACCAATATGGTTTCAGGAACAACAGATCCACTATAGATGCAATGAAAAGAGTGACTGATGTGGTAGAAGAAGTAAAAGAAGTGGCATACCAAAACAGGAAGATCTGCATACTGGTGATCATCGACATTAAAAATGCATTCAACTCAGCGCCTTGGAGAGGAATAATGGATGCCCTGCAAAAAATGAATGTTAGCACATACCTTAGAAAAATAATAGAAAGTTATCTATCAAATAGGAAAATACTCATTGGAGACAAAGAGGAGCTAGAAGTGACATGCAGAGTGCCACAAGAATCAGTCCTGGGCCCTTTGCTATGGAACATATACTATGATGAAATATTAAAAATAGAAATAGCCCCAGAAGTGACAGTATTGTGTTGTGCTGACGATACGGCACTAGTAATAACGGCGAAAACAGAAGAGCTGGGTATGGCACGTGCAAATACGTCATTGCTTAGGATAAAGAGAGCAATTGAAGGTAAGCAGCTGGAAATAGCAGAGCATAAAACTGAAGTCCTTATTCTACATGGTAGAAGGAAAACAAAAGAAATTACACTGGAATTAGAAGATGTCCAAGTCAAATCAAGTAAGACCATAAAATATCTAGGGGTGCATTTCGATCGCAACACGGAAATGAAAGCACACATCATAAATACGGATATTACAGCAAAAAAAGTCATCCTAGCATTGCTGAGACTCATGCCAAACATCAAAGGACCTATAGCTAGAAAGCGAAGGATACTATGTTCGGTAGGCCACTCCATAATATTATATGGAGTTCCAATATGGGGAAAGAATATAAGAACACAAAAATATCAAGACATCCTTACGAGACTGCAAAGAAGGATGGCAATCAGAATAGCCAGTGCATACTGTACGGTCTCTACTGAGGCAATCCTAGTGATAGCGGCCCTGCTACCAATGGAGCTGCAGGTAAAACAAAGAATGCGCATGTATGAAGTAGAAAAGAAAGCTAGAGACGAGATCAAGGCAAATGCCCTACAAGAATGGCAGACACAATGGATAAGCAACACTGGAAAAGGAAGATGGGCTAAAATCCTGATTTAGAAATATAGAGGGATGGATATCAAGAAAACATGGTGAAGTAGACTATCATCTAACCCAATTTTTAAGTGGCCACAGATGCTTTGGGACCTATTTAAAGAAATTTAAACTAAGTGAAAGTGATCTATGTCGATACTGCAACAACACGGACTCGCCAGAACACACGTTCTTTGAGATAAATGGACAAGAGAAACATCATGTCAATTAAGGAAAGAGATGAGAGAAATGAGGAACTGGAAACTAGATAAGAAGATGAAGAATGGAAACATCCACCAACACTGAAGTAATACAATGTGGTTCCGGTGCTGGTTAAGAGGAAAGGGGGAGGGGTTTTAGTTGGTAGGTCCTCCCTGAGAAGGGAGGGAATCCATCACTTCCCAGTAGTGCGGGCTATGGGAGTCTATGAAGATTTCCCCTCCTCCACGAGGGGGAAAAAAAAGGTGAAGTTCAGAAATAGGGCTGTGCATAATAATTGATTAATCGGACCTTCGATTAATTTTTTTAAATAATCGATAATCGAATTGATCAATCGAGCTATAGACTAGCAAATAAGAAACTGTCAGCAAACTAGAATTACCGATTTTTTTAAATAGATCAAGAAATGCATACACATACACAAACTGCTGTAACTATCGATTTTTTAAATAAATTTTTTAAAAATGCATAGCATTTTGTTGTTTTTTTCCATTATGTAATCTGCCACACTATTTTCTGCATATTTTCTAAATTGATTTGTGCAGTTTTTACAACAGCAGTTTTTTTTTTGTTTTGAAAATATTTCATGTTAAAGGAGTTTTCGTACATGTTTTAGATCATACCTCACAAAGCGGAAACCTGTATAAGGCAGAAAATTTACAGTGTCCCAACTGTTTCCATTTTAGCAGGTTTTACTGTATACGGTTATACATACAACGCACTAAAAATTATTTTATTTTGAAAATTCTATCAATGCAATAAGAAAAGAGCAAGTACCTAAACATTACAAAAAAAGACTTCCAAATCAAAATTTGAACTTCACAAAATAGACGGAATGATTGCCTACAATGGTAGTACAAATAAATTATAACATTAAAGACAACTAACAAGACAATTTAAACAACAAACACGTGTTTGTCTTATTCGAGAATATTTGGTAATTTAATCAGATAATACCTGTCTCCTTCAAAAACATCTATCTCGTAATGTATTTTCGACCGTGCTATGTCACGAGCACTTAACATTATGTAATAAATGCAATGCTGCATTGTAAATGGAAATATAACAAAAAATGTTTGTATCTTTTTCATAATTTTATTCACTCTTTCGTTAAATAATTTCTGGAGGTGTACACATAACTCATAAATAGAGAATTTAAACCTGGACAAGAAGGTATATTTATCTCATTTTTGATAAAAATGGATATTGCTGCCTTTGATTGTAGACTTTGAATGTGAAAAACCTATAAACTAGATTTTTGACAATTTATAAAAAACGTGAATGATGCTAATTATTTCTTCTTTTTAAAAATCTAAACTCTGCACCATTATTCATTTGGTTAGATAATCACAAATACTCGAGTTACATCTTCAAAATCAGAAAACTATTATGCAATAGAAACAAGAAATCATAAATAAAAAGTTCTACATCAATCAAAATAATATCGTAGACAACACCTCTACAATTAATAACCCTTAAGTACTCACTCACTTCAGGGCTTAGTGTTTGCGCCTGCGGTAGAACAGCCATCGTAACAGGTATTCCTTGTCCCGACGTGAAGACATGCCTTACAACGACAGGTGGACTAGGTTGTCTTTGTTGGTGGTACGCGACTCTAGCTTTTTGTGCAACCGTTTTAACACCATTACTTCCAGACACCATTTGATATACTCCCGAAGCTGGCAATGGCGGCGTAAATGTCTTATTAGTGTTTCTTGAAGAACTTATATTGCCATATTGTGTAGGACGAGTAATCTCACTTTTCTTTGCAGTGTTAGTGCCACTAGTAGCTGCTAATAATGACGGTGGCGGTTTTAGCTGGCAACGTAACTGATCACGATTGGGGCTATTCTGTATTACGGCTTGACAAATTTGATAGCTGCGCTCTAGATTAACTGCACCTGGAGGTGGTTTGTTGTTACTTCTATTACGATTGCTAGTAGATGCTTGTTTATTAGCAGATTTTACTTTAGTATGCGTTGTGACTGCACGAATCGGTTGACTGGTACTTAACTGCATGTAAGGTATTGCACTAGAACTTTGTGCCACACCAGGCCTAGGCAGGCTAGCTTGAGTGACAGGACTTACAACTGTTTGTTGATTTGGGATAGAAGCTGTGGTGACAACTGATGGTAAACATACAATTGTGGTAGGTGGGATAATAGTAGTGACAGCTTTACTTAATGCTGATGTTACCGCTGAACTAGAAGTACTGCTTGCAGAACTCGTCACTAAACTATCAGTACTGGGTATTTCTGGAGTCAAAGTAACTTCCAGTTCAAGTTTGACTTGGCTACCGGAAAATTCTGGATAAGTCGACGTGTGTGCTGTATTCTCTTGTAGATTATTTGCAGGTTCTGCACTACTCAGCGCTGCAGCAACCATTTCAGAATCCATTTTTACACCATAAGGCCAATCGGTAGGAACAGGAAATGTTCCTTCTTCTAGCCTCACTTCCAGTTCCTCCTGCATCGGTATTACTTCCACATGTTCTGAAGATGAGTTCCCTACGCTCACCATACCAACTGGAACGCTATCTAGAGCATGAAGTGGAACTTCTAAAAGCTTTTCGGTGCTGGAATCCACTACACCCCAACAATCTTCTATAAAATAAAATTATTTAATTAGTTTAGCAAACTATTAAAAAATGAAGTAACATAATAAACCACACATGGTATTAATTGTAGTATTTATTTAGACAAGGTAATTTCTGATACTATGAACTAGCCTGCAATATCAAAAAGATAATGATAAGTAAGAAATAAAACAAGTACAATAATATACCTTCAGAATGTTTAGAAATATGATATAATATGCAAATATTCTTAAAATAAATATAATTATGATACTTAACTAACAGAACAGACTAGAGGTGTAAATAGTAACTGAGGGCTTTTTAACATGGTCGCTTATTAGTCATGCAAATTGTATGTTAGTGAGTTAGAGAAATATTTTGTTATGGCTAGCTATTATCAAGTAAGGGAAACAGAAATCCCATTCAAGAATTAATTTGTTCATTGAGGTACGGTTAAAGGTTAATATAAAAATCAACAATGACAAAGTTTAATAAAAGTATTTCTACTTACTGAGAGATTCAGTTTGAAAAAAGGAAATTGAGATATGCACACATGTGAACACAAAAATTTAGATAAAAGTTTTTTAATTTAAAAGAATTTCATTACAATCTCTTTGGATATTATTATAAATATTGCTATATTAGTCAGTTTCATAAGTTTAGGACGTCCGTTTGACATATCAAAAAGGTTATGGAAATTAAAGCAATGCTGCCATCTTAGTAATAAAAATAATCATGGCCACTTGTTATCTACATTACCCAAAAAATGAGTGCTGTTGATAGATTTTAATGCATAAAGATTTTCCCTGAAAATCTTTAATGTTTAGGAAGTTTGTTTATGTAAACATTGCATTTAAAAGTAAAACGTGATCTTATGAAAAATGGTAAGTTGTTGATACAATTATTGTAATAAATTCATAAGAAATGGTAAGAAAATTTTGACACCAAAACATTAACCATAAAAATATTGTAAGATTGTGTCGTTAAAGTTTCAAAAGAACCTGCAATCCACCAGATTGCTCTGAAACTTTGCTGGAAGACAGTTTTCAATGTATAGATCAAAAGTGTCAATGGGGACAAAGTCTAAAAAAATTATACAGTGAGATCCAAATTGAGTGAATTTCGCGCCTTAAGTTTTAGTGTATTTCACGTTGTTAGTGTAGCACAATTGAGATGTGTTGCATCAAGTTATAGCGTCAACTCGTCACTTTCTTGTTTACATCGTTGTGCTTTGCCACGTTATTCTGAGGTTTTATTGAATATTAGCTTTATTTCGCTTGTTTTCTTATTTTACAAAACAGTTCTTTTCAGAACTGCAGTTTGTTAGACGATTTTATTGTCAAGTAAGTTTATTATTTAAAATTAATGAATTTTATAAGCTATATTATTTTTGAGACATCACTGTAAAATAAAAGCAGGATAAAAATGTCTAAAATGTATTCATGTTGCCAACATGGCAATAATCTAATGTGGCGGTAAATTCAAACTGTCTTCAGTCATTTTGGATCACCCTGTAGTTTTCGAATTATAGAGGTTTAAAGTGCATTGAATAATACAAAAATTGACAACTTCAAACAGCTGTACTTTTGACACTTTTGATTTACACATTAGGGACTATCATTTACCAAAGTTTCAAGAATCTTGGCTGAGAGCCAATTCTCATAAAGATTCTGTAGGGTGCAATTTAAAATTTGTCAACTTTAAACTGCTGTAACTTTGAAAACTATAAATTTTTTCGACTAATACTTTCTGCTCACTCACACTTTTGATCTACACATTAAGGAGTACCATTTACCAAAATTTCAAGCATTTTAGCAGAGAAACATTGCCGATAAGGATTCTACGAATCCAAGAATTGTCAACTTCAAATGATGTAATTCAAAAAACTATAATTTTTGACCATCAACGCATAATTTTTTATAACGATTCTGCGGGGTCATTTGTTACTATGAAGAATTTGTCAACTGAATGCTTTATAGCTCACAAAGTGGCTACGTCACGTTATGGGAAACGTGTGAGAAATATGAATGCTTTATAATATATAGCTACATGCAGCACCACTAGTAATTGACATTTCAAAAACAATCAGTTGTGCTAAATAACAGCATTACTAGATATTAAAAATTAGTTGCTTGATATGGAAAAAATCTATGGTTAATAAAGAGTTATTGATTTATTGATAAAATACAAAAGTATACAGTGTGGGATTAAATATGAAATATTAAAAAAAAAGCGAACTCAACTGTTTTTTTTAAAACGCTGAAACATGTCGATTTTATTTTTTAAATATACACATTAATATGTGCAATTCACCTTCCGACTTTCATTTGTTTGTTAGTTATGACGTCATCACAAAAAATTTAAATGACAATATAGATTTCTAGTAGTGGAATCGGAAAGTGATTTTTCTTCCCTTTATGATCATGCAAATAAATCATAAGGTTGCATAACAAAAATTCTGAGAAAAATCGAGCTGAACATTTAATGTTGATACAGTTATGTATGAATAATCCGAACACATCTAATAGTCTGAACAGTCCTACTTGTGTAAATTGATCTCCATAGTACGAAATTTGGTATTTGTAATATTAACTTTACGAGGTACTGTACAGGGTGGCCCATGCAAGATGATCCTGTACCTTTTATCTTGGAAACTAAGAGTTACGATCAAGTTAAATATCAATGTTGGTTGGTGTAAAGCAAATTTTAATTTTATAATAGTTTTGTATAGACAGGGTGAGTCATATTGCTGCGGCTACCATTAATTTTTTTTTTATTTTCAATGGAACACCCTGTATATTTTTACTGTTTTCGATTCTACACTTTATTCTAAGTATGTTTGCCTAATGGATATATCGAAATTCTACAGTTTCTGAGAAAATCTAGTTTTTCTGTTATCTTAGAATCATTTCCTATTAAATACGATATCAACATTAAATGTTCAACTCGATTTTTCTCAGAATTTTTGTTATGCAACCTTATGATTTATTTGCATGATCATAAAGGGAAGAAAAATCACTATCAGATTCCACTACTAAAAACCTATATTGTCATTTAATTTTTTTGTGATGACGTCATAATTAACAAACAAATGATAGTTGAAAGGTGAATCGCAATTATTAATGTGTATTTTTAAAAAATAAAATCGACGTGTTTCAGTGTATTTAAAAAAACCGGTTGATTTCGCTTTTTTTAAATATTCCATACTTTAATCCCACACTGCATAAGAGAACATTATTAATGGCTTATTACAGATGACGATGAATTTTATCAAAGAATACCACGCTTCCTTGATATGTGTACTATAACAAGTGAATGTCTAATAAAAAGGAAAAACTACATAGGTAGTAGCAATTACTAATTCAAAAATTTTTAGTACTATGTTTTAAATGAATCTGAATAGTATCATTTCATCCATCATTTGTAACATACATATCTTTGTAACATTTGACGAACAAGAACAAGAACAACAAACGAAATAAATGTCTATACTCTAGTCTATGGCATTGCTACCAACCTTAATTTGTAATTTAATGCAACATTGTCGCTTTTTCACTACTCTAGAAGCATATAACTTATTTATACGATTTTGTATTTCAAAGGAGACTGTCAAGACCGTAGCGATGCAAACACTAAAATTTTCTGTTCAAATATTACGGCATCATCTATATTGTAAAAATCTAAATTAAAAGTAACCGTTCATTGTAATACTTTTATAAATGTATTCTGTCGTTATATTATATATTGTATATGTTGCAAGTTAATTTTAAGATATGTTCTTTTGTAATTTACATATTAAGTTCGTATTATTTAAGTAAGTATTGTCATGTTTATAATGTTATTTATGTTTAAGTATCCCTTGTTTATAACAAACCAAATTGTTGGTAGGGTGTTATTAATAATTAATAAATATATATAATCGTAGGATTTTTTTTAATTTTTTATTATTTACATAGTACCTAATAACAACTAATACTTTATTTTTAGTAATAAAAAAGTAAACTCAAATGAAATTTTTGATTAGAAGAACTTTTTTCGTCATTTGTTCTTGTTCTTAAGTTTGGATTAGACATTCAAAAGTTAATCTATGCCTTAAAAAAAGACTAATAACTAATTAAAAACATACAATAAATATTCTAAACTGTTTCCACATGCATTCTGATTAAATTATTATCGTTAGAGCCATTATTTAAAGCAAAACTATGTAATTATAATGCTCAAATACAAGCAAGAAACAGAAGTTAGAACAATTTTGGGATTTTAATATTTTGGAATAAATGATATATGAATGTCACTGGTATTACATAATCACTGGTATTATATAACCTTTCAAACACTTGTCAATCCTTAACATTTTTAACATACTTGTAATAAAAAAGTTGTTAAAAATTATGCTTTTGTAATTTAATTGATATTATTATTTATCCTTTACAAAAACTCCGACTTATACTAATACATGATGATCAAATTTGTATGATATATAAACATGAAAAGCTATCGCAATGTGATATTCAACATTACAGTAAAATCAGCATTAAGTTTGTAAAGTAATTTGCAGAAAATTCCTAATCACTACTCTCTAAAAATATTAAATGATTTTTCAAAGACACAGGTTTTGAAGGAATCAATGTTAAGTTTGTAAGTTAAAAGTATTAAGGATATATTCAACGAGCTTTAAGGTTACAGTGGATCTTTGCGGGGTGAAGGGCAAGGGGATATCTCCTATGCTTTTACATAGGCTCTAACACGAAATATCAAACGATTAAAAAATAAATTAACATTCTTAAAACTGAACAAAATAATTTTATTATGAATGCCTATAATGCATTTATTAATTATTTGTGTATATTAAAATAATTTAAGTCGATTGGAGTGCATGTGTTTAACTATTAATAGTGTAAATATGAATGTAAATAGGTTAAGAATCGTGGCAACACCGCAAAGAAATAAGTCGATTTTATTGGTAGCACTGTTTGGTTTCAGCTTTCGATTGAGTTGACATCCTAACCTCCAAATGTAAATCCCAAAATATAAGTGGAAACATTTTGAATGTTTTGTAATTTCGTATGCAATCACAGATGGAAATATTCTATTTTTTAACTTTTGTATAGTCTAAAGATTACAATCTGCTAAGCAGATTCAAGAAATATATAAAAAGTTGCTGAAGTTTAATACATATATTTTTAAAGTTAGTAGGTATGTCTGTATTACTGATTTCGTGAAGATTCTGATTGTGCTGATAAATTGTAATCATCACATTGCAAAATGTAATTTTACATTTTGCAATATTTTCGTCGAATTAACATTTGCATTCTGATTATAAACGCAGAAGGCTGAATTGTTCGGTATAATTTGATTAATAAAATATATGATTATTAGTTAATACAATGAAATATAGATTATTATAATAGTCATTATATGTCATTATTCTGTTTTGATATTTAAATTCGTGCGCTATGAGATGTTGCCACATCTCTACTGTCTTTCCACATATGTCGTGAAAAATTCTTGTTTTGTTTACTTCAAATTATTATTGTGCATTAACTAGACACAAGATTTCAAAAATATTGGGCAGCATTGTTCTTCGAATATGAAAGTATGTGTTTTAGTTTTTTTATTAGATTCTCTACATTTCTTCATCAGAATTTTTAGTGAAAACTGCTAAAGGTTAAATGGTCTAAATAAGAGCCCATGTTAAATTCTGGATTTTATTTTCCATTTTTCTCGGTAATGGTACACAAAAAAAAATTATAAAAAAGCCACCGAATAGAATAAGTGTCAAAGAACTCGAGGTTTAAATTTCACGTCATTCTCTACATTTTTACATTTCGCTGTATCCTCCTTAAAGCTGGTTGAAAAAGTACAAATAAAAGTTCTGTAAAACTAAAGTCTTCAAGTATAGTATGTAAGTATATAGCAACAACAGTATATAACATGGCATAGTTTTGGTCAATTACATAAAAAAAACTATTTGATTAATACTTTTAAAGTGAATAACTCCTGAATAAAAGAAATAAATTTGCAACGATTCTAACAATGTTTCTCTTAGTAATCACAAATAATCATATTCTATTCGACGAATTTCTATTCAAGTTTCCTTGTAAGGTCAATGTCAGCATTTTTATTTTCCTTACTGCGTTCTAATAAACAGCACAAAAATTCTAAATTTGGGACGAAATTAGCACAAAATTATGGTATAAATTTTATCCATTTCTGGCAAGGTGGGGGTGCTTACTATATTTACTTCGAATATTTGGTTCATCTGTTAGACCTATTCCAATAAAAAGCTCTAAACTTGTATTTTGCAATTCATTGCTACTACCCGTTGCTTGGCGAACCAGTTCCCAGAAGCTATGAAGCTCGTGCAGGAGAGCTGCACAGAAGCAATGAAATATTTTCTTCGTAGAAAATTAGTTTAACTTTACAATCGTACAAGTTGATAAAAATTGGATATGTTGTTTAATAAAAGTTCGAGGAATTGATTGACCATGAGAAAAAAGATTCTACCGTCTAGAACGTGAGAAAGTAATTAAAGAAATGTGACATTTTTGCAATAGAATATTGGATGGCCGACAATGTCCGAGGAACAAACATATTAAAATTATACGATCTTACCAACCTTACATCGTCATGGAAAATCGTGAAATAATAATTGAATATTTTTTTATTAGATTTTTGTGAAAAGCAACATCTTTTATGATGTTGGTGTGATCATGTATGATGTTAAAAATTGTGGTATTTATAAAATCTAACTTCCGGATGAACAAAATACACTACGAGTGAGTGCGCAGGCACACAAGAAGCTAACCAAGATATGGCAACAATGCCGTCGGCTGTTCCATGTGTGGTTTGAGCTGAGCTAACCTCGAAACGCATGCCATGTGTAAACTAGCCAACCGCATTGCCACATTTCGCAGTGTCTTAGCACGTAAGTCAAAAACAAGACCAATATTTCTATTCAGTAAATTATTAGAATGACCAATTTTTTAATAATAATAGAAATTTAAAATTATACTTAAGGTAATTTTTCATGCGGAATTTTAATTTTGCATTCTGATTTCATGAATAACTGTAAATTGCCAAATTGCCAATGGTATTATTATGTAAAATTATGGTTATAAATGGTAAATTAAATTTGCATATTAAGGATATATGTAAGCCTATCCTACTGAAATATGGATTTGCTTTCCTTTAGTAATTATCAAAAATAAAAGTATTGCATAAATTTTTTTTCAGAAGTGTAAATAAAAACTAGAAGGGAATAATTTGTTTAATGAATAAATTCATTAAATTATCCACAATTACTGAGATAACATACTTGTAACTTTTTCTTTCCATAATTAATAATTTATAAACTTAAACTTCAGAATCTCTAACCTACAATTTTTAATTGTCAAAATGCTTCAAATTCATTCACTGTTTATAACACAGTAGGCCTTGACTTTGGACATTTTTTAAACAGTACAAAAAACAATACATTATATACAGTGAAATCCAAATTGAGTGAAGACGGTTTGAATTTCGCGTGTTAGGTTTTAGCGTATTTCACGTTGTTAGTGTAGCACTATTGAAATGTGTTGTGTTAAATTACAGAGTCAACTCGTCACTTTCTTGTTTACTTGTACTTTGCTACGTTGATCAGGTTTTCATTGAATTTTTGCTTTATCTCGTTTGTTTTCTTATTTTACAAAACAGTTTTTTCAGAACTATGGTTTGCTACACGATTTTGTTATCAAGTAAGCTTATTATTCAAAATTAACGAAGTTTAAAAGTTATATTATTTTTGAGACGCCGCTGTAAATAAAAAAAGCAGAAAAGTATTCATGTTGCCAATGTGACAATAATTTAACGTGGCGGTAAATTCAAACCGTCCTCATTCAATTTGGATCACCCTGTATATTATACATAACCTCATTACATTAAATGTCATCCGATTGTCAAGTTAAATTTTTAAAGATCTTCCAAGCTTAAAATTTACTTTTAAAAACAAAATTCCATATTGAAATGTAATTTATTTTAAGAAATTGATTATTTACAATAATTGAAAGTTTACAATATAAATGTATTTAAATTTTTTGATAAAAATGTAGATTCATGGAGAACTCTGTTTCTATGTCAAGCGAAATGCAAATGAAGCATACAAAATAAAGTAGCGTGATTGAAGTTTGAAACCTTTAAACAAAGTAGATTTTATAAATTTGCCATGGACAATCATTTTTTTAAAATAATTTACTAGTGTCAATTAACATTTAAATATCATAACCTCAAAAATTATAATTTTAAACTTTTTTAAACAAAATTTAAATTTATACTATTTTATGGTATTACCTGAGAATTTTTGAGTATAATAATTAAAAATTATTAAAATCATAACAATTATACAGGATGTAATCCGATATACAGGCGGCACACTCACTTTGCAAAGCAAATAATCCATAATCAGCTGTAAAAGAAAAAGAAAATCACTCTATTAATTATCATGTTAAAAAATGTTTAGTAGTTTTACCATGTGTGATTTTTATTTTTAAATTAAATAATTTTCCTTGATTACACAATACTTACCTCTAGTAGCAGCAAATATAGCTGAATGAATGTCCGTTACTACCACTTCTTCCTTATCAGCCTTCTGCGGCGCAGTCACCTCAATCTGTCCCGACTCCAGTACATAATTTTCTGCATCGATAAACCTATCTTCATTAGCATCATCTTCTGATATATCCCTCACTAGATCAGACTCCTCGACACTTGCTTCCAATTTTTCAGCAGAATCATCCATACAGACTTCCCCACCGCAATTTTCAGGGCACGTTGACTTTTCTAAAACTATAGCCTCCTGCTGCAAAATCAAGGAATTGGGCAAAATCGGGAAAGATTCATTAATATCAGTTTGTTCTGTCTGTATTGTTACCACAGATTGAGTTGTATTATTATCATCATGTTTCGGCGTCTCTTCAGTTTCTATCGTTTCAGTGTATTCAGTTTGTTCGTTTTCAGGTATACTTTGGGATTGAGATTCTGAATTTAATTCTAGCATGTCATTCTCATCGGTTTCGAGCTGCTCGTCTTCGATTTGTTGTGTGGCTGAATCGGATTTAGTTTCAGGTTGTGGTGATGCTTGAGGAGTTAGCACATTAAACACAATACTAGTACATTCTTCACTTTCATTATTAGCAGATGGCGTTATTGATTTTAGCTCTTCTTGTTTAACAATCTCTTCGTCTTTACTTAATTCGTCCGAGGAGTTTTCGTCAGATTTTTCACTTTCTTCTTCAATAAATTCACACTTAGTTTCTGCTAGGACAGCATTCTCACATGTTTCATAAGATTGATCTTCGTCTGCTTTAACGGCATTTGTAATTAGATGCTGTTCGACGGTATCTTCAGCTGAGATATCTTTTTCAATAACTTCTTGTTGTTCGAAACATTCATTGCATGCATCAGTTATATCTGTAGTAACATTATCTAGACTGCTGTTATTATCAGTTATTACTTCTATGTTCGCTGTAACTATCGTTTCAACATTATCACCATCAGTCTCTGCTTTATTGTTATCATCTAACAAATCAGTAGAAGCTTCGGGAGTCATAGGATTCGAGTCTTCTATTGGCAAATTTTTAACATTAATATTATCGTTTGTAGGACTTGGTGTTTTACGCTTGGGTGACCTCTGTTGTTCATTTTCTGAACTCAAAGATCTCCTTCGCTTTTCAATTTTATTATTATTCTCCCTACAACTAATGATTGTCTCTTCATCCGTTTGCATTAAAGTATCACTAATATTGATTATTATTGGTTGGGTTTCTTGTTGCCCATCATCCTGGTTGCTATTGGACACTTCTTTAACTTCCGGGATGGTTTCCACAACAATTACCCCCCGATTATTATTAATAGGTGGTGCTGGTTTAGATGCATTGGTATTATTACTATTGTCTTTTGTGGATTTTTGTATTTGGGATTTGTGCGTCTTAATTGGCAATAAATCAGGTATAGGAGACCTAGTTGTGGTGGTTTCTAGTTGATTGGATGCTTCTAATTCTACCTTATAACTAGTACAAGATCTTGTGACGGCACCGACAGTTCTTAAACGTTTAATTAAAGGCGCTGGTTTATTTTTGTTATTATTAGTATTATTATTATTGCTTATTGAAGTAGTTGGTCTTAATTTTATGGTGGTTTTTATTGGAGGTCTAGGTGGTGTACTGGGCTCTTTCACTGGTATGCTATTATCACTTCCCCCGGACCCTTGAATTCTCTCACCCCAAATCGGCTCAAAGTGTTTAAGTTTCCAAGGGTCCAACCGGCTTCGTTCTTTATCAGCTTCTGATTTTAACTTTTGCTGGTTCTCTGGCGTGAATTCCCCTTCTGCTAGCCGCTCTTGCCATTCTAAACAGGCCCTTGCAAAAAACTCATTGTTTAAGCCTGAAGCGCTGAGGCGGGTGGCAACATCTGTCGAACCGGTTAAAGATGGTCTATCAACGGCAGGTAATAATTGCACTAGTTTATGTTGGTACAGGGCTGGGAGTATTGAAAATGTATATTTATTGAGAAGAGAGCGTAAATTTGTATTTACAAGGATTGAATCTGGTGTTTCCAAATCTATACAACCTTCTTTAGTTTGTTCTAGCTGAGCAGCTGTCGATAATTTTTTATTAGTACGTTTACGTGGTTTAATATTAAAACCGGGAATTGATGCTAATACTTCCTTCATGGTCGTTTGTGATGCTTTAACTGGAGGCACTGAGGTGACTGAGGTCACATCCTCGACTGGCTGCGGAGGCAAAGGTTTCACAATAATCCGAGGGACAGGGGCAGAATTACCGGCTGCTATGGTGGTGTTTTTACGTCTTCTTCTAGCTTGTTGTCGTAATGCATGTTTTATTACCTTTTTATTACTAGAGTGGTGTTTATTGTTTTCCTTTTTATCATGTGTACATGCCACACTATTGTCCATGGTTTCTATTTTTGCACTATAGTGCAAAGCATCTTGCGATGCTGTTTCATCACTCGAAGAAACATTTTGTGATCTATCCAGATTTTTGTCAAGTTCGTCAATTTCCATTACGTGTGCACAAATAGCAACGTTTTTAGTAGTCTATAAACTACATCGCAATAAAATGTTTCACCAGTAGCTTAACAAAGCCGCGGGTAAAAAAAAGCAACAAATAAATACATTTAACCCATCTTTATAATGAAATTAACTTTTTTAATTGGGCTGCAGCAATTGTAAAATCTCGGTTAAGAAACGTCATTCATAAAAATTTCACTTGTTATTTATTAAAACGCACTACACAAAATTTTAGTTTAAATCCAAAACACAAAGCTTTTGACAACAAATTCTAGCCGCCATTTCATAACTCAGCCTACAAGGTGAATTTTTAGTTAGGAATAAAAGTTGCTTGACAGTTGCCGTCTTGAGAAATGACAGTAGTTTGTTTAATTTTTTTTAATTTGATCGTTAGGGATGCGTTCCGTAATTATATTACATAAATGTAAGGCATGTTCAGAAATATCTAGATGGTTGCATTTTAAGACAGTTTGCTTGCACATAATCATATTGCCATGTTTTGTTACTTAACTTTAATTAAGATAAACTTTGTACATCTTGTGGAACCAATATTATAACTACTCATAGACAAAGAATAAATATAAAATGCTAACGAGGTATGCGCAAAATGTGAATTGTTGGGCGGAGCCATTTTGATACACTTAAAAGCGGGAAATTTAAAAATGTAAACAAACCCTATAATTTTGTCAACATGCCGTGATTATAACCTATTTGTTAAAAACACAAACACATTTGTTTATTTAACTTATTTGCGTTTAAGAAAAAATAATACAATGCAGCTTTATAAAAATTTATACATGTTCGTATTGTATTTACGTAATACAAAAATACTTAACGTTACTAATGGTGAAATAATATTAATTTATTTAATTGTTTTCTTACGTTAGGTCCCTGTATTTTGTTTGTAAGTGTTTTACTCAAATTATATATTCTAATTTTGCAATAACATAATATTATAGTTTTGCACAAAATGCTTACATGATTATCTATAATATCAGTGTCATGCAAATGGTTACTTCATTCAGGGAAAAAAATTAACATATTAGAATAAAAACTATTGTAAATATTAGCAACAATGCTATCTAATAATTTCTTATTACTGGGTAATTTGTTGTCAAAATAAGTTACAATTCTTCTGAGTGCTTTTTCAGATATCATACATATTTTTGTAACGCTAAGTGATGGTACTATTAATCCTCCTAAAAATTATTAAACAATCTAATAATCATTAAAAAACAAGTTAATATATTTAATTACCTTTGTTTTTCCGTAAAAACTTGGTGATAACATCTGCTTGTTTTTAAGTGCTGCGATAATTTCATGTAACAATCTGATTTGTTGTTTTAAAGTGCTTATTTTTCGCCTAGCTAAGGACAGTTTTTTAGAAGAACGTATACCTGTCTTTCATGATTCTACTAATTTACGTTTTTGCTTCCTTGGACTTATACTATAAAACAATTTATTAAAATATATATCATGAATATTATATCTTGTGCATACTTGTAAGAATGTATTGATCGTATAAAAGTTGTTTGTCGCCTACGTTTTGTTGAAGTAGATGTTGAGCTCGAAAATGATGATATTACAGCTGCTTCTAAACTTGATCTGCCAGTAAAATGATTCATTACATATCATATCAATAATAAATAATAGTATATTACGTTATAAGTCCGGTAAACCCAAGTTTACAGTAGCGAGTTGAAAACGTTTCGGGACGAGGCGACGAAGGAGCCGAGTCTCGAATGTTGAAACGAGCTACTGTAATGGTTTACCGGAAGTATGACGTAAGGCGTTTTATTTCATACTGCCTCACATTGTTCATTTTTTAAAAAAATGCATTTAAAATTTTCAGTCTGGTAAAATTTTTTACCGGACTCAAATTAGATTTTCAGTCCGGTAAAATTTTTTACCGGACTCAAATTGGATTTTCAGTCCGGTAAAATTTTTTACCGGCCTTGTAACGTAATAATTCATTTACCGGACTCAAATGAGTCCGGTAAATACCCTTTTACCGGTCAGTATGAAATAAAAAGATATTTCAGAGTTATGTAGTTAAATAACTAAAAGTTACTAACTGGAGGTAAATGCCACCAAATTAAAACTACACTAATCACATAACTTTCTATATTTCCCTTCTGATTTGGTGGAACTTTTCTTTTTCTTGATGCTTTCTGAAATTCTGAGCTTTTTACAGCTTTTTCTCTGTAAGTACAAAAATTAAATTAATATTTACTAATATACTTATATGGTGGACCATTACTTTACACTGCCAACACTAGAACTCGAACTTGATATTGTAAGAGTACTACTACCATCCTTTGTTTTTGTAGTGGTTTTTACTATTCCAGACGGTCCTGGCTGTGGCTGTATTATATCATCGTCACTTGATTATATTGAATATTTTACTACAATCATAGGTTTAATACAACTACTATTATTAATCACAATTAATTACAACTTACTTTCTACACTTTGTAAATTCTTACAAGGTAGTACCCCCTCTTTTAAAAATTTCTTTTTTGAGTTTTCGGAAATAAAAGTATCTTCATCTTTAAAATGTTCAGAACAAATGTACATTATTTTATATAAAGAATACTCAGCACTCATTCCCAATATCTCCATATATTGCTTAAAGTTTGCTTTGGGTATCCTTAAAAGTATAAACAAAATCAGTTTATTGCTAAAATGCAACAAGTACCTACCTAAATCTAATTTTACAAACCTGTGAAATGTAATAGATGACTCCAGTGATTGTAATCGCCGTACATTTTTACAAGATTTTATGCAACAAGACATTTTTTTTTATTATACACAATCAACACAAGACAAAAATGTACAATAAAAATTTTAAGGTTATGTGAATAATCCGCATGAAAACGACGTGGTAATCAACAAAACGCAGCTATTTCTGTTAGTTGTTCCATGGTTCTTTATCACAAGTGCGTAAAAATGGCTGCCTCCATGAATTCCTTTCGAATTTGCAAGCGCAAAACTTCATACTCATTCTATATTCCCTCTTTGTCTATGTAAGTACTGCGAGCAAACGAGGAATATTAGAACCATATACAGTGTGTCTGCCATAAAGTTGGGTCCAAATGGATTTTTTTTAATATTCTGATTGGAAAAGAACTTTCTGGGGCAATCACCTCTGGTTCCAAAAATACTTGAAATACGCTATGTCAAAGTGACATTAGGTATCTGTCAAAGTCGCCATTCTTTTTTAAAATGGGCGAAAAATGACTTATTTTTATGACGGAGCGAGGGAGTCAACTGCTGGCACTTGCTTTACTACTTTTACAATGCTGGTCGCATGCAGCTTTTGCTAATATAAATATATATCAATGAGTTTAAGTTTTATAGTGTCTAATTTTATAGTTTTACTTCACAATTTATTGTAGTTGTAATATTAAAGGTTTCATGTATTGGAAAGTTTATAAAAAAATATGAAAGTTTCTAAAGTACTACAGTAAATGGTTTAATAATACATACTAAAATGTCCGAGTTTTGAAATTTCGAAGTTTCAGAATTATTCAATTTCCACAACTTAAAATTTCTAGATTGTTGTGTTGGAAGATGCAACATCTCAATCTTTCAAAATCTCAAATACTGCAAAGTTCCCAGATTATCAGAGTTTTAGATTTGTAGAGCTTGGGAGTTTCACAAGCTTACGACTTGAATCTTCTAATACAGCAGTATTTATAGTTGTAGTTTGTGAAATTCCTCCAAATTGTAAGATAATCTCCAGAGAAACTTTGCAGAGTCTACTGACTACTGTACGTAAACCTACAGATAATGAGACTATGAATATGGCTATTAGTGTTGAAAGTTTCCATTCTCAAATTAATTCACCAATGGTTAAGAGTAAGTTTTGAATTTTAGATTGTGCTCTCGCATCGTTATAAGCAATGCCACCATGATGTTGAGGTCTTGAAAACCTTAGTACTTAATCTGATGTTGGCCGTTGGCACTCTTAAATTGTGTTTATGTTACACTTCTCTGTACTAATGCGCAGAATTCATAAATTGTTATACTAATGATAACTAGCAACTACACACAAAAAATACAAAACAAAAAAAATGTACAGTCTGAAAGGTGAGGTAAATAATATGCGGGCATAGAAATAAAACAAGGGAATAAATGCATTCTATTCAAGAATAATATTAAGTAATTATAAGAAAAAATTAAAACTGCTTTAGTATTTTCAAACAAATATCAGTATTAATAACAATCAAGATACACATAATTTAAAACCTAAATAATGTTACTGTTCTCTAAAACAGTTTACAATAATGTGTTTGATTATAAAATCAAACTGCCAACGTTATAAGCAAAGGAATAATAATTGCTACTACCCATTACCTAGTGAACCAGGCTCCAAAAGCTATGAAGCTTGTGCGGGAGGGATAGGCGATTACTATTACGCAGGCCCAACGTGCGGCTGCAGCCGACTTAACAGATGGTATTAGCACAAATCCCACATTTAGCTAAGGTAAACTGCCGAAAACCTTACCAAATCTGCCAGTAGTGGGAATGGAACCCAGCTCGATTGGGTGAGAAAAGAGCACGCTAGTCCCTACACTACCAAGGCTATAACACGTACCAAAATGACAAATATTCTAGCGCTCTCATGTTTACAGTTTTTAGATTTTACTAGAGAAAGTACTAGTCCAAGTACCGTTATTACACGAAAGTTACGTAAATTTCGCATTCCATAAATTATATCCTCAGAATTTAAAAAAGTACATGAAAATAATATGTAGTTGTCGTACGACATACAGATGAAATGCCTTCATTTGCATTTATTTTACCCAGTGAGTTCCGAAAATGTTAGCACTGTTAATTTGAACAACATTTCTTCCGACTTAAAAAACCGAAGTATAAGTATTTCAAGCAATACCAACTGTACTTCATGTCACATTCATTTAAAAAACTAAGATTGTTATGAAATATATGAATAAAGCTTTTGAAACATTTGTTAGTAGTATTTTATTTGACGTTACAAGGTACTCCTGTCAGATCAGTTATTGAAAAGTTCACATTTAAACTTGGCGTTTCTCGGATTGTTGATGTTGCCATGGAAACTTTAAAACGCGCGTTTTTTAAAGTTGGATTTATGCACGCTGAGGCGTACTTTAAATAAGCAAAATAGGTTACCAATAAAAAAAAATAATTTTAATGTAGGCTTGCAATGGGGTGGTATTTTGCAGTAATTATTCATCTGGTTGTCGTACTCGCATAGACGTGTAATAAACGCTTCACAATTCCTTTTGTAACACAGTAAAAAAGTGATGAATTTTATTGAAAATAATCCAAATATATAGTTATGAGTTTGTATTTGTTAGTTTCAAAATTTAAAAATTTTTAATAATACCTAATAATATAGGAAGATGATTTATAAAGAAGCAGCAATTATTGTGAAAAATTTTATACTTACATATTTAAGTCGAGATTTAAAAAATTATAAGTATGTATAAGTATTGTTCTAATGGGATAATGTAACTATTTATACTTATAGTTTAATATACAATCTTCTGGTTGCGAGCATGTTTGGGCTTTTTTAAGTAATTTTTAATACAAAATATGTCCAAAATGTTTTCTGTTGATGTGTACGAGCGTTTTCCTTCTTTATTTCAAATAAACAAGATAAACTGGGGGGCTAACACTTAATCTTGACTTTGTATAATTATTTCCAGTCAGATTCGCTGTTTGACCCTCTGTGCACTGTATAGGAAAGGGATTAAGTGCACACACTTTAAACCTTCTATATGATACGGTATCATCATAAAAAGATTAAAGTGCATATAATTTTGACTTTTCATAGGCTGCTGTAGAAAGCAGCATCATCACAAGGTAAGCTAAACTCACTATTTTATTTAATAGTAAATTTTATTTAGCAAATGCTAATGTCAAT
Source organism: Agrypnus murinus (assembly GCA_929113105.1). Classification (NCBI taxonomy): domain Eukaryota; kingdom Metazoa; phylum Arthropoda; class Insecta; order Coleoptera; family Elateridae; genus Agrypnus; species Agrypnus murinus. Next base: position 156,309,587 of record OV816028.1, on the reverse strand, counting down.
GCATAACATAACAGTTTTTTCTACCAACTCAACAATTTAAACATCGAAGCTTTGTAAGCCTACCATTGACTGCATTGCACATACTTAATTCCTTTTACATGCTGGCATGGTATCAGTATGGTTTGTTTAACAAAGAATTTTTGTAAAAAAATATTGTACATTTTGAAGAAAATCTGTTTCTGTCAACCTTGGATGCTGGCAAAGCAATTTCCATACACATTTGCCTTTCATCCTTGATATACAAGCATAATCCAGCTATGATTATAAGATATTTGAGCAAGCCTGAATGATTTAAAGCACTGTGAAAATTTTAAATTAAACCAGCAAGAAAGCCAACAGAAGATATAACCAGAGCATGCACATCAAAACTGATTGCTAGCAACTAGTTTTAGGCAACATGAAACTAAAATTGCATAAAACCAGGAAAATGATTCCCAGTCTAAAAACAAAACTACAAGCTATAATCCGAACAAACCTTTTTAATGCGAAATCCTCTGTAATTCGAACAAATCTCTTAATCCGAACAAGAAAGTGCTATGCACATAGTAAAATTGGATATGTAGCGTTCTTGGGAGGTGAATATTAATTATTAAGGTCCAAGTGTACCCAAAAAACGTGTGTTGATTGTTTAATGAATAATATAATAATGTGATAACTTTGGTTTTAAGTTAATAGTCGAGGAATGTTAAAAACTTACTTACCTAACTTGTTTTGGAAAAAAAGTTTTTTAATTAAATTATTTCACGTGTTATACGTGAAAAATTAATTGTGGAGAAACTGTACATTCAAAATTAATCAAAATAATACCACTTATATTTCATAGTATTTGAACTATTTTCCCAAAATTTTAAGAAAATCGTATGTCTAGGGACTAAACTATTACCTCCTTTTTGCCAAAAAAAAGCAGTTTTTTTTGGCAAAAAGCAGGTTTTTTGGCAATAATTTAGTCGCTAGACATACGATTTTCTTAAAATTCTGGGAAAATAGTTCAAATACTATGAAATATAAGTGGTATTATTTTGGTTAATTTTGAATGTACAGTTTTTCTAAAATTAATTTTTCATGTATAACCTGTGAAATAATTTAAATTTTTTTTTCCCAAAACATGTTAGGTAAGCAAGTTTTTAACATTCCTAGACTATTAACTTAAAACCAAAGTTATCACATTATTATATTATTTATGAAACAAATAACACACGTTTTTGGGTACACTTGGACCTTAATGAGATTATAGCAGATTGCTGATGCAGTTTTTGGCTGATGCTGTTACGACCTGACGGGTGTAAACAAATTCTACGAAGATCAACAAACTCTTTCGTTGTTAATATAAAGAATAATAGAAACCCTGAACGCTACAGATGTAACAAAAAAACTATAAATATTGTAATGATATCATCACAAAGGGGCCCTAAATGTTTTGCCGCAATTGTGTATTCTACCTTAAAACATTTTCTTTCAATTTTGTTTATACACAATTTGTATTCATGGCGTTCAAAATTCAATTAAAAAATATCAAAACTAAACACACATTATTAAGACTATCAGAGAAACTATTCAACAATTAAATGTTGGGTTAATGTTTAACGATTGCTTTAAAATATGATGTTGGTAAATCGACAGTCAACGATATAATTTGAAACAATACTAAAATCCTAGAATATGTCTTGCCTGCTGACAAAGGTACAGGAAATAGAAAAACACTGAAATGAAGTCCATGAAATAAGAGCACATCGCTATAAAAGGAGAAAAAGAAAACCTAAAGCAAAAAATTGCCCATTTTCTTAATTAGAAATAAAAGTTAATAAAATTAGTATATTACATAAGTTAAGTTCTTTATAATAAAGTACCATGGCATAAAGGAATGTTTATATTCGTACATCCAGTAATCCCAATTCCTCGTTAATACGAATTAGCCTTGCATCTATAGGTTCGGATTAAAGATTTCTACTGTACTTAATATAGTCTATTTACTTTCTTTATGATTCAGAGTAGCTTCATTGTTGGGCATCGATGATACTTTTATATTTCTATCTGGGTTATTGAATGAGCATCAAAGTTCCTTATCAATAGAAATTTTTATTGATGGATGTGGACGGATTTAACTTTTCTTTAAATGTTAATTTTTAAAGCAAATAAATAAAAAGTATTAAAAATAAAACTTATATTGTAAACAAATTTATAAAAAAAATGTATATGTATTATTATATAATCATTTTTATTAATTGTATTAAATATTTATCTAGATTATAGTCAAAGCAACATACAGTATAAAAATTTAAAATAGGCTATTGGGATTGTCCTATAATAATAATATAATATAAATTACGTGTTTATAATATTGGACGTGTTTATTTGAAGCAGGGTAGTGCAATAATAATTTTATTACAGTATTATATTGATATTTTATCAAACTTTCCAATTGGCAAAACCCTGACGGACCATTAAAATCTAATAATAACTTTTAGCACAGTTTTGTTTATAAAATTATATACTGTTATTTATTATATACATAAATGACAATTTTTTTTTAACAAAACTAGAAAGGACTAGGCACCACTTAAATGTAAATCTAAGGACCGGTTGATTTTGTTGTTTTTGTTTTTTGATACCTAGCAACCACCTCACATGTTTTACTTTTGCTTTCGTTGCCTTGTCAATATAGAAAGTTACACTTTCATAAAGGGGAGAGTGAAAAGATGTATTTAACTAATATTATGATTAAGATCAACAAGAAAAGAGATAGCTTTATCTAATTCTAATAGGTGGGAAAAGGTTAGAATTGGTCTCCATGGTAATTAAACATGCTATTAACTTAATAGTGAGATGTGAATACAGCACATTGTTGTCAATCATTTTTTCTTAACAATAGCATCTTATAGCACCATTCAACTAATCTTGTCAGTCACTCTAAAACTTAGGTTAAAAACTAGGTCTAAAACTTTTGAACGTAAAAGTCTAAATAGAAACCAGATAGGTATTTACCTTAGACGTTTTTATCTTTTGGTATACAATTAAGATCGGCATTCAGTTTATTCGAAACCTATATTTTGACCCATTTTGGATCTTCGTCAGCGTTACATTAATATGGTGGAACTTAATATTAATATTTTAAAATGTCTTTAAAATTTAGACATTTTAAAATATTAATATTAAGTTCCACCATATTAATGTAACCCTGATTAAGATCCAAAATGGGTCAAAATATAGGTTTTGAATAAACTGAATACCGATCTTAAATATATACCAAAAGTTAAAAACATATAAAACAATTAATAAATAAATATTAGCAGTAATTTACCTTAGAATATAAAATTGTAGGAAGGAGCATAACTAAGATTAATTTCAAAATACTATGTTTTAAAATTGAAATTTTGTAGTTTATGTGTGCATTTCGAGACAGTGAGAACCGCCAATGGAAATATCTAATTACAAATCTGGAAACACCTACTCCACCACCATATTAAGACCCCATCCCAGTTGTATGTGGAGATGATTATGCTTCTTTCTAACATTCTATATTCTCAGGTATTTACTAAATAAGTTTTAGTCACTTACAGGATTAGTTGAACGATTGACAGCAACGTATTTTAAATAGGAATTATATTAATCTAAAATCGCGAATTGGCTTTTCTATCAATTTCTCCATGTAGGGCCAAGGATAAGATATTTTTCGTCTTTTCATTCTTTATCAAAAGAAATAAAAATCAACAAAATCGACTGGTCCTTAGATTTCCATTTAAGTAGTACCTAGTCCTTTCTTAAGTAAAACATGATTAAAAAGTTTTAATCATGTTGGTTTAAAAACCAGTCAAAAATAAAAATTTATCATCAATAAAAAATTAAAAACTTGTTACATATTATGAGAAAACAACAAAACTAAACAGATCGGCAATTTATAAAACACATAAATGTATAAGCATTGAAAAGAAAAACATGAGAATCTTAATGGCTAACTTATTTTCTGATGCAAGACAATTTTTACTAATCGAATTAGTTTTTTTCTTGACGACTAAATATTCTTTAATATTTCAAATCTCTTTAATCGAGTATTTCATAGGTTCACTTGTAAAATTGACTAATTTATAGTGTCCAAGCTATATCTTTGATTATGTTACTTTAGAATACAGTAGGCTTCGATTTTTCTTGGTTGTAAGGTTGGTTTAAATTAATTTCTTTTGGTTGTTTTCAAACATCCTAAAAATCAGTCGCTAATGAAAAGAAAACAGTAATGCGGTGACGAATTGATTGCGAGTCACACTTAACCTTAAAATTTACACAAAGAACTTGACTTGGAATTTTAATCAATGTGCAAATTTAGGAAAGGAATTTAAATCATAAGCTCTAAATGACAATATGATGCTAAAGACATCAATTTCAAGAGTTAAAATAACAAAATCTTTCCGAAAAACAACAAATAAGCAAACCTTTAGGTTGCGATATGCATTAGTTTGTAGTTGAAACTGCAACTTTATCTTTTAATAGTAATCTTTCATTTTTTGAACTCGTACCCATTAAGGACAATAAATGTGGCAGATAAGATTTTAGGTTAGAAAATACACTTTTCAAACACACAAACATAAAATCAAACCTTAATAAGAATTAAAAATTAATTATTTAGGTATGTGTATTTTTTTTGTTTGAAATGTTTAATAAGAGTTTGCCTAAAGGTTCGCAATACTTATTATTTGTTTTCCACTAGAATAAATATTAATTCAAACCTTAGAATTTGAATCATCTTATTAGGTTTTAATTCTTTTTAATTTTGATAATCTAATTAACAAATAAAAAAGTTCAATAAAATATACACTTTAAACAAAATATACTTTGTTTTTTAATTTGCAATATTTAAAGTTGCATACAGAGATCAAAATTATTTAAAAAGTTTGGTTATGTATGGAATACTTAGTTCTAAACTTAAATGAAATACTGCGATTATTATTAAACTTGAGTTTGTAAACCTATGAAATACGTATACATACTCCTACATTTAGATAATTAATAATTAGTACCTATTACATACAAAATATGTAACAAAAATAAAATTATTGGAAGAAATCTGAAAAAGACTAATAAGTTTCACTAGAAATACTTTGGTAGATCTATAAAAAATAAAATATATGTATTACAATGTTCATTAAATCTGTAGTACTATTTTAGTTCAAAACATTCGTTCATTCGATTAAATCCATCATGATAGAATGGCCACGCTACGTCTCGCACCACCACCAAAATTATTAATATTATCTAAACTTGACCATTTCTTGAAACCATTCTTTAACGCTTCTGCTGTCATTTTATCTTCCATCACTCGAGACATCGCCTCTAATTTTTGCGCTCGTTCTTTACTTAAAGGTTCACTTGGAAAAGCCAGATCATTAGCCTCTGCGAGAGTCCTTAAATCAAAATAATACTTAGCATAGACACTAGATGGAACATTTATATTAAACTGGAGTAATTCTAAAAATTGCCTTTCTAATTCGTTCATATCTTCTACAGTAATTTCTTTTAATATTTGGCAGTAATCGACATTCCAAACGGCCTGATCATCCCAAACTTTGGAAGCCAACAAGATCGCTCCTAATACTATCCTCTTCCAATTTGAAGGTGCAATATCCAATTCAGCATAAGTTAATAACCGTTCTAAGTATACTAAAGTAATGATGGCACATTCAGCTGTAAGTTGTGCTGCATTAAATAAAGTCCTTACGAACTTATAAATTTGCCGGTGTTCCGGATTGTGCTTATCGTAATCATCACTCACACCATCTCGAGTTAACGGATGTAATTTTTCGTCAAATATATCTAACTCCCTCTGGGAATCCCTATTTTTAATATGATAATAAATAGCTAAGGCAACACATTTTACAGTGTTTTTTAAATTTGGTTGTGAAACGGTACTATCATCTAAATATATCGTCGAGCACGAACTACTCTTCTTAAGGGGTCTTAAATCGGCTATTTGGTGTTGACTCTTCCTTCTAATTAGACCATTTTCTATTGACGCTTTAGACTTTTCTATGAATATCGTTCTCGCCATCGGATCCTGTGATGGATCTGCTTCTCCATCGTCTGCTTCCCTTTCACTGATATGTTGCAAATTGTTTACACTAATCTCACCTTCTGGAAGTGTTTCCTCAAATGGGATTATCACACGATGACTCGGTTGAGGACTTGAGTAAGAACAACAACTGTTTTTATTACCCATAGTCTCTTGTTTTGGTGCCTATAAGCACTAAACTCATATTAGATTGATCCTCATTTGTTTCTCTTGAGTTTTGTTCAGATAGTGTTCCTGAGATTCATGTATATAAGAAAATTGTTCACATTTTTGAGGTTTGGAATTTTATCAGGGCTCTAATAAAAAAGAAATGATGAACTTTTTATAATAACGCCGTGTATGTTCACAGAGATAATGAGATTAGATTATTAGGAAATAAAACACATTTCACACCCACTACTGGGTCTACGCCTACTTTTAATCAGCCGGTCAAATTATCTGGTTCACGTTTTGTTATAATTTCCATCGCCCGAACCATCATTTCTTATAAAAAAACAAGGCAAGCGGCAAAAGTTAACCTTTAATATTGAAACAGTCACTAAACACACTAATAACGAAAACTGATACTGTTTAATAACTTTAGTGTTATCAGTTTACATATTTCTTGTCGTTATCACGTACATTGGTCATCATTAAACATAAACATGCTATTTCTTCATCCGGACGAATATTATCTGCTTTCCTTTTCTAATGACTTTTTTTCCATTATTTCACATGTATACGTTCCAAGTTCAAGTACGAGACTTACTTATCGAACGCAACCATTCAAAACAAATTATTTTTTTATTAAAGATTGTTGAATGAATCCGAAAATTTCCAACAATCATAAGATAATGTAGCATTGATAAAATCAAAAGAGTATTTAGATAAAAATAGATTGTTACCAAAGAAAATATTTATCTATACTTATATGTATCTAATAGATAAAGACTCCCTAACAACCAGTAGGGTACCTGGACTGTATTTAAACAGGGTTGAGAGCCCGCCAAAACATTGTTAGTACGTCTAAAAAACTTTGACAAGTTCTTGTAATAGATGAAGAGTGCTTTAGGCCCGGTTTTACCAACGCTAAATAAATCAATGAATATTATTCTATGGATATAATGTAATCTCAGGTTAACTAAATTAAATTACAGTTAGTTAAACGATGAATAAGACGAGGTTCATTGTGAAGTCCAATTACTGAAAATCTAGAGCCCCTGGACTGATTTTTAGGGAATTTAGTTGGACACCAACACAATTTAACCTGATTTTCGTTGTTTATGTTCTGTTTTGTTTTAGGGTTGCTATTTAAAGATTGTTTGAATCAAGTAGCCATGTAACAATTGACTTATGTTAGCGTTAAAATTAAGGCGGTTCAAAACTTTAATAGTATATTATGCACAGATACATATAATTAGACTATTATTGCTAGACTCATCTAAACATAACCGTCTCTTTATGGTCCCATGGGCAATAAAAAAACGTCAATTAAATGTCAGAGCTGTTTTTTGTAGAACTGGTAGAATTGGTTCTTAATATAATTTGTAAACTTATCACGGTTATCACCAATGAAAATAAGCTGAAATTAAATATTTTGGAATAGTAGCTATAGTAATGTACTTCGTATAAGTACATAAGTATACACACAGCGGCTTGATACCTACTTGCCCATTTAATTATATTTTTTACACAATAATAGATTTGAGATAAAAACTTAATCTGTGCATAAAATAGTGTAGATATAGCGGGCATAACTTGCTTTTATGCACAGATGCATTATAATTGGACTATTATTGCAAGACTCATCTAAACATAATAGTATATTGTGTTACAAGTGCAGAAAAGTGCCAATTTCTCACGAGTGTGAAGAAGTTGCGGCATGAGACGAAGTCGAATGCCGCAATCACACGAGTGTGAAATTGGCGTTTTTGCACACGTTACACACTATACTTTATCTACGACAACAAAAAAAGTAATAAACCACCAAAAGCTAAGAAAAATATTTAACCTTGAATTTATATATTCGCATTCATATTTTTTACGTTGCAATCTCTGACAATAAATTAAGAGATGTAATGTGAGCCGCTTCTGAGATGTTTGGAGTTGTACAACGGTACACCCCATTTCCCCATCATCGGATTCACTAAGATACATCGAGAATTTCGAAAACGACAGAAGTAAATATTAAGTTTTTAAAGACAGTAGTAATAATACGTTTACAATCTGTATAATTTCAGTCAATCCACTATTTAGTACTTACAGCTAAATAATCATGCGTATGTACTCCTTTTCAAAAAGTAATTTTTATATAAACAACCACAATTCGATTATCAAGGTTTACATCTTTACTGCGAAATGTCAAAATATTCTCGCATTCCCATGTATTGCGATGAAAAGCTACGTAGCTTTAAAAGTTAGATGGCGCTTGCACTTTGTGAATAATAAAGTCACTAGATACAATAAGTAGCGCAATCAATTAGGCCTATAAGATAGAAAAAGATAGCTATCGAAATCCCAAACATGGCTGCCGTTTGACAATTTTTTTTGACAGTTGGACATGTGACATAATTTGAACTAAAATTCCTAGGTAATTATAGAGACTTTAATTTTAACCTGTGATTTTAACAAGGGATTTTAACCTAAAGTTTCTTAGTTGTCGTCACGCGTCAGTTCGTAACCTATGCGTTACCAATTTGTAAGTCATTCCAAAAGCAGTAGTTATGAAAATGATGAGGGTAATTTACTGATTAAATACTGTAGTCAGTTAAAAGAAAACAAAGAACTGGTAACAATAGAAACCACTGTAGTGCACGAGCTACAAGAGGAAGATGAATTTTATTCATATCTTAATTTGTCGAGCGCAGTGCAGGCCGGCTTATATTATTTGTTAGGTGCTGTTTTACATAAAATAAAAAAGCATTATGCAATATGCGCTAATTGTTATAAAGCAGTACAGGAGGTTCCAGATGAAGTTACAGTTTTAACTAGATTTACTAAATTGAGAGAATATAAATCTAACATTTTAGTATATCCTAAATTATCATTATATGATTGCATATTTAATATAGAACTTAGTTTTAGAGCTCATGAAGATGACATTTTAGAAAATAGATTAATTTTAGATGATTTTATAAGCAATGCTATAAATACTTTTATGTGTCCTGATAGCATTCTGAATTGTCATGACATTTTTGAAAAAATTGTAAAATTATTTTTAAGTGTCGGGTCTATTTCTTGTTGAATAACAAACATAAAAAACCAAATTGTAATATTTCGACGCAGAGTAGCCGCAGTATGGCAATGCGAGCTTCTGTAAATAAATAATTTTCCATTACATATTCTGTGTTATTGTCCAATTTACATTATGCTCTGGTTCTTTTTGAGTCATTTTTTTACTAATTTTCCTCATTTTGATGAAATCAAAGATTTTTATCTTAGGGACAACAGCAATTTCACTTGCAGCAAACAGAAAGTGAAATAAATGTTTGAGACATCTCATTTTGAATTTTCCGCTTTAAAAATCCCAAACATGGCGGACGATTGCGCTACTTATTGTATCTAGTGACTTTAGTGAATAATTATGTATCAAATTATAAAAGCTTTCGTGATTTTTATTGTAATTTAGCAATAATAATGAATAATATTATATTAACAATTATATAATAATGTAAAAAATTAATCAGTTTTATGTTAATTGAAATAAATTTTTTTAATAACTTCTTATAATGAGAATAATCAACTCATATCGAGACGGCTACGTTGCTTAACGATAGAGGCCTGGCCTAGCAATCAGACGGCCCAGAGTTCGATTCCCCGTGAAAGCGATAATTTTTCTAGATGGATTTGCATTTAAAATATAATTTAATGTAAAACAATAATTAAAATAAATTAACCTTTAACTAAAATTTATAACATTTTTTATTTTAAATAATTAATAATATTATAATATTGCAAGTGCTGACATCTATGGCGTTTTAATAGAACTGCTGATTGTGAGAAATGTTTCCTCACGGTCTTTACAGTTCTGTTTGGAGATTGTTTGCAATTGGTCGTTTTCACGGTTACTAGATTGTGCGGAATGTGTAACTTTATATGGTGGTCGTAGATAAAAGTCTTTTTATGGCCCAAGGGTCTCTTTATGGTCAGACGGGCAATAACGAAACGTCAATTAAATGTCAGAAGTTTTTTTGTAGAACTTGATTGGTTCTTAATATAATTTGTAAACTTATCACCAATGAAAACAAGCTGAAATTAAATATTTTGGAATAGTAACTATAGTAATGAACTTCGTATAATCACATAAGTATACGCACAGCTGCTTGATGTATCTACGTACTCATTTAATTATATTTTTATACAATAATAGATACTTAATCTGTGCATAAAATAGTGTATGTATAGCGGGCATAACTTGCTTTTAGGGCCCTACAGCCTTTTCCTAGCCCTCGGCTAACGCCTCGGGCTAGAAATAACGCTTCTGGCCATAAAAGCTTCTTTATGCCCTTAATACATAAATAACTATTATTAATATGGAGACGGTGCGGCGTAAACAAGGGTAGCCATTTTTTAGCTCTAAACACTCTTGAGCGGGCTCTAAAAAAGTTTTACAGCCCTAAAGCTCTAACCGAGTAGCAATTTCCAAAAATTTCTTTATTATATTTATTATCGCCGTAATTCATAAACAAAACACAATCTAAAAATATCAATTGCACTAAAATATATCTCGTTTAAGATAAGATTTCTAACTCTTCTACCCGCGACTCAATTTATATCTCCCATATAAAATTCTGGAACTTACTAGATTAGACTAGTTGGTGTATTGTTTTGTGCAGCCGTCGATGACTCACACCGATAAATCATACATGCAGGTGTTGATGAATCATACATGCAGGTGTTGATAAATCATACATGCAGCTGTTGATGAATCACGTCGATGAGTCGTGTCGATGAGTCATGCAGTCTCGACTGTTCGACTGCGGCGAATAGGGGGTTTTCCCCATTTGCTATAATGGTATAATGTTCGTTTTTAATAATACTAAAGGTGCTGTTTTAATTATATATTATCAAGAGAAAATATTTGCACTAACACTAATTGCAAACATCTATAAACTATTAACTTAGACTAATTTAATTACACAAATATTTATTTCAAACAAGATTTTTATATTACACTACCATTTATGTTATACTACCCACGATGCGCGAATGTGTTTTGCTGGTTGACTGATCCCCTCCTCTTGCGCGGTGGTGATTTATATATCCCATATAAGATTGCTGGAACGCGTTAGAATGGTCTGGTGTAAATTGTGTGTCCTTTAGTTGTTGATGCGTCATACATTCCGCCGCCAATCTCGAATGTTCACCGGCAGCGTATAGGGGTTTTCTCGTTCATTACAATATGATAATTCGTCTTTTAGTCCTGGATAATATAATAGTATATTGTACAACTAGTGATACAATGACGATGTTTGTAATACGAGTATAAGTTTGCTTAACGAGCCGCGAAGCGTCGAGTTAAGCTATATACGAGTATTACAAAAAGGAATTGTAACACGTGTTTTACATACTACTTTGTCTATTTCGCCTTAATTTATAATTTACTTTAAAGAAATGGGAAAATGTACACGCGGGTATTTTTGATGTGGTAATGTTGGTAATAACTGATAACGCATACAATGACATCCACTGTCATTTTGAAAAATCACGTAGGCAGGGAAAAATTCAAGTTTAAAAAAGGTGACAGCTTAGTTGTTTCTTCTGATATAAGATAAAAATGTATTTTTATTATAAATAATTATTTTGATAAGACAATCATGTACTCAATCAAGGTTTTACTGTTTCTATTACAATAAACACTTTAATACATCAAAACTGCTTAACATACAACAATAGAAAATAACTAACCTAACCTCTAAATCTAAACAATGAAAATGAAATTTGAGTAGGGACGGACACGGGATTCACGACCATCAACTTGATCCGGAAAACCAACAAGCTTTTCAGCGCATTTTCGTAGGAAATCCGCTATTAACCGCGCTTTGTTTTAATTCAAAGCTTCTTAAAATGAAATATGTTTCATTATTCTCGCTGTTATTTCTGAGCATCATAACATTCAAATTTTCAAAACGGCGCCAGTTAATGAAAACTTATTAGTACCTATCACGGGAAAGTGCTTTTCTTTTGGATAATGTGCCCGCAAAATACTTCCGCGGGTTGGTTGTCGAGCATTATTCCTTTCCTTTTTATATTCTTACTAACACCTTGGTTATGTTCCCATTAGTAGGTAAAAACTGAAAAAAATATTTGATGAAATGGAGGTGTACATCATTCAACTCAATTAAACTTACCTCAATATCGACAAGCGACATACGTTTTGGCTTTTTAATCTAATTTTGATCTTGAAATCAGAATAATAGCTGTGCTATTGCTTATTACGCATTTACGTCTGACACTGGACTTCGTTGACAGAATGACATGACAGAGTAGGCTGGCAGCAAAATTTACTTACTACTGCCAGCCTTACAAATAAAAAAATCACTACTTTCAGTTGCACAAAGTAGCACTTTGTGTAACTGTTTTTCGCAAAAACAGTGTCACAAAGTAATGTTTGTATACGCGAAATAGACAAAAGTTGTTTTAGTTCTAAAAACCGATATTGCCTATAGTAACTTTAAAAAAAAATATATTAGCTTTAGAAAACAATTCAAAATTAACAAATCTTTGGACAAAGCAATTGTAGTCAAAATTTTAAAGAGTTCTGTATATATTTTAAGACATCATTTGTTTAATCGTTAAGTTTTGGTTTGGTTTGAGTTATGTTAATTGTTATAAATGTTGTAGTTAAGTTATACTTAAGCTATTTTTATATGTTTGTGTAAATATTATTACTGTGTCATAATGGCAAACTAATTATTTAGTCAGTCGTTTAATAAAAAACAGTTCTCTATGAAGTTTGGTTCAGTTTCAAAAAATCGTCAAGTCACCTGTCATTCTCTTGCAAAATCCTACAAATCTATATTAAACAATTGTAAGCCATGGTCGGAATCACATGAACTACTGCACATACGCATGACAGTTCCGTTATCCAGTTATGGCGGAAAATAGCAGGAAGAAGAATATTTAGGATTTTATAAAAATGCTATCGATTCCTGTGAAACGGGAGATGCAAAAACACCAGAGGAGGCCGTTTGCGAATTTCCACTTCAAGTTGGAAGTGTTTAAGGAACACTTCCTATTAAAGTACTATGTTTTGTTCTATGTTAACAGTAATTTTTTAATTTATAGTTTTCTATTTTGCGTCTATAATAAAGCTGTTAAAGCACTCAAAACCGTTTAATAGCCCAACTTTTCCAAAGTTGATAACATTGCAAAAAAAATATAGAAAATTGACAAGAACTTCACTATAAAAATTTGAATTTTCAAATTCACATCAGTGTTGTCACCTACCACAAAATTCCCTAAATTTTATAATTGCGTTTTTTTTTATTTAAAAAGGGAATAAAAAGTGTAAAATAGAAAAAACTGCATAAAAAAATTCGTAAGTCATTATTGCATTCGTCCTTTATTTGGAGTCGTGCAATAAATCTTGCTTTATGAAACTGGTTCTTTAATATACAGCGTGGAAATAAATGATTTTCATCAAGTTCCCTTTGGAATTTTTTCACATGTAAATTTTTCTGTACCGCTCTACTCTTTTTGATTTAGTACTAAATTAGTTCTGTCAATAAATGAAATCAATCTGTCAAATAATTCATAGAATTTATTGAATTTATTTATTTTGAGGTTATGGTACTGCCTTCACTATTTTCGTATAGCGGCACGTCGTGCTTTTACATGGGGAATGCAATGGTAACTTGATGAAAATCATTTATTTCCACCCAGTACTATATTATTTACATCTGCTTGGATTAGAACTCATTATGTCATTCATTTGAGTTATATAATAATAGTAGATTACTTACCGAGGCGGGAAGTAGAACATTACGCGGAGAGTAATGTTGCTGCCCGAGGCGCGAAGCGCCAAGGGCAGCAATTGCTCGACGCGTAATGTCTTCCCGCCGAGGTATGTATACTATTTTATTCACAATCGTACATAATTATGTTCTTACATTGATGCCTTATACTTGATATATGTAGGACACAACACCAGAGTTTTTATTCAGGTGGCGATAAAATGACAATTGCTGCAACAATTGTCAAAGTAAATTCGTGTCCACAAATTCGTGTCCACTACTAAACCAAATTTAATTGCATTGCTCCTAATTGCAATTTACACGATTTAAAATGTCTGATAGTGAAACTGATGTAAGTTGCACACCACCGGAATTGCAAGAAGTTGCTAAAACAGTGACTGACTGTTACCTGCTAAAAGTAAAGATAGCTACGAAAACTTTTGCCATCTGTTGAGAATATTTAGAACGAGCAAAAGGTAAGTAATGGATATTACTAACCAAGAGAACTCATTACTAACCAAGAGAACTTATTATTGACTATGGTGTATAATAAACTACTTTCTAACTTTTTAAACGTCAGTAATGAAAACATTATGTATCGATTGTGAATAAAACTTATTATCACACTGAGTGGGATAAGGGAATCATGATCATAATTTGCCTGGTTGCTATGACTGCAAATTCTAAGTTGTTCTGATTTTAAATAAAAAATTTCATGATGTACAGTTGCGGTAGAAAAATTCTCACCGGTAGCTTATCAAGTTAGCACATTTTTCTGATATTTACATTGAATGAATCCGACTTAAGGGCCCGTTATCGCCGCCAGTGTTAATAATAGGAAGCTTCATTAACTATAAACACCTAAAGATGGCGCTACGGTCTCCAAAAAGGAATCAATTTCTTTCAAACTAAAATTTGAAAACACAGTGTAGCCAGACATGCGTGAACTTTCAAAATATTTTAAAAACCGAAATTTCTAATTTTTAAATACCAAGGAATAATTTAAGGTAGTTGAAATCAAAAAGGGGAATATAAAACTACTAAATATCTTTAAAAATATCAGTTGTTCTTGCTGGTTTTAAGAAAAAGAAAAGTATTACTATGTTAAAATATTGAAAATATATATTCGTTTTAAGAAATTAATCAGGACTAATTAAGAGTGAAAAAGTTTAATCAAATAGTCAAATCAAACTCGTTCAAACTTCCCGCTTTTTTAACTCATCCGCCTACAGCGCGTTACGTGAGCAAAAGCCTGAACTAAGAATGATAGTTGCCATTTACCAAAATATTTGAATAAACGCGGGATATGACCTTTATTTAGTTCATAAAGTTCTTTTATACTGTTGTATATTCGGGCATTTTTATCTCAAATAACACTTGAACGATAATTTAGGAAGTACACCTTACCATTTTAAAAGCTCGCTATCTATAGTTTTGTTTTTATAATTTTACACTTTTTTATTTGTTAAGGAAATAGCTTTTGTAATTTTGTATGTACTATAAAGCATAATATAAACTAGATAACACTCTTAAGAACAGATCTCATGCACAATAAATGTAAACTAAGTGCAATTTTTAAAAATTGTAATGAAATTATTCAGAGCTGTTTAAGCGGTACTTTACCTACGCGATAACGGAGCCTTAAATGCCATTTATGGACAGATACATTATAATTAGACTATTCTGCTAGACTCATCTAAACATAACCGTCTCTTTATGGCCCAAGGGCCTCTTTATGGTCAGACGGGCAATAATGAAATGTCAGAAGTTTTTTGTAGAACTTGATTGGTTCTTAATATAATTTGTAAACTTCTCACCACTGAAAGTAAGCTGAAATTAAATATTGCAACGTTCTTTTTAAAATAATAACAAAATGCTGTTTAAATAATCTATTACTAAAGAGAAAACATTCACTTAACACACACTAATTTAATCTTAACTAATTTACAAAACACAATTATAAACTAACTATTAACTATTATTTATATTTAATCACAATATTTAACACACATAAATTCCACTGGCGTCTACTAACACGTCTAATTGCTCGCGGTTAACTAATTGATTCCCTTCCGTGTAAGCCGGCGTTTATATACCGCATAATCTTCTAGAACATGCACTAGATTCTTCTAGAAGGTCTATTGATTTTTCTCGCCGTCTATGATGCATGCGGATGAGTCACACACGCAGGTGCCGGCGAACCACACTGGCAGATGTTGATGAGTCACGCATTCTCGAACATTCGACGGCGGAGTTCAGAGGGCTGACCGCGCTCATTACAATATTTTGCAATAGTAACTATTTAGTAACGTACTTCGTATAAGCACATAAGTATACGCACAGCGCACACTGGTCTAGAATGCAAAAAACGTGATCGAAAATCAAAATTCCAACTTTCATGTACATGTTTCAAATTGTTATAGAGTGGAGTTAAATGTATTAACTACGATGTTTCATGTTCAAAATGCATTTTACTTTTTATAAAAAATCACAAAACGCGTTCAAAGATGTACAAAAATAGGAAATTTTATGAAAATAATTTTTTCTCAAAAACTCGTATCTTTGAGTGTAAAGTATAAACTTATACAGAGTCGTAAAACAAAGTACATAAAGAATAATTATTGTTCAGTATTTAAGCTACAAGATCCCATGAATTCAATCGATTAGTGTTACAATAACATTTTTAAACAACCCTTATTTGAGAGTCTGCAATTCCATCCCCGCAACAGCCGGCGTTTATATACCGCATAATCTTCTAGAACATGCACTAGATTCTTCTAGAAGGTCTATTGATTTTTCGCGCCGTCTATAACGCACGCGGATGAGTCACACAAGCAGGTGCCGGCGAACCACACTGGCAGATGTTGATGAGTCACGCATTCTCGAACATTCGACGGCGGAGTTCAGAGGGCTGACCGCTTGCATTACACTGCCCCCTCTTCAAGTCTGTTCTGTCCCAGAACAGGCCCCACTCTCCGATTTCTGTAGAAAGGGTCGTTACGATATCGGCAGTCTTCACCTAGACTACACGTTCCATTACGGTAGAAGTAAGAGTCTACACTCTTCGTCGTCCTTGATGCGGGCTGTGGGTCAAAACTGCAGACCAAGATTTTGACGTCCGTACCTCTAAAGATAACCAGCATGTTTCTAATGATCCTCCAGTCCAACTGGTCCCGCCCACACCCGAGTCTGGAAACTGCCAATTTGTTAATGCCCTTGGTAAGTAGCTCGGTCCTCAAATCCCATAACGCCCTCCAAAGGTCCGCGTAACTGGGCTTCTGGTACTAAGCCTGTTTCGTTACTAGGTAGTAAATACAGCGTCCATGATCCGGCAAGTGTAAGGCCTTGCCAACAGAGGGATTCTGACCTCGAAGTTGATCCAGCCGTCCAAATTTGTTTCTAAACACTACTGCGATCCCTCTTGCTATGCGGAGGTCCTCGGAGACACAATGGGCAATGGAATAATCGAAAGGGACCCGGAAAAGATCCTGTTGCATCTCGGTCGTGACTCCGAATCGCGCTTTTCTAGTTCCGGAAAACGCAGCCATAAATTCTCCAAGGGCTGGCTGGTCACCTTCAGGTTTTACGGTATTGACAGCCACTTCAGGCTCATCTTCCCTGCAATTCTTCTTTAAGCTTTCTGGAACTTTCTTCAGATTTTTCTAATAATTCTGCAAACCTTCTAGAATTCTCTTCGTGCTTTTCCAGTAATTCTTCTTTAAGCATTCTAGCATTTTCAAAAACCTTTTCTTCCAGTGCTTTAGTATTTTCTAGTAATTCTTCTTTAAGGTCACGGTATACACCGATCAGAGGCCCACAAAAAATGCTAATTTATCCGTTAAAATTATTATTAAAGTATTTTTTTATGGTGGATGTTACCTTTTGTCTAGTTTCTTACAATTTATTTAAAAAAATAATTACATATATCAACAGGGAAGAAAATAGGTTTTTCCAGGTTTTCACCTATGAAAATGTATATTTTAAGCTGGAATTTTGAACATAAATTATTAAGACCTTTATTAAGGTAATTACGGTAATTTCGTTAAAACAGGCTTAAAACTAACAATTTTATTCGCAAAAATATGATCAAGAGAAGATCAATCTTGCACTTTTTCAACACCTAAACAATAATGAGTGAAAATCTTTGCATAGATTTTGGTTATCTCCTGCGTGAGGAAATTATACATCATTTGGAGTATCACACATTAAATTACTCTAACTGGAAATTAAAAAATCTTAGCAAATTTATGGCAATTTTTTTAAGTATAAACAGGCAACACACAGTACACCAAATAAATATGAATTTATACCTACTCTTTTCTACCCGGAAGGCATAAGGCCGGGTCAATGGTGGCTACTCAAATCGAAGACGACCGTCATAAATAATCTTCTTGTTTAGGTATTTACCCATATTTCACAAAGAATTCCGAATGACCATTACAATATTAATTACTATCCGTCCACCGAAAGATGAGCTCTGCGTCATCTTTGCAAGAAATTATCACTTGTAATTACACGAGTGCTTCGAAATTATCGATTTGTAATACGAACGTTGATTAGCAACCACGAGTGTCATTTTTTGACGTTTTCATTTCCCGACGTGCAACGGAGGAAAATTTGTCAAAAAATGATACGAGTGTTGCGTTTTAATCAACTTGAGTATTACAACAGATAATTTCAGAAGCACGAGCATGTAATTCGGTAAGATTATTTCATGATACAGTTGTTTATTTAAGCATCTACTTATTAACATAAAGATTAGTATTTGACATGAAAGTAAAAAATGGGACACATGTGACACTAGTTTTCAGCGTTGTCACGAAGATAAAAACAGTCGAAAAGGACAATAAAAAATTATCGAATTATCGCTGTAATCCAAAAAATAAAGCCTTGCGATTGGTCAAAAACGAAGTAGAATGAAATAATCACAGAAAGCGTATTGTTGTGCTTTACTCTCATTATCTACGAGTATAACGAAGATAGCATTACATTAGCACTGGGTCGTTGGAAGTTGATTTGACTAGCTCTGTAGAGTGTAGAATACGGAGTGACCAACCTTACAAATAAATTCCTAGATCAAATTAACATATTGCCACAAAAAAACAAAAAAATAACTACATTTATTGGCAAAATTATCGTGGAAAAATTGAATATCGTCACTACAGATAAAGTTGATCAATTTTAGGGATTCTTTAAGGTATTTCACAGATTTCTGAAAGAAAATGCCAAAATTATAGGCAATGCTGTATGCGGTTATGAACATGTGACTTTATTGTAAAATATGTCACAGGTATCTCTGATACCTGTAGACTGTAGATTTGATTGGCACAGGTGACATTTGCTGAAGTTATTTCTTATTTACATGTTATAGTGTTTCAATAACAATAAGCAACAGTTAATAATAATAACTTGCGAAAATCGCAATTTTACCTAATATAATAGGTACCTACATATTAATATTACGTCAGTATAAGGGAAGACACTGCATTCGCAGTCTCATCAGTTATTCCTGAATTTACTAAACTAGTTCGAGAGGGAAAAAGGAAATCATGGAAATTTACTTCCTTTATTTTGTGTACAAGAGGTAAGAAACGTTAATTATTAATTATGATCATATTGTACTATAATTGTTTGTTTATTGCAGCGAGCAGCTGAGGCTTTAAAAATTTGTGTTTCAACTGTTAAAAGGGCCCGTAGTAGAAACCAGCGAGTTTTATCTAGTCCTGGTAAAAAAAGACAACGCAAGAAGTTGAAAACTGCAGACAAGTTCTAAAATGGTCGCCAGAGAAACTGTATATAAGTGAAAGTAAGACGTTTGACGACGACGACGACAGACAGATAGACGCTGCGTTTTATGTATTAATGTATAATAAATATACAAGAGAAGAGATGGATAAATAAGCAAAAATAGTGTTAATTCTATTATAACTAAGTACTTTAATAGCATTTAAGTTGATTAAAATATTGAATAGCAGAGTTTTGTTAAATGTAAAACTGTATTTGATAAGAATATATTTCTCCATATTGAAGGTGTTATACTGTTACAAAGGTTATAAATGAGTTAATTTCTTAAATATAAGTAAAAGTGATTTCTTGTTTTTTAGTACTTGGTAGTTCTGTAAAACTAGAGAACGTACAGTACTAATAGGTATTCGCGAAAATCTAATTCTTAGTTTCCTATTGAAAATTTTTTTATACCTTTCCAAAACAACAAGTATCTATGTTAAAAATCTAAAAGAAGGTTACAAACATCCAACATTCCTTATCCCTAACCTCAAAAAATTACCTGCTATGACATTTTCGTAAACACGGTAAAAATCAATAATTGTCAAACTATGGATGCTGATTTGACTAGGAATTTTTTAATCTTATACCACACAGAGAGCAACGATAACCAGCGTTCATCTTTAGTTGGACGAATAATATACAATGTAAAAATAGTATCTTCGGAATAATTGACAATCTAAATGACATGTTACGGACTTGATATGTTTATAATAGTATATTATATACCAAGGTTGTGAAGAGTTTTTTCTAGAGCCGAGCATTATTAGATCCCGAGATGCGCAGCATCGAGGGATATAAGATGAGAGGCTCTAGAAAACACTTCACAACCGTGGTGTATATATTATTTTTTTCACTACTAGTACTTTTATTCCTTTTATTCTTCTCACATAAAAAACGTACTATCGCGATCACGGATTTTTTCCTGGATACCAGTGTATAATGGGATGAATTTTTGCCCCGTGTTACACTAAAATCTGGATTATTGACTAGTAGTCAATAATAAAAAATTATTTACCACTAGGCAAGAAGGCTAACTTCACAAGGTGACAACAGACTAGATAATAGTATGTTTTAAAGCTAGTAGTGAAAAAATAAATTATCTGATTTTAATACATTTACACAAAAGGATTATCTGATTCTTTGGAGGCCCTAGGGAAGCAAAATTAACAGTATTTAATTATCAAAATATTTTTGTTTTTTAAATACAATATTGCATGTTATGCTACTGAAATAAACTCATTGAATAGATATAATTATAACATTTACAATACAAGATATTAAAATAAATAATGAAGTAATAGGGTACAATTTCGAAATTGAGAGACACATGCAAATCTATATTGAAATGTATGGAGTTACACGCGAAACAAAGAACACTGAAACATTTTCTACCTTTAATTAACTAATAAATTGATTCGGATATATTTTGAAAGACCATTACAATTACGCTCAATGACAATTGCCCAATGCGTTGCATTTTGATCTGTTAGATAAAATTTAGGCGAGCGTATTGGCCGGAGAGTATGAAACTCGTTCGAAATAATTCTAAGATATTGGATATGGAATGTGGATATCACCATGATTATAACTACTTTAGCAGAAAGGGAGAAGTGACCTGACGGAAATTTTTTTGTAACCGGCCTCCTCGTAAAAAAACTTTTAGAATGGCACATCTTTTTCTTTCAGCTATTTAGAAAAGCTTAAATTTCGTAGTAGGGAGGAATTTCTTGCTGACCAGTGCTATTGAATTTACCCCTAATAACATCAGTAAATATCGGTAAAAAGTTTGAAATATAAAAACCTTATCTGTTTTTTATTTCTTACTATTTCTTCAGCGAGTTGTGAGTGAAGTGTGTTTTATCGTGCGAGTTGTCAGTGACAGTTTATGTTGTGTTGTAATATTATTGGAATATACCAAACCTTGTAGCTGGCAATATCAATAGCTTTGATACAAGCAAGGAGTAAAGCCAGGAAACATGCCACGCAGTACTTGTAAAACAAGAAAACGAAGTAAAGCCTCTGTTGCAAGACAGAAATATTTGAAAAGGCAAAAACTACTACAAGAAATACAGAATTCACAGGATTGTGTTCCAGAAGACGCCCATGTGGATTATTATGAATTGTAAGTACAGTTATGCAGTATAATTTGTATTGACACAGTATAAATATTAATTTTTAACGCGTTGGGCGGCACTATCGGTTACATATGTCAAATGCATCGAGAAAAAATCATGCGAGTTTGCTGCAATAGCCTTATTCTGCATTTAACTATATGTACAGAACCGCTACTGACACAACAGCATATTTCACGCACGATGTGGTGTGATAACACAAAGAAATTGAACGCCAAACTCTTGTTGGCTGCAGACAAATTCAATAATTTTTCACCGCGTTGTATCTTCAGTCATAAACTGCCGCCTAGCGAGTTAAATAATAGCGGTGCGTGCAATACTTATAGGCAAATTTACAATTTCTAATTTATTACAGATTATCTAAAGAAGAACTTCCGGACTTATTAGTGGAGAAGGAACAGGCCGATAAAGATAAATCGAAATCAGAACTAACTGGAAATCGAGTAGTTGAAGTAAACTTTTTAATAATAACAATCCCGGAAACTTGGAAAACACGATAATTCTTGTACAATGGGAAAAATGGAATTTGAAAAAGAAATAAGAAAAGGATTTACATCGTATATACGATATCATTGTAGAGTTTGCGACAAAACAATAACTCTAAAAACACAAAGTTCACTGAATGAACTAAATGAAAATTTTGTTTGGGGTGTTTCTTCAATAGGCTCTGGCTACTCTCAGGCTGAAGAACTGCTGTCCGTTACGAACATTCCTTTTATGACAAAGAAAAAGTACATCGAAGAAGCCAATAAGCTTAATCAAAAGTGGGAAGATCTCCTTATCGAAGAAATGAAGCTTAACGCTGAAGAGGAGAAACGAATTGCAGAAGAAGAGAGCCATTGGGAAAATGGATATCCATACATAACTGTGGTGGTGGATGGAGGATGGGCTAAACGTTCGTATGGTCATAGCTACTCTTCATTGTCAGGTGTTGCCTGTATTATAGGTCTCAAAACAAAAAAGTTACTTTATATTGGAGTAAAAAATAAGTTTTGCTATGTATGTGCGACTACAAAAAAAGAGCATATATGTTTTAAGAATTATTCGGGATCTTCGACTGGAATGGAAATCACTATTATCGTAGAGGGTTTTAATTCTAGCGAAAAATCTTACGGGTTGAGATACAAATATATTGTAGGCGATGGGGATTCCAGTGTCTATACGAGAATCCTAGAGAATGTGTCGTATGGCCGATATGTAATGAAACGAGTGCGCAAATCACACAACTCGGGCGTTTACATCACATCTTCACAAAATAGTTAAAAATATTAAATTAGATATTGTGGGAAGAAACATTTTAAAAAATAAAACAGTAGCACTTTCTTCTCTGATTAGGACCATCATATCGAGAGCTGCCAATACCGAAAGTCTAGAAACAGATTTAAGGAACTCTCCGCGGCATATATTTGGGGATCACAGATTTTGTAGAGAAGCAGTCTGCAATAAGAAAAACGATACAGATGTTCAAAATCAAATACCCTTATTAGAGTCGTCAGGAGTCTTTTAGGAAGTTTTGAAACACTGTGATTATGTTGTCGGAAAATCTGACAGATTATGTAAAAACGTAACCACAAATTATGCTGAAAGGTATATGAGTCTGGTAGCAAAATTCACAGGAGGGAAGAGAAGCAACCTGATTCAAAAGAATACGTATCATACAAGATGCTTGGGAGCTGGCCTGTCTTTTAACAATGGACCTACTTTCCATCGACTGATTTCAAACAATCACATACATTTCTTAGCGAGATTTTGCAATAGAAAAAATAAAACAAAAAAGAAAGTTTCAAAACAAAAGAAACGAAGATCCCAGGCTTCACAAGAAGATATGGATTACGGTACCTCAGCTGCTCAACCAGACATGAGTCCAGAATAACTTAAACAATCGGAAAACACCATTATGAGCCAGCTTATTTCAGATGATCCAAAAGAAACTGAAAGGAATACTGTCGGTCAAAGGGAAAACATTAGATGGTATCAAGCAAGAAGGAACCAACTGACTGCTTCAGTATTTGGAACAATAATTTGTAAAAGACTCGCGACTCACCCACATAATATATTCAAATCAATTTTTTATAGAAACCCACATTTAAAAACCAAGGCAATTCAATATGGCATTGACAATGAAAAAAAGCATTGAAGAAATTTGAAGACAAGTTTAATGTCAAAAGTGAATGACTGCGGTTTATATATAGACAGTGACTATAAATTCTTAGGCGCAAGTCCAGACGGTATTATAGAAGACGAAAAATCTTTAGTGGAAGTGAAGTGTTTATATTCAATAAGGGATGCAAAAATAAAAGACGCTGTGAATTCGAAGAAGACTTTGTGTTTTATAAAAACAAGCACTGGTGAATTAGAAATGAAAAAAGACATAGCTATTTTTATCAAGTGCAGGGATAACTAAATATTTGTAAAAAAGACATATGTTATTTTATTTTATATACAGACATTGATTTAGAGTGTATTGTAATAAAAAGGGATAGAGAACTGTGGGAAGAAGAAATGCTTCCAAAGCTTGAAATTTTTTGGTATGGAAGTGTCCTACCAGAACTTGCAGATCCGAGAATACCTAGGGGTTTGAAAGTCAGAGAACTTGTCGAATTCGAATAAGTATTATTAATTATTATTAAGTATGTAAATATTGTATGTAAAATAGGTTAGATTTCATATTTCAATATTCATATTCAAATTTATTCAAAATTTTCAAAGTAGAACATTACGTTTATGTATATCTCATATTCCACGTATAATTATTTATTTATTGATTATTCGAAAAAGTAACTATGCTACAACATCTTATTATACTGTTTTACAATATATTTCTTTGTTTTCGTATGCTTTTATAAGTACTTTAGTTAGATACTTCTACAATACATAATGTACTGTATACAGTCTGTAAATAAAGTAAGGAATAAAATTCATATTTTTTGTTTTATCACTGTTTGGAAGAAAAGTTCGGACACGTCAATTTTATTTTTTCCTGCTGATTTTATGGACGTCAATTTTAATTTTTTAGTTTACCACCTTATTTTTTTGTTAGAAATGAAAAGTATATTTTTTCTACTTTACTGTATATGTGTTTTAATAAATTTTAATAATTTCAATTGATGTTACAATGAAATTTGTATTGCTGCATTGAACAAATCTTTATATTTTGTCAACTTCTCAAAAATAGGTCTTTCTTTCATGATATTATGATATGTAAAACGTGGATCATACTCCATAAAACAATATAAATATTATCGTTTCAATAAATTATTTATCTTATCAAATTCTGTTATTGTAAATATCTTTTACTGATGTGTTCTTATTTCTGAACAGTTAGAAAGGCAAACGACAGTACTACAGAAATTAGGTTGTAAAAATCTACTGGCCGCATTTGGTTACAATAGCGTCGACTTACCCCCTACTGGGAAGGGTCTATACCATACCACATTAAGTAGACTGAATGGTTTGTAATATTATATTTATTTGAAATTAAAATTATCAACGATTTTAGGGACATCTTTTACGAAAATAGAAGAAACTCTGGTATATACCGAAACCTTAAGCATTCTAGAATTTTCAAATACTTTTTCTTCCAGCGCTTTAGTATTTTCCATTAACTTTCTAGAATTATCTTCGGACTTTCTAGAATTTTCCAGTAATTCTTCTTTTAACATTCTAGCATTCTCTTCAGACTTTCTAGAATTATCTTCCATTTTACTTAACAATACGTTAGTATCAATTGCGGGTCCAGGTATTTCGAAGAGGTAATTTTTAGGGTATTCCTTCTGTTCCAAAAGCCATTCTCTTAACCTATTTATTAACACGCGTTTAAGGCCCGTTGTTTCCAAATCTCGTTCTTCCAGCTCGCGTTTTAAATCTACTACCTTCAGATCTTTTAACAATTTCATTGCCATTTGAATTATTAGTTGTAATTGTTTTTAACACTAACAGTTTATTCTCACAGCACTTTGCTAATTACGCGATTTTATTTATTTTAAAACCCACACCTGACACCACTGCAACGTTCTTTTTAAAATAATAACAAAATGCTGTTTAAATCATCTATTAATAAAGAGAAAACATTCACAGTAGATAGGCTATAACATTCCTAGCGCAAAATCCCATGTTATTTCTTATGGAGGTCCAACGTAGTAATTTTTGGTCAATTTCAAGGGTCATTCGCGGTCTAGCGCGTGACCTCACCGCGCTCGCGTTATACGCGGACCAGCGTATACCACGAATACAGGTCAACTCTACATATCACATTATGATTGATGCAGTCATCCGGGGGATCATAACGATTTTATATTGATCTAATTAATTAAATTAATTTATCCAACACCTCTATATAAATATCATGTTTACTATGGTCATTTTATATAAGGAAAGTGATTGTTTACTCTTATGTTACATTATAACCTACGTTGCCCCTAGCAACGTGGGTTATTTTTAAAAAACTCACTCCTTCAAAGATAACAACCAATCGCCAGCTTACGTTACTTAATATTATTAAAATCCAGTCATCGTGCTAGAGTATTACCGTCAAAACTACAGACTAACTATACATTGCAAATTCGATGTTTAAACTTAAATGAAGAGGTGTTGGATAAAATTTTGTATGGCACGCGTGAGTTAAGGATATTATCCACTCAGAAAAATTAACCCTCTCGGGCCTGCCGGCCCTCGAGGGTAAATTTCTCGTTCGTGGATAATATCTTACTTAACTCACTTGTACCATAAATAACTATTAATTCACGGTATCATTTGCATATCTCATCTCTCATACTAAGATCCTTCTTAAATGATGTATGCTTTCAAGGATGCCCCAGACATCGTTAAACGTGATTTCATCGAAAGGTTACTGTTAATCACCTGTCGGATTAGCGCGGATCAGCATGCTATATTACCACGTATACGGATCAACTCTACATATTACATTATGATTGATGCAGTCATCCGGGGGGGGGATCATAGCGATTTTAATCATTTGCATATCTCATCTCTCATTTGCATATCTTCATCTCTCATTTACATAACTCATCTCTCATTTGTACATCTCATTTTTGCTAATTAAATTAATTCACGGTATCATTTGCATATCTCATCCCAATAATAATTAATTAACATTTATATTTATAATGAATTCAACTAAATTCCTGAAAACACTCTAAATAGAATACGACTAACAAGGCCCGCATTTAACCGCTATTTTTCTCTTTTTAGGTTTAACTACATGTCGTACACTCTAACTTTTCTAATATCTTATAGTAAAGAATATTATTCTCAGGGGCCGGCGGTGGACGAGTGGTGTTAGTGCATCACTCGTGTTCCAAGGGTCGTGGGTTCGAATCTCACTTGGGGCGGCGGGATTTTTCTAATTGGAAAATTCCGTCACCTCAACTATGGATGTGTGTATTCGTGTTGCATGTTAGATGGGGAACAGATGACCTTAGATGTTGGTACCCCGTAGTGTAGGCGTCAAATTAAAAAAAATATTATTCTCAATCAGGATCATATCATACGACTGTTCATATCGAGCATTTCATTTTCTATATCTCATCTGCATATAACATTTCAACTACAGACATTCCTAAAATATAAATCTATTAGTCATAACATTTAAAATGTGTAACATAATTAACATGTAGAAACTTGTCATTTCTCATTATTGATTTCACCTCAGTTCTCAGAACCGGATCTATGAGGATTATCTCTACGCCAACAAGAAACCTCGAGTAAAATGTATTGTTTCATTCCATGCCCGTCAAATATTTCTTATCATAACATACTATTATGTTCAAAACAATGCAAATATAATTACTTTCAATATAGTCACTTGTTTAGTTAAAAATTTATTTAAAATTTACAGCAAAGGAATCTTAAGCAGCAGATTTCTTAAAACATTGCTAGCAGCTTGTCTATTAAAGCGCATCAAATGAGTTATAAAAAAAAGAAGAGTCAACTAAACAATAATTCAACCAAATAGTTTGTTTTTAAAAATAAACTTTTAAATGCTTTTGAATCCTTTAAATTTATTTAAATAAAACTTAAAGATTAAAATACTGCGTTTTATAGAAAAGGCGGTTCTTGTTCAATGATATAAATAATTTACTTGAAATATTTCTCAAGTTATATGTAGTTGGATGATGTATTCTAAAAATTCTTTAATCTATATGATGTCTAATAAATACGATATTGTTTCATATTAGTAAGTTATAAATAAATATTATAAATAAAATGTTGTATCAACATCACCTTCCGACAAGCTTTGTGAAAAGATACGAAACTTATTCAAACATACACAAGTAAAAACTCAAAACTCCAATCAGTACGATAAAACTTGAAGAAAAAATGTTTTTTTTTACATCAAGTTGTGATATATATAGAATTGTAAAAACCGTAGATAGTGAAGATTTTATTTTTGCGAACGAATTTAATAATTAATGAAATTCAATGTTTACAGTCTGAAGATGTAATCTTTTAACATTTAAAACTATAAACGTTGAGAATTTACACACTTTAAAATACGTTAATCTTTTCAATATGTGATAATAAAAACAACAGACAGTTGACATCACAATCAAAAATGTTTTTGTGAAAGTTAAAGTTTAAAATTCCCACATTAACTTATATGAAAAAATGAGATCGGTAAGGTAACAACATGACGTCTTGATTGTAAAATTTATTTTCTGTAACGATGATTTCACCATTGCTAATAAATTTCCAATTAGCTGGTGTAGAAAGTTAAAATTCAAACATGAATGACT
Source organism: Agrypnus murinus (assembly GCA_929113105.1). Lineage (NCBI taxonomy): Eukaryota > Metazoa > Arthropoda > Insecta > Coleoptera > Elateridae > Agrypnus > Agrypnus murinus. The sequence goes on along the minus strand of OV816028.1, from coordinate 156,280,921 downwards.
ATTGCTTTAATCGAAATATTTTAAAAGTTGCCGACGGCTAATTATTATTTAATAACAACTGTTAATTCTGAGTAAATATGTTTGGATATTTCCTGAAGCCTAAATCAATTTTGTTTGTATTAAAATCTAGAAATTTCAGAAAAACGGTTTTAAAATAAATTGTATGTCGTTATACATTGTGAAATAAAAAATGCAAGAATAAAATACATACACGGATTAAACTAAACTATATATTAAAAAATATTAATTACGGCTTTTATAGCATCTTACAGGAAAAAGATTACATTCAATCAGGATCACAACATATATCATTAACTAGATGTCATAAATAAATATATTATATATTGAAGGTAGAGTAAAGACATGAGGATATCCATCGTTTGACTAATGTCTATTTATTAAAACAAATAAGTTATGAAATGAAGCAGGGAGTCTATTCAATGAACATTGCCTAATACTTTTATGATTTTCTAACCTATAGATCTGCAGTTAGAAACTCAAGCCTGCTAAATGCTCACAATTCACTTACCCTATCGTCATCATATCGTACAATACAAAGATTCCATATTATTATTAAAATTTTATAAATAAAACGATAAAACAAAATTATAGTTTTTCACATATTTCTATGTTAAACGTATTCATCGTATATGAAAGCACGTACGGTAGCAAGATCTAGAATGCTCCTACCCCTCAGAAGTGAAGGTCTTCAACAACTTCAGATCAGCAAATTAAAACTTGATAGAGTCAACATCTAACTCTGAATGTCATACAGAGCTATCAACTAAAGCATATACAGCTTTTGCTTAAATCCTTGAAAGCATACATAATTTAAGAAGGATCTTAGTATGAGAGATGAGATATGCAAATAATACCGTGAATTAAATTAATTTAATTAATTAGATCAATATAAAATCGTTATGATCCCCCGGATGACTGCATCAATCATAATGTGATATGTAGAGTTGACCTGTATTCGTTGTATACACTGGTCCGCGTATAACGCCAGCGCGGTGAGGCCACGCGCTAGACCGCGAATGACCTTGAAATTGACCAAAAATTACTACGTTGGACCTCCATAAGAAATAACATGGGATTTTGCGCTAGAACTGTTATAGCCTATCTACTATTCACTTAACACACACTAATTTAATCTTAACTAATTTACAAAACACAATTATAAACTAACTATTAACTATTATTTATATTTAATCACAATATTTATTTCACACTATTCACACACATAAATTCTAACTTAGATATTTATTTGTTACCACTGGCGTCTACTAACACGTCTAATTGCTCGCGGTTAACTAATTGATTCCCTTCCGTGTAAGCCGGCGTTTATATACCGCATAATCTTCTAGAACATGCACTAGATTCTTCTAGAAGGTCTATTGATTTTTCTCGCCGTCTATGATGCATGCGGATGAGTCACACACGCAGGTGCCGGCGAACCACACTGGCAGATGTTGATGAGTCACGCATTCTCGAACATTCGACGGCGGAGTTCAGAGGGCTGACCGCGCTCATTACAATATTTTGCAATAGTAACTATTTAGTAACGTACTTCGTATAAGCACATAAGTATACGCACAGCGCACACTGGTCTAGAATGCAAAAAACGTGATCGAAAATCAAAATTCCAACTTTCATGTACATGTTTCAAATTGTTATAGAGTGGAGTTAAATGTATTAACTACGATGTTTCATGTTCAAAATGCATTTTACTTTTTATAAAAAATCACAAAACGCGTTCAAAGATGTACAAAAATAGGAAATTTTATGAAAATAATTTTTTCTCAAAAACTCGTATCTTTGAGTGTAAAGTATAAACTTATACAGAGTCGTAAAACAAAGTACATAAAGAATAATTATTGTTCAGTATTTAAGCTACAAGATCCCATGAATTCAATCGATTAGTGTTACAATAACATTTTTAAACAACCCTTATTTGAGAGTCTGCAATTCCATCCCCGCAACAGCAAATATAGGGCTACAAATCGGAGGAACGATCAGGAATAAATTAATTAGACGTTTTCATAATTTACAAACATTGTGGAAAATAATCATCTTTGAATTTCTAGCACCTACTTGCAACTTATTCCTCAAGATTGATTTATGCGTTGTAGTTAGTAAGACTGGTATTTGAGATATGGGCGCCTTTAGCAAGCAAAAGTCTATTGAGGCTATAGTTGCAGTAACCATTAAAGAAAATATTCGTAGTGTTGTTAAGGTTATCTTCAAATCTACCAGCTTATTGAAAGAAATGAGTAATTTGAGAATATTTTAAAAGGTATAAATGAGTAAAAGCAAAACACATGTAGCACGTAATTTTAACAGGTATCCTAGCCCTCGGCTAACGCCTCGGGCTAGAAATAACGCTTCTAGCCATAAAAGCTTCATTATGCCCTTAATACATAAATAACTATTATGACATTACAGATGAATAAAAATGACATCTCCTATGAGAATTGAACAGTCGAAATTACGCAGTAGCAATAGACCGTTGAAATTTCTTGGCCGCAACTGTATGTCAAAAAGCTGTTTTAACTTATTAAATAATAGTTTCCTTCAGTTATGGGCAGTCGTAGATAAAAGGTTGTATCTTAACATGCGTGATAAGGCCTACTAACATACTCATGCTCTTACCCGACTCGGGCTAAAGTCCTCCTCGTGCAACTCAATACATTCGTATGTTAATACCAAGGTCTATTAACTTTTATAGGTTACCTCAGTAGAGCAGTTAGTGGACCCCTCTTTGAGACGGAAGAGCGGAAGCAAATACGGACTACCTAGAACTAACCATCCACCTATTTGTTCTCACTTGCACTCATGTTGTGTTTATGCAGCGCGTGCAGTCACTGTCAAGCGTCGGGACTTTTGCAAACTTAAATTGTAGATTTATTTATAGTAAAAAAGTCAGTTCTTGACAGAAGTTATAAGTTTCTAAATTAAATTATTTAGTCTTATTTTTCCGCAATTAATTTCTTGTAATTATTCAATGTGACAGTTTCTTTCTGGTTACTATTATAAAATGCTTTTACAAAATATTAATTGTTCTGTTTTATACTGTATAGCATTATGTCAGCAGAAAGATGTACAGTTGCAGTTTGCAATAATAGTTTAATGAAAACCACAGAAGCTGAGGAAGCTATTTATATGTTATAAATTTCATAAACATGAAAACTTAATGTTAAAAAGTTCAGTAACAGGCACTAAAAGGAAAGCAGAAGACTAGCAAAGAAAACAAATATACAAACAAGCAAATATAAAAAAATTATTTAATAAATTAACATAATAATCAATACGTAGTTCAATTTTAATTAGTATTAAACTTGCTCAAAATGCAACGCCTTTCGGGCTAGTTATACGCGATCACGGAGGTTTTTTGTTTCCCGTACAAACTTTTAGTAACATACAAAAGATTTCATGTCAATATCTCACATATGGAAGATACATCGCGGGCAAGCAACCTTAATCCTATTACATATTATATTGTATTATAAAAAAAAACATACATATTTTTGTAAATTAAAAAAAACAAATTAATTAATAAACATTCTATGTAAGGACAATAGTCGTTTTTTATCACATCGCGTTCTTTTGAATACTGATTAGTTAATCAGGGGAGTTCCCGACTGTTCAGATTTTCTTAGCATGATCGTTAATCTCCTTACCCCTTTGAATCGTAGAAATTTTGTGATTGACATGATTGAATCGAATAAGTGCTGTGACGAAACTTGTAACTAGGTATATTGCCAATGTTCTTTTGCTATCATGCTAAAATCTTTATGATTGGATGTTTAATCACACATATGCAAAAGAAAACGACTAATGTTAACTTTAAAATCATAATACTTTCTTGACTAATTAGGGATACGTGTAATTTTTTAAATAAACATTGAATGATGCATATAGTCCAAAATAATGAATTCTCGTGAATAATTAAAGACATCTTAGTTCCTTTAAGTAATGTCTCAAGTAAATTATTTAATATATATAAAGTTAATATCATTTTGGCATACAAGGCAGTTTTTTTACTTCATTTCATACTTAAATGTACTTTTTAAAACTGTAAAATAACGTAAAAAAGCTGTAAGACAGAGACGGATGCCATATAGTAAATGAATGTAAGCGAGATAGGATGGGTAGACCTCGCGCGCTCATAGGCTAGTACTCACTGAGGCAACCTATAAAGTTAATAGACCTTGTGTTAATACTGCCTCTATCCCACTGTACCATATTTAATAATTATTCATTCTTTAATATTTTCTACTATACACAAGTACATAAAGGGAGCTCTTCGGCTCGATAGTTATTGTCCAGGGTATCAATGAGAATAATAGATGTTCAATTATTTAGTGATTTTAAGATGTAAGTGAAATGAGAAGCCAATCACCAATAACAATTTACAAGTTTATTTAATCAACTACAATAAAATAGAATAAGTAGTAAAGAGTTCAGTATAACTTGAACTTTGACAATTAGAATGTCAAAATTTACTAACTAAATTGAATAAAAAGAAAGGTCTTCTGGCTATTCGCAATGTTAATTAATTAGTTAAACACTTACCTTGTTAAATACATGTATTTAGCGTGGTATTATATTATATAGTATTCAGTAATTAAAGAAAAACCTTTTTTCTTTTTTCTTTAGTTGTAAAAACAATTAAAGTTTTATTAATTATTTAATTGATAAGTAATGTCTTTGTTTTTAATTTAAACTTTAACGGGTTATAGTTTAATGCCAGTTATTTATTAAAAGAATTATTAACCAATTTAACACTCCATATATCCACAAGACAGATTAATCAACGCTACCGTTGATAATCCTCAAGACCACAACATCCATACATTCCCAACAAGCTGCGTTCCAAATTGTCCATTATGTAAAACCTCTCAAGCAGACCATAATGTAAACCAAATTATGTCTTTCAATGTCCACGCGATCAAAAGGAAAACCAAATTCAGCCGTTTCCAATCAAATCCAATTCAAGCCCCTCACAAGGAAAAGCCTACCATATTGAAAGTGGTACGTAAATGTATTGAAAATTTACCATAATGACAGTTTCCTTTAATGAAAGTTTCCCCTAATGAAAGTTTCCTTTAATGAAAGTTTCCTCTAATGAAAGTTGTATGTATTGAAAGTTGCTAGATCAAAAATTCATAATTAAAGAAAATATATTTTTGAATTATAATTTGCTTACCCCATAATTGCGGGCATTTTCATATTCAGTATATCTTTTAATTTAAAATATCTCAAAGATTTTATGAAGGATCTTCAAAAAATATTTTCTGTTTACAGAAAATTCTATTTGTCTTTCTCTTTTATTTCTTTTTTCTCTACCCCCTTGATCTTTTATGAAAAAGCTTCCTTGATTATTATAGTTTATTGCAATAGCAATGATATATACAACCTGAAACGGAATTAACCGTTACACTCCCCCTCTAATTCACAAAGGATGCAATCCGTTAAAACCCACTCAAGTAAACAAAACATATTAAATCCTCATTATTTCTTCAAGAAATAATCAAATATCCCCTCATTCCCTAAAACAATAAGAAATAAAGCAATCTCACGCAGTCCAACACCGAACCCCGAAAGGTAAAAGCCTTCCCTACGCGACATTCCTAAACTCTTATGTTTGTAACTTGCTCATACAAACCTGAACAAACAGGAGTATAAATTCATAACAACTCAACAAGATCCAACCTGAGCGCGAAAAGCCTTGTAAAAACCTCCGTGTTTCCCAACCCATAGGTCCCTAGCTGTCAGAAGAATTTGGAAGAATTCGAAGAGCTAGAGTCCACCCATGCTCACCCATGGCTGTTGAATGCCCTTGACATGAAAGTTTGATATTTAATGTGTCCTCAGACAGTCAACTGGTCCACCACTACCACTGACCACCACAGACGCACATGAATAGAGTCCAGCTCCCCAAACACCCCAAAAACCCACATTACTAGCAAACAAAACACTCCCAACCCAGTTCCTATACAAAAAAAGAAAAAAGAAGTCAACTTGCTGTCAACGACAACTAACAAGCCGGAAACCCTGGGCGGAACAAAACCCAATAGGTTAGAGTACCTACCAACTGAAATGGAGGAAGAGCTCCAGAAGGAAGAAGGAATTTACGTGAGGTTCCAGCCCACGCAAACCCAAATGACATTGAAAATAAAGAACTTGATGGTAAAGTTCTAAACTCTTTAAACAACTGGCCTAACATGAACCATTCACCTATTGTTAAGGAATTTTTATCCTATTCGATCAATAAACTTGTAATAATAACATGGAATACTAATCATAACTAGAAAAACATTGAATAAATCTAATTAAGTGCGATACTCTTTTAGGTTATACAGACATAACAACCAAACATCAGCATAGCTTCAAAAGTAAGGCAAATTACCTTTTAAATCCGTTGTTAAAGCTGCAGACCCAAAAAAACCACTCCAGGTCATGATAACAAAGACCTGATGAAGCCTACCAAAAACTTCTCCAACCACGTAGATGAAATAGTATACATCTATATATGTATGTGTGCGTAGAACAAAGATGAAAACATTCCGAAAGTAACAGCAGCAATCCTGTAATACCTCTTCAAACCAAGACTGAGAACGACAAATCCAAGCAGCGAAACGTCTACTATATAGCGTTGAGATCAGAAAATCCGCCAAAGCGAAAGGATTGAAATCCATACCTACTACAAGAGCTAATAACCAGACAAACCAACTGAATAAAAATCCAATAAACCAAAAACGATTAAAACATAACTTCCGTGCACAATCAACTATGCAAGCGAAGTATAATCACCGTAAAGGAATTAATCTCAACTTATAGAACATTTCAAATATGTGTCAACTACACAATTTTCAATTCGCAGTCCAACCGACTCCAACAACACTAGCACTCTCAAGCTCATACGACCAAAGTATAGATAAAAGAAGTACAGGAAACTCGGCGAAAAGGTTCCAAATGTAACATCATCAAACCTTAGCTACTATTCGAAATAACACACGTATATATTTCATAGAACGAAGATGGAAACGATTCAAAAGTATTATCAGCATTCCTACCAACTTCCCAAAATAATTTACATATACACTGTAGAACAAAGATGGAAATGTTACGAAAGCGACATCAGCAATCCCTACCAACCACCCGAAATAATTTACATATAGCCTGTAAAATAAAGATGGAAATGTTACGAAAGTGACATCAGCAATCCCTACCAACCACCCGAAATAATTTACATATACACTGTAGAACAAAGATGGAAATGTTACGAAAGTGACATCAGCAATCCCTACCAACCACCCGAAATAATTTACATATACACTGTAGAACAAAGATGGAAATGTTACGAAAGTGACATCAGCAATCCCTACCAACCACCCGATACAATTTACATATACAGTAGTATAAGTAAGTAAGCAGAACAAAGATGTAAATGCTCTGAAAGTGACTTCAGCATTCCCTACCAACCATCCGAAATAATTTACATATACACTATAGAACAAAGATGGAAATGTTACGAAAGTGACATCAGCAATCCCTACCAACCACCCGAAATAATTTACATACAATCTACTAATGAGAACAAAATTATCTTTAAAGAAAATGACTGGATTCCATGTACCTTTTACTAAATTAAATCTATTATAGTTGTATCGAGCAGAAACATAACTCGAAAATCCTCAACGTATAGACAACATTGCGTCTTGAATACATAGTTCAATAAATCGACGTAGTTACTGTTTTAGTATAGACAGTCAATGCACCAAAATGTTTGCAATCTATTTATATTTAGACTAGTCCAAAAGCCTAAATTAAAAAATATATATAGACCATACAGGATCTATATTGCAATCACGTTGCATCTCATAGGACACAACTATTCGCAGAGAAGTGCTATGCCACAACCCTTATATGGAACCCATAATTCATTCCAATCAAATACTTAAAAGGTAATTACTATCCAAAAGGATATCTCAAAAAAAACATCTAACAATCAAAACAATAAAATTATTACAAGCTAATTCCCTCGTCCTCGTCATATTCAAGAGGTTCATGATAGGGTTTCAGATCTTTAACGTGCCAAACTCCTAAATTTTTATTATTAATATCCACCAACCGATAGGTTACAGTTCCGGTAACCTCACTTACCTTAGCTTTAACATATCGGTTGGTGGATATTAATAATAAAAATTCATCTTTTATGAAAAAGCTTCCTTGATTATTATAGTTTATTGCAATAGCAATGATATATACAACCTGAAACGGAATTAATCGTTACACCACTTATAAGAAAAATAACTATTAAAGTGTATTTTATACTAAGAGCTTTTAGCTTACTTCGTTTTGTGTTAAATTACTAATAAAAAGTATTATTCTTAAAAAGCTTCTAATAACATGTCCTGCAATACATTATTATTAAATAACTGTGATTTATAACATTGCATTGTTTAAGCTGCAAACAAACACAAATCTCAGTTTTTAGTTGCGAAGGCCGCCAAGTTAGTATTTAAACCTCAAATTACAGATCACAGAGCCATTTACATTAATTGGCAATATTCTCAACATACTAATTAATTCACATCTTAAAAAATAGTTTACAGCAATTTAGATTTAGTTTTCTGCAATTTCTGAAACAATTGTTTACTGTGACTTGACGGGTTTTGCATCTAGAATTCTAGAGCCCTCAAATACTAAACTGGAAATTTAAATTTCCCGGTTCGTGTTTATGTGATTATTATTATTATTATTAAAATGTGCCATTCTAGCGATGCAACGGTGACGTCATACACGCAAGCATCATCATGTTTAATGTAGTTTTCTACTATTTTAGCAATTTTTAGGCTTATTATGCCTCTTCAGCCTGGTTGGGTTTGATTAAGTGGTAGGTATGAGTTACAGTCTTGTCCTCCGTGCCCTCAATTGGGCATCTACCTCCGAACCTCCAATTGCAGGGTGACCTGCCGAGGGGAAGCAGGCAGGGGCGATGGTGGTCAAGTCTCCTAGGTTGTTGGTGGCGGCATAGTTGTTGGAGATTGGTAGTTTGGTTACGGTTAGGCTACGAAACAGACGACAGTGATTGGAAGCCAGCCACACGAGGGGGGGGGAGAAGGAACTTTAGGTTTCCAACAACTTCATTTATTAAGACATAAAAAGGAGTTGCAAGATAAAAAAGATAGGAGACAAAAGTAAAAGATTTTTTTGTTTGTTATACGTGTTAAATACAGTTTGGTACAGCAAGGGTAAAAGGGGGGATTTCCAAATTGAAATTTATATTTCTCAGAAGAATAAGATTCTTAATATCAAAAAGATTGAGGTAAAGGCTAAGTGTGAAGTGTTTCTATTTCGTAATACTTAAATTACATTACCTCAAAAAAGATAAGAAGACGACCCTGAAAGCAAGTCCCTTTAATGAATTACAACTGTTGTTGAATGCTCTTTCTAAAGATATTTTAACAATAGGCGTTACCGTCGGTATTTAAGTCTAAAGATATTTTAATAATAGCTATTACTACCGACACTTGAATCTCAGAGCTATAAAAACAAATTTCTGCAAGCCAGACTATAATTCCAGTAAATAAACCACGCAATCATTAAACCTAATAGCTTTATTATTACCAAAGCTCCAACAAACGTTATCTCTAATGACACTAATCCTTAGTTTCACTACGATTTCAGCCACGGCAAGAGGGGTGCAATATAGCGTACGGTAATAAGCAAACGGTATCGAAATACGGGGTCGGAAAAAGAGTATCGGGTGACAGCAGACGGACAGGACAAAGGGAATGGAGATAGGGCGAGACTCCTAAGATATGTAGAGCGAAGTCTCGGAAACGATACAGTGAGAGATGCAAGGATGAGACCTCCAAGCTACGCACAGTAAAGTCTCGGAAAGGGTACAGTAAGGGATGCAATGATGAGACCTCCAGGCTGTGCACTGTGAGGTCTCGGAGTGAGATGAAGGGATGAATGGAAGTGATAAGAGGCGGAGAGCGAATCGGAACTATGGTAAAAGGACTTACTCTTATGTTCCTTGGTGGCTCGGTCTGCTGAGCTGGTCCTTCTAGTTCGGTTGGTCCAGGAGGATTCAAGTCCCGGGAAGGAACTGATAAAACGGCTTCCGCACCTTCTTATATAGGTAGGTGCTCTCAGAGCATGGGGAAAATGGTAGGAGTGAAACGGAGCGGCGCATGCCAAGTAAACGTTTAGGGAAGGAACGCGTGCTCTTGCTTGAGTCGGCAACATACCCGAGCGACCACAAATTGCATTAATGATAAGCTTACACCCAAAATGATTAACCAAAATAAAGTAACTTCGTTACAACCTGTATATAAATATACTCAATAAGGGGGTTTATTTAAGTAAGAACCCTAAAACAATATTTTACATATCGCGCAACCCTAGCAATATCTAACAAATATCCTAATCTTAACTGGGCATTTAAAAAAAATAAAAATTACCTACAAGTAGTAGTAGTAAAACTAAACCACTACGGCCTCATTTTCTTATGGGATTTAACATGGGCCCAAAAAAACTATATCACTTCCGGTCTGAGCCCGACCGCTGACGTCATGAACTTTGTATTATCCATGCTGATAGGTACTCTACTTTCAGACAGACTCCTTTTAGACAAGAGTTGTACAGAACCTGTCTAAAAGCTGTACAGAACCTGTCTAAAAGCTGTACAGAACCTGTCTAAAAGGAGTCTGTCTGAAAGTAGAGTACCTATCAGCATGGATAATACAAAGTTCATGACGTCAGCAGTCGGGCTCAGGCCGGAAGTGATATAGTTTTTTTGGGCCCATGTTAAATCCCATAAGAAAATGAGGCCGTAGTGGTTTAGTTTTACTACTACTACTTGTAGGTAATTTTTATTTTTTTTTAATGCCCAGTTAAGATTAGGATATTTGTTAGATATTGCTAGGGTTGCAATATTTTCAAGAACTTTTGAAATTATTTTTATTTTGGGTATATCTTTGCAAGTTAACGGTATATTCTCCAGTCCTGCTCACTTTTGAGGGTTTATTCTCGTTTGTGCTCCGGGAATATTCTCCAAAAATAAAATCGAGCATTTTCCAACGCTACCTACAAGTAATTTATTCAAACATGCGCATATAAGAAGATACACAATATACGCAATAACTAATCATTTTACAAAATAGAATGCAAAGATATAAATTGTGCAAAACAAAGAACAAAATAAAATAATATAGAAAAACTTTATAAAGTAAAAGTAAACGATTAACTATTATTTTAGTATTTTAGACTTTAATATTCTCTGAAAACTTGGTTTAATATTTGATAGTAAATTTGCATATCTGGTTCAGTATAATTACATATTTATATTTCGAAAATTCAAAGTCACATAAATATGTGGTAGCAAAAGGCAACAAAAAATAAAATACTTGGCAATACTACGAGAACTCGTCTCGCAGAACTCCAAGGTTCCACGGAACACACTTTGAGAACCACTGCTCTAGTATTAATTATATTCAAAAAAGGGATTTCACCAAGTCTAGTGGTTGTCTAGTAGTTGTTGTAGAACAGAGATAAACGCGTTTTTGTTACTTTGGTGAAGGTGATTCCTCTGATAATTCTGATAGCCATTCAGGTGATAGAAGGCAGATGAAGTGCCTCCACAACCAAAGAAAAAGTTGAAGAGGAAAATGAGTGAAAGTACAGCATAAATATGTGCTATGTCCCTTACATTTTTACACTGGTTTGAATAATAAAGAAAAAGTACGCAAATAAATAAATAAAATATGTGTATTAAATTTTTTCAATTCCTGAGTTTTTGTTATCCTTCATTAGATGGAAACTGTAAAACAATGAATAAAGTAAGAGACCTGACATTTATTTCATTGCACAGAGCATATGTTTTTCTACAAAAATGACCTAAAACCTCAAAATTGTTATGTTGACACATTAGCCGCCTTTTCATAATCCAGGTCACATATATTCTGAACCAAATTTTTTTAAATGTTCATCTTTGTGCAGCTGTAATTAGTTAAATATTAGACTTACAAAAAAAAAGGATTTATTCAAAAACTGTTGAGAATTTCGATTTCTCCAAGTATGTCATATTTTCATAGGATCAATTGTTGAGTAATTACTTTGAAAAATTCAAGCTGGGGGACACGAGCTGTCATCTTGAATGAAAAGTCTATTCCACCTTTTGTAGTGTAAAAATCTTTACTAACTGGACTATTCTCATTGCCAATTTATTATAAACAAACTCTCATTTTCCTGGACACAAGCTGTTATAAGCTCTTTATTCGGAAAAGGTGTCAACCATATAACATATTTAGTTGCAGAACCTAATTCATACACACTGGGCTCTTAAAAAAGTTCCTGTCTCAATTGGAAATCCTACAAGAGAAAGTGTGTATGTAGCTTAGTTGTTGCATTTTCCTTGTGCAGTGTAACTTTAATTCAAACTGAAATTGGAGTATTAATTTGTTAGCTGTACAAAATGGTGAGAAGACATGGAAACTGGAAATATGCAATTATTTATGCGTTAAGCTCAAACTTTACCTTCTCATGTTCTTTAAACAGTTTGGCTTTCTGCATAGCTGACGTTGTTATGCCTATTTTCACTTTTGACTTTAATAAAAAGGAAATTTATGAAATTTACTTAATATCAAAATGAAAAAAAAAATGTACAATATATCACTCTTCAATGTTCGTTCCTAGGCTAGAATAACTTGTAACATGGTTAGATTTTTGGACATCCCTACTTTACTGTTTGATAAACAGAATTACCAAACTTTTTAAATTAGTAACTGTCAAAACAATTTTGTGCATTAGAAATTTTAGCATCTAATTCTTACTTTTCATATATCTTATGTAACATAAAACACGATTCGGTAGCAGTTGAGGTTACACATCCCTTCCAGGTTTAGTTTGACAGCCAACTTAAAAGCCTAATGGCCGATTTTACAATCATTTGCTTAACTTACAACCTCTACTACTAGATTTCTCAAGACAAAGAAAGACTCTGTTAGAATATTTTCATATTTTGCTGTCACATTTTTATCAATAAGTCTCCAAAGCAAAGTCTACTTTTAAGGACCATTTATATAAAAATCACACACATTATTACAATTCAAAAAATTTATTAAAGAATCACTCTTAAATCACGTAATCAGACATAACCCATAATAAAACTTACTCATCACCATGCAATAATTGCATTATACTCAATTTAAGTTTATTCTTCTTTTTCATATCATCTAGTTCTGATAAATACTGGGCAACGTAATTCCCAAATGATAAATCCAAAGATGACGTCTGGCTGTTACTTGGTTTGGTTGTATCATTAACAATTGTATGAGCATCATCATATTGATTTTCAATCAAAGGGTCAACTTTGAAGAATTTAGGTTTTGATATTGGGACTAGCGACGAAGTATCCAATGAACGATCGACATTGTAAAACTGTATTTTTTCTGAAGTAGCTGATATTTCGTCATTTACATGCAGTGTGGTGTCATCATTTGTATCATCATCTATTGAATCGTCTTCATCAATAATTTCAAACTCGGTTCTTTCGGTTTTATGTTCAAATGGTGGAATTAGATTAGCGTAAGTACACCAAGATTGATTGATAAACATTGAGTTATTTGATCTAAAATAAATAGATAACATATGTACTAAATGAAAATGAAAAAGAATAAAAATTATAAATATAACCTTATCAACGATAAATGTCACATAATTTTATCCAAGTTGTATCTTTAAAAATGCAATTACAGTTTACAAGTTTGTATTTCACTAGTCAATAATAGTCATTTAACTATTAAATTAAAGTAGCAGATTTACTGATGTAGTCGGCTTCACAGTCAAGGCGAACCTGATGGCGCATGACTATAAGTTTACCATGTTTTTTGTACGTAAAAGCATTAAGAAAGTTAATATTTTTATTTTCATTAAAAATCTAAAAGAATGTACAATAAATAACACCTCTAAAAAAAAAAAAAAAAGGTTTTTGGCAGTGTCTCCAACTTAACATAAACAAGTTATGGCTTGCTTAGATATTTTTATAATTATTGATAGGCTAGAGTACTTATACTAATGTAGCTTATTATATAGGTACTCTAGGATGGAGCATCTACACCATAAATTCTTCCCTGTCTACTCTAGTTGTTAACAAAACTGAATGCAATATACCTTCGTGGCTTTATATGATGATCCAAAAATGTTAAACATTCATATAAAGGCCATCTAGATCTTGTGTTTTCAGTAAGTTGTGTATGTCTTCGTTCCTTTGCATACCTCTCGCGAAGATTTTTCCAGAGATGTTCACAGTCTTTAACTAAAATACAATTTATAATACTGCTGTTCTTACCAAGAAGCGATATCTCTAAAACAGCAACTTAGAAATATACTATATCTTTTTTAGCATGCTTTAAGATTCTACAGAGTATGTTTCTAGACTGCAGTTTTGAAGATACGGCGTTCTTGCTAAGCACGACAGAATAATAATTGTGTAATCGTCTTATATTATAAACACACACCAGACACTTTAAAATGTTCAGCTATTTTATTCCAACATTCCATCCTTTTCGCTCTATCTCTATAATTTGCATCATATTTATCATAGAGTGCTGGATTTTTTTCTACCATTTCAATTAATAAACGTTCATCTAATTTGCCTACGAGATGTATTGGAATACCAGAACGTCTGAAGAACAAACTAGATTAATTTATCGTTAATACTAATTAAAATAAATCTCATTTTAACCTTCTAGATCTGATGTGAGGTCTTAAAAATTTCAAACGCTCATATAATTCCCATTTTGATTCATATACTCTAGAATCTTTTGAAGAATTTCGCAGTGCCTTTAATTCCTTCCCATATCGTTCTCTTATGTTTCTCCACATACGCATGCAGTGGTTGGCTATGAAACATTAATAATAATAAGTATATCTTTATTAATTTAATATATATACTTGGTAAGTTTACAGTTAATGCAATTTTCTGCCAAGCATCTCTTCTTTTTTCTGCATCTTTAAAATCTGGTCTGGATTTATCATATAATATCGGATAGCTTTCTATAGCAGCAATTAATATTTTTTCATCCATTTTTATATTTTTAAAAAAGAGGGGAGGATGCTGTAAAGATCTTTCTGAATTATACGATACAAGAAAGTTTAATCAAAAATTTAAGTTTGAATTTCAAATACTTACCGCTACAGACTTATAGGAAAACCGTAATCTTCAATCTATGTATTTATTTTCTTTATGAGGTTTTCAGTACGTTTTTGAGCTTACGTGCCGTGTATTATAGTTATGTCTAAACACGTAACCGTAACTAAGGTTAACGTTACGTACTACAGAAAACGTTAATCATTTAATGCAATGTCGCCAAACTGAAAAAAAGGTATACCCTTTCTGCATTTAATAGCCTTTTAAAAATACGACGTTTGGACAATTTTTTTTATTTGATTATACGCAAAATAATGTTTTAAGATTAGATTTGATTAGAACATTTGGACATAAAAACGTATGGTGAATAAATTATGGACAAAATAAAAACATCATTTAAAAAAAATAATAATCGATAATAATGTAATCACCCAATATTTCCGATATTGTTAAGAATTACCGAAAAAAATAAATGAAAAATGAAAGGCACTTTATACTAAACAAGTTTAATAATCACCAATGAAAAAATATATGTAACAAATGTTTAAAATAAAAAGAAACTCCCTAATAAAGATGTAACAGTATAAAGATTATAATGAATTGGAATAACTAATTAAAAAAAAGGAAACTTGTTTTTTACTTTAATAGTCAGTGTTGTCACCTCTAGCCCTAATACAATCTTCATTCGACGAGAAATATTTCTAATAAAATTGTCAACTGGTTCTTTTGAGGTAAGTTCGTCCATTGCTCTAGAGTTACTTGAATCTTGAATGAGCTGTTCCATATTTCCTGGATTATCTCTTCGACCTCTAATCCGTTTTTTAATAAAATCCTACACGTGCTAAATGGGATTATTATCAGGTGAGCAAGCAAGAGTTACAGCGTCTGTTTCCAGAAAGTCTGTGGCAATAATTCTGCTGGTATGTGGAGAAGTATTATCATACATGAAAATAAAATTATTTTTCATTGCACACCTCTACAACCTAACTATGGGTTCTAGCATCAAATAAACATACCTGCTACTTGTTACATTTTGCCGTATAGAAACCAAAGGAGATTAATCATAATACCTACCCAGAACATTACAGTTCTTCCTTTATATTTTGGGGCAGATCTGTCAGTTTGCAGTCTAGCTTGTCTGCCTCGACCTCTTAAAACCCGAACTCGACCGTCACATCTGATATCAAACCAATCCTGGTTTCATCTGAAAACACGAACATTTTGCCAATCTTCAATTGTCCATTTCTCGTGTCCCAGAAGTAGGTATTGGGTCAGTTGAGTCCATCCCCTCTCCTTTTTTTTGGCCACGCCTACTGCTCTCTGATTGGCTATCCCTACTCCTGTAGCTCCTCCCCTTGCTTCTGATTGGTCGACGCCATCTTGGACGACACGCCTACTATTTTGAATCGCCATTTTGAATAGCCATTTTGAATCGCCATTTTGAATAGCCATTTTGAATCGCCATCTTGGATCGCCATTTTGAATAGCCATTTTGAATCGCCATTTTGAATAGCCATTTTAATCGCCATCTTGGATCGCCATTTTGAATAGCCATTTTGAATAGCCATTTTGAATCGCCATTTTGAATCGCCATTTTGAAATGTCATTTTGAATCTGTCAATTTTGAATCTGTCATTTACATATCCGCCATTTTGTATCTGTCATTTTGAATCTGTCATCTTGGATTTCCCGCCCTTGGATTTGAATTTTTAGTACTGCTACTGCCATCTATCGGCGACGTCATGTCATCGGTATAGTAGATTCCTCTCTCTCGCTCTCGCTTGGTTCAGGCCCTCTCTCTCGCTTAGCTCTGACCCTCTCTCTCGCTCTTGCTCTGGCCCTCTCTCTCGCTCTCGCTTGGCTCTGACCCTCTCTCTCGCTCTCGCTTGGTTCAGGCCCTCTCTCTCGCTCTCGCTTGGCTCTGACCCTCTCTCTCGCTCTTGCTCTGGCCCTCTCTCTCGCTCTCGCTTGGTTCAGGCCCTCTCTCTCGCTCTCGCTTGGCTCTGGCCCTCTCTCACGCTCGGCTTTCGCTCTGGCTCTCTCTCTCTCCCTCTCTCTCCTCATTTCCAACTTGTCATCATTTTCCGCTGAAAGATTTGAATTTTTAGTACTGCTACTGCCATCTATCGGCGACGTCATGTCATCGGTATAGTAGATTCCTCCCTCTCGCTCTCGCTTGGTTCAGGCCCTCTCTCTCGCTCTCGCTTGGCTCTGACCCTCTCTCTCGCTCTTGCTCTGGCCCTCTCGCTCTCGCTCTGACCCTTTCTCTCGCTCTTGCTCTGGCCCTCTCTCTCGCTCTCGCTTGGTTCAGGCCCTCTCTCTCGCTCTCGCTTGGCTCTGGCCCTCTCTCTCGCTCGGCTTTCGCTCTGGCTCTCTCTCTCTCGCTCTCGCTTGGCTCTGGCCCTCTCTCTCGCTCGGCTTTCGCTCTGGCTCTCTCTCTCTCTCTCTCTCGCTCTCGCTTGTCATTTCCAACTTGTCATCATTTCCCGCCATTGGATTTGAATTTTTAGTACTGCTACTGCCATCTATCGGTAACGTCCTGTGATAGGTATAGTAGATTTCTATACACCTGTAGATAGGCAACCTGCTACACTTTTTTATAAAAATTAATGGATCCAACGAGTTTCGAACCAGGGTTCGTAAAGTACGTCTGTTTACAAGTCCATAGCTTAACCCCGAGACCACGGAGCTTGTCTTTTAAATTACTGCATACGAGTTATTTATAAAAATGTTTTCACGTATATTTGATTAAATCCAATTTATTTAAAAATAATTCCCGGAAAATATTTATAAATATTGTACATTAATAATATTAAATCTTTAGGATTCAAAAATTATAAGCCAATTATGATTATTATCATGAGTCATTGAGATGAGACAATTATTAACCTTATATGAGCCAATCGTGAAGAAACTCAAGAAATTTTTCTTGATACATCTTAAATATAACAATTTGAAAACTATATACAGATATTATTACTACATGAGGCCCGTAACATCAGTCGATCCGCGGCTTTTTATATCAGTACAAAATAATTAGATATAGTTATATTTACTATCTATTCTTTTAAACAGCTGTTATATTTTCCATGATTACTTTATAGTCGGGTATGTAGTACCATTATTATCCTACATTAACTTATATGAAAAATGAGATCGGTAAGGTAAAAACATGACGTCTTGATTGTAAAATTTATTTTCTGTAACGATGATTTCACCATTGCTAATGAATTTCCAATTAGCGGGTGTAGAAAGTTAAAATTCAAACATGAAAGACTATTGGTTTAATCGAAATATTTTAAAAGTTGCCGACGGCTAATTATTATTTAATAACAACCGTAAATTCTGAGTAAATCTGTTTGGATATTTCCTGAAGCCTAAATCAATTTTGTTTGTATTAAAATCTAGAAATTTCAGAAAAACGGATTTAAAATAAATTGTATATAGTTATACATTGTGAAATAAAAAATGCAAGAATAAAATACATACACGGATTAAACTAAACTATATATATTAAGAAATATTAATTACGGCTTTTATAGGATCTTACAGGAAAAAGATTACAGTCAATCAAGATCGCAACACATATCATTAACTAGATATAAATAAATATATTATATATTGAAGGTAAAGACATGAGGATATCCATCGTTTGACTAATGTCTATTTATTAAAACAAATAAGTTATGAAATGAAGCAGGGAGTCTATTCAATGAACATTGCCTAAAACTTTTATGATTTTTCTAGCCTATAGATCAGCAGTTAGAAACACGGGCCTGCTAAATGCCTGCAATTCACCTACCCTATCAATATGTTGTACAATTTTAGATATGTAATGTATACGTTTTGTTTCTTACTTAAGTCTATTTTGTTTGTATGTTTGTAATATTTAGACATTTACGAAAATTAAATCAAGCTGAACAGCAGATTACTATTTTAAATTTAATAGATCATACGAATTATCTTACCCTGTTCTGAATGACTGCTTTGTATATCATGATGTGATATCATACAATTATATTCTAGTAAGAATTGTAATAAAGTCACTGCTATAAATAACAACATTCTTTATCACGATCATCTATCATTATCATAATCATCTAATGTCATGCAGAGTCAGCAGCTAGCTCCTAAGTTCGTATATGCAAGAATCGGTATTATATAACACACACATCACTCTACATTCATTGCTCTAATATTGATAGGAACTTTCTAGAATCTATAAAGTTGTACTACATATATTCAACTAATTTGAATATACGATAACTGATACTCATTATACTTCTATGCATACAATCGAGGTATCAGTACACTCCAACCGCCTGATCAAGATTGTAGTATTCAAATCAAGCATCACTAAACGTACTCTTCATATATGAAATCATAAAATTCGAGTCTAATTACTGACGAGGTGAAAGAATAGTTGCAATCGGTTTATACCCATACCAGGCTCCCTATGATTATTATAAATGTCTTAACAGAATAAAAAAAAGGGTGAAATGAATATAACTTATAGGATTTAATCAAACTAGAAGAATATCGATATATCCTACGTTGAGAAAATAATTATACTATGTAAGGCATCGATACGCTACATATGATTGCGAGCCTGAGTATAAGCATAAACCCTATACTACAGATTTTTATCCTTTTTCATTATATCTACTACAGACGAGGCGAATGAATAGGTACATTTAACATGCGTATGCTACAATTATCTAGTTTTCTAGGTTTCTAGACGTAATGTAATTTTGAACAGATTTTAACCCTTTTCGTTATATCTACTACTACTGTAAGCGATTTCTACATATACGTTCTTATTGTTTATACACCATATAGATATTCGTAGCATCTAAAGTAAACTCTTATTTAAACGTTATTTTACAATATATCATACATTTCAGCAACTCCGAAATATGAAGATATGTAATAATTTACTATATACTTTTGTAGGATATTAACTCGTATAATTAATACTAATTTGTAATTATCTTCGATACCTTCGAAATATAAGTCTATAACATATCTACCCAAAAGATTCGCCGACAAACTTACTGAAGATAAAGTGGTCGATCTCAACCAAAAGATAGCGAATACAACTCTGTCTCTAGGATTGGTTTACCAAGGTAAAGTAAAGACAGAAAGATATAAACTGTATGCTGACTGTATGTTCATCGAGACGAATAAGGTATGAAATGTAACAGGTAGTCTATTCAATGAACATTGCCTAATACTTTTTTCTGATTCTTCTTCTACCCTATGGATCCGCATTTAGAAACATGGACCTGCTAAATGCCTGCAATTCACCTACCCTATCAGTATGTCGTACAATGCAAACATTTAATATTATTATTAAAATCTTATAAATAAAAACGATAAAAGAAGTTTATAGTTTTCATTTATTTTTATGTTAAACATATACGGTAGCAGGATCTAGATCGATGTATACAAATTCATATATGACAGAAATGTTATGTATCTCAATACATACCTAAAACGTATTCTTCGTATATTCAGTAAGAGCTACCCATTTTTTTCTTTTTTTTCTAGACATTCGAATTTTGAACAGCTTAATAATATGTTTTCTCATTTAATCATAATTAGGTTGACTTTATATAGTATTTTTCAGGAAAACCTTCTTCAGAAAAACCCTAATGATTCTTTAATTTACATTAAAAAAATTAAAACATTTGATTACACAATAATCCCATTTTCGATACCTTCGAAATATAAGTCTATAACATATGTTTAGGTCTTTATAACTTTGAAACACAGGGTAGTTACCTCTTGCAAAATTTACAGTTATGAGAACCCTGAAGACTTAACCTGGAGAAATAAATCAGATAAATATTTTACTTTTATTGAAACGATAACTTTGCATACTAATATATGAAAATAATATAATGTATATCACCTGATAAATAAAATTGAAATTATTCTTATTCTTTTACAATGAAATGTGTTTTGAAAAAACACGATGAAACGTTATGTATATTAATACAGGAGTTCTGTTAACGCATTCGTTATTTAGAGATTCACTTATAAGTACACTATCTATTTAGCTGATTCAATAAAAATTTCATTATTTTTAAAATTCCTAACGAGGGACCTACTGATAAGCGTTATATTATACCAGGTACGTATGATACTCTACTGCTGATTGCATACCTGATGAACGCAGTTGTACAAAGTAATATAGGATATACGTTACAGAGAAGTTTAATTTTCCGTGCAACAAATGACCTATATATATTTTATGTACAATGCTGACATTAACATATTTAGCGCATACCTGTTAAACATAGCTCTACAAAGTAATATTTAAAAGACTTAAAAGGCTTATATTTTAGAGATCGGATACAGGCGCATATATTCCTGTATATTACCTCTAAATTTTACTTTAACAATACATGTAGTCAGGTTTGGCGTAAATAACAATTAGGGATATCAAAGCCATACTAACTGAACGCTAACATAATATGCTCTACAGGTCAAACTCAATTAATTAACCCTGGGGCTATACATCCTTAGGCTAGAAACAGTCTTAAAACAAAAAAAAAAGAAATGGCTGAGTCCACCCTGTTAGACAAGAAATCAGAGTATGGGCGTGATAAATAAAACATATAAAGTTATTTTACAAACATTTATTTAGTATACATAACATAATACAAGAATATAGATCATAAGTTGTTTTCTATGACGACTGTTGTAGTTCTACGGGTCTCTGAGTCGTCGTATGCCCTCGCAGCAATACTAATACGTATAAAGTCCGACGACTGACTCATTGGAACTGTACCGATAGCCCTTTCCTTGTTCAACTCTTCGTTACTATCATAGTTGGTAAACGAGGAACCACATTCCTCAATACCCAAATGCATGGCTGAAGTCATATCTTCTTCTTCTTCTTCTGTCTCAACGATATCAGTAGGTCCATTTGCTTCCTTTACCAGAGCTGTCTTTACAACATTTGCGTTATTATGTACGTTTCTTAAATGCCTTTTATAGCTGTCGATGTGTGAAAAATATTTGAAGCAATTAGAACACAGGACTTTGATTGATTCGTGAACTCTTTTAATATGTCTTTTTAAGTGGTCACGACGTGAAAAAGTTTTGACACAGCTAGAACACTTGATTCTGTTTGAATCGTGCTTGGTTTTTACGTGTCTCTTGCAAGTGAATGGCCTCGCGAAAGACTTGAAGCAAACCGGACACTGTATTTTGCAATCCTGTCGACCAGAGTCATTCTTCTTACATACGTCGTTAGCGTGCTGCTCCATTTCGACTAATGAAGGAACAGGAACACTACCCCGCCTATTTATACTGATCGACCAGCGCAATCGGTTGTTCTCGGTTATAATCGTAAGCGCTCGGAGCAATATGTATGCTCGAGAATGAATCGTAGGTTCTATCCTAAGTGTATGTAACCCGGAACCGATGTCCGTACATTTTAAATTATCAAACTTACCATATAAACATGAATATTTACTACATTTGCTTTAATTCTTGTTCCCTCCCTACCTACCTACCTACCGTAAACAATATGACATATCTGCGTCTAAATACAGTGAACGAAAGTACTAGAGGAACTTAATATCTTAGATCACGGCTGTTTCTAGATACGTGATTTCCTCTTACAATATCTATAGTTATGAGAACCTTGAAGACTTAGCCTGGAGAAATAAAACATCGTCAGTTTAAAAGAAATAAGTCCGTCGCCATATTTAAACGTTATTTTACAATACATCATACATTTTCAATAGCTTCGAAATACGCAGATATGTAATAATATACTATATACTCTTGTAGGTTATTCAACGTATCTATAGTAAACTCTTATGATTAATAATAATCTGTAACCTTATTGTTTTTTATTACATCACAGGTTAGAGCGTACGAATATAATTTAGATTAGATTAGGTTAGAGCCTACGAATACATTTTTAGGGCAGAACGTAGGGAGCAGAGTAAGTACAAAACAACATACTTTCATACAAGAACGTTTATTGATACGAGTAGTTTCGACGCTACTTAAAACATAATACATAACTTATATATATATATAATATCTATTAAAATAGTACATTTCGTATACACTAATAATGGTACTACATACCCGACTATAAAGTAAACATGGTAAGTATAACAGCAGTTTAAAAGAATAGATAGTAAATATAACTATATCTAATTATTTTATAAAATACTATGTTAACTAAGAGGTTATATACAGAATATATACGCCTGTATTCGACCTCTAGAGGGTTCATAAGACTAGACTAGACCAGACCAGACCAGACTAGACCAGACCAGACCAGACCAGACCAGACCAGACTAGACCAGACCAGACCAGACCAGACCAGACCAGACCAGATCAGATCAGACCAGACCAGACCAGACATATATATATATATATATATATATATATATATATATATATATATATATATATATATATATATATATATATATATATATAAGTTATGTATTATGTTTTAAGTAGCGTCGAAACTACTCGTATCAATAAACGTTCTTGTATGAAAGTATGTTGTTTTGTACTTACTCTGCTCCCTACGTTCTGCCCTAAAAATGTATTCGTAGGCTCTAACCTAATCTAACCTAAATTATATTCGTACGCTCTAACCTGTGATGTAATAAAAACAATAAGGTTACAGATTATTATTAATCATAAGAGTTTACTATAGATACGTTGAATAACCTACAAGAGTATATAGTATATTATTACATATCTGCGTATTTCGAAGCTATTGAAAATGTATGATGTATTGTAAAATAACGTTTAAATATGGCGACGGACTTATTTCTTTTAAACTGACGATGTTTTATTTCTCCAGGCTAAGTCTTCAAGGTTCTCATAACTATAGATATTGTAAGAGGAAATCACGTATCCAGAAACAGCCGTGATCTAAGATATTAAGTTCCTCTAGTACTTTCGTTCACTGTATTTAGACGCAGATATGTCATATTGTTTACGGTAGGTAGGTAGGTAGGGAGGGAACAAGAATTAAAGCAAATGTAGTAAATATTCAGGTTTATATGGTAAGTTTGATAATTTAAAATGTACGGACATCGGTCCCGGGTTACATACACTTAGGATAGAACCTACGATTCATTCTCGAGCATACATATTGCTCCGAGCGCTTACGATTATAACCGAGAACAACCGATTGCGCTGGTCGATCAGTATAAATAGGCGGGGTAGTGTTCCTGTTCCTTCATTAGTCGAAATGGAGCAGCACGCTAACGACGTATGTAAGAAGAATGACTCTGGTCGACAGGATTGCAAAATACAGTTTCCGGTTTGCTTCAAGTCTTTCGCGAGGCCATTCACTTGCAAGAGACACGTAAAAACCAAGCACGATTCAATCAGAATCCAGTGTTCTAGCTGTGTCAAAACTTTTTCACGTCGTGACCACTTAAAAAGACATATTAAAAGCGTTCACGAATCAATCAAAGTCCGGTGTTCTAATTGCTTCAAATATCTTTCACGCATCGACAGCTATAAAAGGCATTTAAAAAACGTACATAATAACGCAAATGTTGTAAAGACAGCTCTGGTAAAGGAAGCAAATGGACCTACTGATATCGTTGAGACAGAAGAAGATATGACTTCAGCCATGCATTTGGGTATTGATGAATGTGGTTCCTCGTTTACCAACTATGATAGTAACGAAGAGTTGAACAAGGAAAGGGCTATCGGTACAGTTCCAATGAGTCAGTCGTCGGACTTTATACGTATTAGTATTGCTGCGAGGGCA
Source organism: Agrypnus murinus (assembly GCA_929113105.1). NCBI lineage: Eukaryota > Metazoa > Arthropoda > Insecta > Coleoptera > Elateridae > Agrypnus > Agrypnus murinus. The sequence continues at coordinate 156,255,983 of OV816028.1, read as the reverse complement.
TACGACGACTCAGAGACCCGTAGAACTACTACAGTCGTCATAGAAAACAACTTATGATCTATATTCTTGTATTATGTTATGTATACTAAATAAATGTTTGTAAAATAACTTTATATGTTTTATTTATCACGCCCATACTCTGATTTCTTGTCTAACAGGGTGGACTCAGCCGCTTTTTTTTTTTTGTTTAAGACTGTTTCTAGCCTAAGGATGTATAGCCCCAGGGTTAATTAATTGAGTTTGACCTGTAGAGCATATTATGTTAGCGTTCAGTTAGTATGGCTTTGATATCCCTAATTGTATTTACGCCAAACCTGACTACATGTATTGTTAAAGTAAAATTTAGAGGTAATATACAGGAATATATGCGCCTGTATCCGATCTCTAAAATATAAGCCTTTTAAGTCTTATAAATATTACTTTGTAGAGCTATGTTCAACAGGTATGCGCTAAATATGTTAATGCCAGCATTGTACATAAAATATATATATAGGTCATTTGTTGCACGGAAAATTAAACTTCTCTGTAACGTATATCCTATATTACTTTGTACAACTGCGTTCATCAGGTATGCAATCAGCAGTAGAGTATCATACGTACCTGGTATAATATAACGCTTATCAGTAGGTCCCTCGTTAGGAATTTTAAAAATAATGAAATTTTTATTGAATCAGCTAAATAGATAGTGTACTTATAAGTGAATCTCTAAATAACGAATGCGTTAACAGAACTCCTGCATTAATATACATAACGTTTCATCGTGTTTTTTCAAAACACATTTCATTGTAAAAGAATAAGAATAATTTCAATTTTATTTATCAGGTGATATACATTATATTATTTTCATATACTAGTATGCAAAGTTATCGTTTCAATAAAAGTAAAATATTTATCTGATTTATTTCTCCAGGTTAAGTCTTCAGGGTTCTCATAACTGTAAATTTTGCAAGAGGTAACTACCCTGTGTTTCAAAGTTATAAAGACCTAAACATATGTTATAGACTTATATTTCGAAGGTATCGAAAATGGGATTATTGTGTAATCAAATGTTTTAATTTTTTTTTTATGTAAATTAAAGAATCATTAGGGTTTTTCTGAAGAAGGTTTTCCTAAAAAATACTATATAAAGTCAACCTAATTATGATTAAATGAGAAAACATATTATTAAGCTGTTCAAAATTCGAATGTCTAGAAAAAAAAAGAAAAAAAAATGGGTAGCTCTTACTGAATATACGAAGAATACGTTTTAGGTATGTATTGAGATACATAACATTTCTGTCATATATGAATTTGTATACATCGATCTAGATCCTGCTACCGTATATGTTTAACATAAAAATAAATGAAAACTATAAACTTCTTTTATCGTTTTTATTTATAAAATTTTAATAATAATATTAAATGTTTGCATTGTACGACATACTGATAGGGTAGGTGAATTGCAGGCATTTAGCAGGTCCATGTTTCTAAATGCGGATCCATAGGGTAGAATAAGAATCAGAAAAAAGTATTAGGCAATGTTCATTGAATAGACTACCTGTTACATTTCATACCTTATTCGTCTCGATGAACATACAGTCAGCATACAGTTGATATCTTTCTGTCTTTACTTTACCTAGGTAAACCAATCCTAGAGTCAGAGTTGTATTCGCTATCTTTTGGTTGAGATCGACCACTTTATCTTCAGTAAGTTTGTCGGCGAATCTTTTGGGTAGATATGTTATAGACTTATATTTCGAAGGTATCGAAGATAATTACAAATTAGTATTAATTATACGAGTTAATATCCTACAAAAGTATATAGTAAATTATTACATATCTTCATATTTCGGAGTTGCTGAAATGTATGATATATTGTAAAATAACGTTTAAATAAGAGTTTACTTTAGATGCTACGAATATCTATATGGTGTATAAACAATAAGAACGTATATGTAGAAATCGCTTACAGGGGTAGTAGATAGAACGAAAAGGTTAAAATCTGTTCAAAATTACATTACGTCTAGAAAACTAGAAAATTAGATAATTGTAGCATACGCATGTTAAATGTACCTATTCATTCACCTCGTCTGTAGTAGATATAATGAAAAAGGATAAAAATCTGTAGTATAGGGTTTATGCTTATACTCAGGCTCGCAATCATATGTAGCGTATCGATGCTTACATAGTATAATTATTTTCTCAACGTAGGATATATCGATATTCTTCTAGTTTGATTAAATCCTATAAGTTATATTCATTTCACCCTTTTTATTCTGTTAAGACATTTATAATAATAATCATAGGGAGCCTGGTATGGGCATAAACCGATTGCAACTATTCTTTCACCTCGTCAATAGTTAGACTCGAATTTTATGATTTCATATATGAAGAATACGTTTAGTGATGCTTGATTTGAATACTACAATCTTGATCACGCGGTTGGAGTGTACTGATACCTCGATTGTGTGCATAGAAGTATAATGAGTATCAGTTATCGTATATTCAAATTAGTTGAATATATGTAGTACAACTTTATAGATTCTAGAAAGTTCCTATCAATATTAGAGCAATGAATGTAGACTGATGTGTGTGTTATATAATACCGATTCTCGCATATACGAACTTAGGAGCTAACTGCTGACTCTGCATGACATTAGATGATTATGATAATGATAGATGATCGTGATAAAGAATGTTGTTATTTATAGCAGTGACTTTATTACAATTCTTACTAGAATATAATTGTATGATATCACATCATGATATACAATGCAGTCATTCAGAACAGAGAAAGATAATTCGTATGATCTATTAAATTTAAAATAGTAATCTGCTGTTCAGCTTGATTTAATTTTCGTAAATGTCTAAATATTACAAACATACAAACAAAATAGACTTAAGTAAGAAACAAAACGTATACATTACATATCTAAAATTGTACAACATATTGATAGGGTAGGTGAATTGCAGGCATTTAGCAGGCCCGTGTTTCTAACTGCTGATCTATAGGCTAGAAAAATCATAAAAGTATTAGGCAATGTTCATTGAATAGACTCCCTGCTTCATTTCATAACTTATTTGTTTTAATAAATAGACATTAGTCAAACGATCGATATCCTCATGTCTTTACCTTCAATATATAATATATTTATTTTTGATATCTAGTTAATGATATGTGTTGTGATCTTGATTGACTGTAATCTTTTTCCTGTAAGATGCTATAAAAGCCGTAATTAATATTTCTTAATATATATAGTTTAGTTTAATCCGTGTATGCATTTTATTCTTGCATTTTTTATTTCACAATGTATAACTATATACAATTTATTTTAAAACCGTTTTTCTGAAATTTCTAGATTTTAATACAAACAAAATTGATTTAGGCTTCAGGAAATATCCAAACAGATTTACTCAGAATTTACGGTTGTTATTAAATAATAATTAGCCGTCGGCAACTTTTAAAATATTTCGATTAAACCAATAGTCTTTCATGTTTGAATTTTAACTTTCTACACCCGCTAATTGGAAATTCATTAGCAATGGTGAAATCATCGTTACAGAAAATAAATTTTACAATCAAGACGTCATGTTTTTACCTTACCGATCTCATTTTTCATATAAGTTAATGTAGGATAATAACGGTACTACATACCCGACTATAAAGTAATCATGGAAAGTATAACAGCTGTTTAAAAGAATAGATAGTAAATATAACTATATCTAATTATTTTGTACTGATATAAAAAGCCGCGGATCTACTGATGTTACGGGCCTCATGTAGTAATAATATCTGTATATAGTTTTCAAATTGTTATATTTAAGATGTATCAAGAAAAATTTCTTGAGTTTCTTCACGATTGGCTCATATAAGGTTAATAATTGTCTCATCTCAATGACTCATGATAATAATCATAATTGGCTTATAATTTTTGAATCCTAAAGATTTAATATTATTAATGTACAATATTTATAAATATTTTCCGGGAATTATTTTTAAATAAATTGGATTTAATCAAATATACGTGAAAACATTTTTATAAATAACTCGTATGCAGTAATTTAAAAGACAAGCTCAGTGGTCTCGGGGTTAAGCTATGGACTTGTAAACAGACGTACTTTACGAACCCTGGTTCGAAACTCGTTGGATCCATTAATTTTTATAAAAAAGTGTAACAGGTTGCCTATCTACAGGTGTATAGAAATCTACTATACCGATCACAGGACGTTACCGATAGATGGCAGTAGCAGTACTAAAAATTCAAATCCAAGGGCGAGAAATAATGACAAGTTGGAAATGACAAGCGAGAGCGAGAGAGAGAGAGAGAGAGCCAGAGCGAAAGCCGAGCGAGAGAGAGGGCCAGAGCCAAGCGAGAGCGAGAGAGAGGGCCTGAACCAAGCGAGAGCGAGAGAGAGGGCCAGAGCAAGAGCGAGAGAGAGGGTCAGAGCCAAGCGAGAGCGAGAGAGAGGGCCTGAACCAAGCGATAGCGAGAGAGAGGGCCGGAGCAAGAGCGAGAGAGAGGGTCAGAGCCAAGCGAGAGAGAGGGCCTGAACCAAGCGAGAGCGAGAGAGAGGAATCTACTATACCGTTGACATGACGTCGCCGATAGATGGCAGTAGCAGTACTAAAAATTCAAATCCAAGGGCGGGAAATGATGACAAATTGAAAATGATAGATACAAAATGGCGGATATGTAAATGACATTCAAAATTGACAGATTCAAAATGACATTTCAAAATGGCTATTCAAAATGGCGATCCAAGATGACGATTCAAAATGGCTATTCAAAATGGCGATCCAAAATGGCGTTTCAAAATAGCTATTCAAGATGGCGATTCAAAATGGCTATTCAAAATGGCGATTCAAAATGGCGATTCAAAATGGCTATTCAAAATGGCGATTCAAAATGGCTATTCAAAATGGCGATTCAAAATGGCGATTCAAAATGGCGTCGACCAATCAGAAGCAAGGGGAGGAGCTAGAGGAGAGGGGATAGCCAATCAGAGAGCAGCAGGCGTGGCCAAAAAAAAGGAGAGGGGATGGACTCAACTGACCCAATACCTACTCCCAGACACCAATTTAGTCAATCTATTTTGTTCTGCCTGGCTAACTCGAGAACCTTCGCCTGCTAAATAAATTTCGGACACGAAGTCTCTTTCGTATTGTTGTGCAACATAAAAATTAACACCTAGTGACCTGTAGCCTGCAAAAGTTGTTTTTGGAACTCCGGAACAGAACAACTCAGCCAGTACACTAACGTCATAATGTTGCCGTTTTTTCGGCAGTAGCGACGTCAAATGACGTCCAATTGTCGTAAAGCTGACAGCATTATGTCACAGCCCAAGGACGTCAATATAAGACTCATTAAAACGTCCTATACTAGGACAGGAATTATAAATATATTGGAATTAATATGTATTATACGAGGTGTGTCTAAAAAGTTCGGTGAATGACATCAGAGAACAAATAAAACAAAAGATAGAAACAAATAATCTTGATTAGCCTTCAAAATAATCGCCTTGTAACACAACACACTTATGACAACGTTCATAAAGTTTCTGGAAGCTGGCAGCAAAGTCATCTTTAGGAATCGATAGCAGGATCGCTGTCACATATTCTTGGATAGCCAACACGTTCTTAAAACTGGGAAACAGAAAGTAGTCCGCAGACGCCAGATCAGGGGAGTACGGTGGATGTTCGAGAACCGTTATGCCATGCTGAGCTAAGAATGGCCGCACTCGAATCTCTGAGCTTCTGCTTGTCGACGGCCGACCCGAACGCGGCTCATCCTCAGCCGTTTCTTTCTCGTAGCGAAAGCGTTTGAACCACTCGTTTCTACTCACGACTTCTGTCCTGTATACTTGTACTAACATTCAGCATATTCTTCGTTGTTCTCCCCAATTTGTAGCAGAACTTCATGTAAACACGTTGCTCCATTGCGCGGTGACAGTACGATTCACACTGACCACGTTAGACCGATAATATCTGGTAACCTTGGCTGCCAGCTGCATTCCCAATTACATGGCGTTTCTAAATATAACTCAGAATATATGCATAACAATGCGCGCGAACGTTTGACCCGTTTTCTTTAAGATATCGCAGTATTCACCGAACTTTTTAGACACACCTCGTATACTATTTCATACATAATTATTACAGAAAAGTAAAGATTCAATAATAGAAAATACATCTCTTCTATTAACTCAACATCTCATAATTATTAAACAAAAGTAAACATTTACTAACTGAAAAGCTGCTAAAACAATATGCAGAATAATTGATGATACTAAAATAATATTAGTAAGTACTAAGAAACCATTGCATTAGTATTCATTTATTAACCTCTTCAGACCTGAGTTAATCTCAAAATTCTACAACGCTTGATGCGATTTGTACATTATACTGTACATATTGTTGTAAATTTTTATCAATGCAAAGAAAAATTCTGGTGAAGTTGAGCAGGTTTGTACGACATAGTGTACATATTTACTAGGCCTGCGCGCATCAACTGTTCATGTTTACTTCGTGTAACGGTTATTTTATGAGGTTCCAAATTGGCGTGCTTTGTCGGAGTGAGTGAACTGTGTTGACAGAGGTAAGAAATAATTATTTTCTTCTTGATAAATTATTTATATAATTGAAAATTATGGTTCAACATATTCCTTTATGTCACTAATAGCATGAAATGTTGAAAGAAACATTAATTTTTACACATTGAATTCATAATTAGGTTAGCAAATTAATGTACATCATTCTGTACAATCGGCACTTCTTGAATCTGGATTCTCTCGGTATTTGCTCGTACAATAAATGATAAAATTAGGTGAAATTATGAAAATTTATTCTATAACAATTTTCTTTTTCACAGTTTTGCTTTCATAATGTTTCGTGGTTACCAAAATCGATCCGAGTATCTACTTTACTTACTGGCTAACGGAGATAATTCCGATATAGACGAAATAAGTGGAGATGAAGATGAAGATTTAGCACCAGTAGAAGACTTACAAAGAGCAAATAATTTTCCGATAACTCTTTTCGATGATGTAGCAAATTTCGATGACGTAACTAATGAACACAGAACATAATTCAAGAGAATGAAGAGACTGAAAATCATGAAGAGGCTGATGGTACTGAAAATATTGATGACCATCAGCGGGAATTAAATTTGATAAAGTTGATCATCTACCAGAACACGAGCAAAAAAAGGACGAGCATCTCGCGCCACATGCGATCCGACGTTTATTTGACATCGCAGGATTTGACAATAGGGCAATCCAACCAGCTGTCAAATAAAATTCAATATGGCTGCTGGATACAAACAAAGGTTTGTTGTGTATGGCATTGAAGTAACTTATAAATAATTTTAGTTATATTTGTAGAACAAGAGTTTTAAAATGCCTTAATTTTGTGCAGTAGTTGGGTGTACCAATAGATCAAACAGAGATGTAGTTAGATTTTCTAAAATTCCCGCTGTTACTGCATATAAACATAAACAACATCTAAATGATTTAGCTGTTGAACGAAGAAGACAATGGCTAAATGCTATTAAACGGGCAGATTTAGCTGAAAATAATACAAAATATACAAGAGTGTGTTACAAGCACTTTATTTCAGGTATGCATGTAACATATTTCATTCTGAAACTTAGAACATTTCTAAAATTAAAAAATGTTTTAATTTGAATTTTCTTCTAGGAAAACCAGCTGATTTAGAAGATAATTTAAATCCTGATTGGGTTCCCAGTATTTATTTGGGCTATAAAACAGCAGGTACAGCAATAACAACCAAAACGGGAAAGATACGAACGAAAGAAAAAACGTCGAAAGGTTAATGCATATTTCGGATTTACAGATATGATATCGAGGGATATTTGCTTTTTGGAAGTTATACATATGTGTTGTATATATGACTAGATGACAGATATAAAGAATTCTTTCACTTTTCTTTTAAACATTTTTAATTAATCCTTTGATGTGTTCAGGCAATTGATTATAAAGAATAATTCCATTATAAACACTTGAATTTTGCGCTTTTGATCGATTTCTTTGACTTGAATAAAAATTATTGTTAAACCTAGTATTGTGATTGTGAATATCATTTACTAATATTAAATTATCAGTCAAATATTGTAATAACCCTAATTTCATTTTATGTACAAAAACAACCTGAATTTTAATAAAAGTTTCAATGTTAACCCTGATGCACTCATGTCTTCCACTCTAGTATATCTATTGCAAATATTGCAATTAAGTATTACTCTCATTGCTTTATTTTGTAGAAGTTGTACCTAACTTATTCAAGTCTCCTTTATTCCTCATAAATAAAATAGTAGCAGCAAAACAAAAATGTATTAGTATTATAGTATTAAAAACCAATCTTTTTGAGCAAGTTGTCAAATAATCTACATCTTCCCAAAACCCCATTTCTTTGAAAAAATCTTTTTACAAATGTAATTAATGTGTTCATCAAATTTTAATTTTTTTATCAATAATAATACCCAAATATTTATGACTTGACTGTTTCTACGATCTCACCATTAACATTAACTCCAAAATTATTAAAAACCTCTAGATATCCACTTCCTTTACCAATAATTAATAATTTAGATTTATTTCCCTTTGAATACCAATATTATCCCTCCCACTAATGTACGCAACCATGTTGTCAGCAAATAAAATTTACATTTATAATGACATTACTAACATCGTTAATATATAGACTAAACAAAAGGGGTCCTAAAATATTCCCTTGCGGTACCCAGTATATTAATGTTAAGTGAAAACTGTGTAAATATATCTTTTACAATAAAAAAATGAAACTAGAAATTGTACTTGTTTATTTAAAAATAAGGTTTAAAACTACACCAACTTAAAATTATATTTAAATGTTCATATTCATCATTGTATAATTCCTTGTAAGGATTATAGGAATATATCTTAGAAGTGATTCTACGATCTCACTTGCAAAAGGTTCCCTAACACGTTCCAGAACGGCACTACTTCCAGCATTGCGTATGTCCAAAAGTAGATTCATTATTTGGCTTTTATTAAGAAGCGCAATGTCTCCCACATTAACTGTAGCACTAGCAATACTTCTGCCAAAGGTCAAACACAAGATTAATAGCGCCAATTTTAAAATTTACTTGCCGATAGCTTCCAGAAAATACCTACTTTAAATTCCCTGTAAAAAAATCTATTTTATGGATATAAATTAATAAATGCTTATAGAATAGTATATTGTACAAGTAGTTATGAAAGTCATACTTTTTTCACGTGTTTATCAAACAAATGAGTGAAAAAAAAGACTTTCTAACGTGTTGCACACGATATTTTTTTGCATATGGTAAGTTGAGAAATTTGTCCTAAAAGGATTTATGCAAAATGTTAAAGAAATTAGAAAAAGTAGTATCCTTTGGCAATAACCTCAAGAAGGGATCGAAATTTGTTTTTTACGAACATAATTAAAAAAAAAATGCTTAAGAAAAGTCAACTTTCATTATTATAAATATGCAAAAAATCAGATTTATCAAGGGCAGAAATATGTTTAAGAAAACAGGATAGGTAATATTAAATATAAATCTTGTTTATTGTTTCCAGCCTTATTTTGTGGAACTCCATAATCATGAAATAAATAAAGATTATTAAAAGTTTCACAGTTTTATTAAAATATAACCTGATAATATTGTTTCGACAGCTATGCTGTCATTATCAAAGGTAATATAATTATAAACAAACACGTCGCTAAGGTAGATACAAAATAGGTAACTAGATAAAATAATAATAATCAGAATTAAATATCTAATACTTCCAGTAACGGAGAATTACTGAGCTCAAGTTGTTCATTCATTAAAGGTACCCTGAGTTTGTGTTTGTATATCTCAAAGGCTTCTAAAATGTCTAATTTGCGTTTGTTATTACAAAAATGTAGGAATTTAATATTATTTTGAGGAGTCATTGTGTGATTTTGTTCTAAAAGGTGTTTGGCGTAATTCGATTTTTCAGGATGTTTATTTTTGTAATGACGTACGTGTTCTTTATATCTTATGTCAAAATTTCGAAGTGTTTGTCCAATATATACCGAACTACAAAAAGAACAATTTAAACGGTAAATGCCCGATTTCATGATATCATGTGTTCTGTCTTTAGCATTAAATAAAAATGAAAAAGTGTTAGTGTTGGTTTTAAATGTTATTTTATAATTGTTGGTTTTTCTTAGTATATGTGCAATTTTTTCTGATATTTTGCCAAAATATGGTATAGATATGTAACTTGTGTCTTCTGTTTGATTGTCAATGGGATATATTCTTTTGATAGCTTAACCTATAATCTTTTTGTTTAATTAAAGTGTCAATCATGTTCGGATTATAATGATTTGCATGTGCTAGTTGTTTAATGGTTGATATCTCTTTGCTAAAATCTGATTTTGTTAGTGGAATAGTTAAAGCTCTGTGTACTAATGATCTGTAGGCTGCTATTTTTATGTGTATTATGGTGACAAGATTCATTTGGTATTGTTATGTCTGTTTGTGTTGGTTTTCTGTATATGGAAAATTCAAATAGATTGTCTGCGTTAATCTTGATATTTAAGTCTAGAAAGTTTATAGCCCTGTTTTGTTCTGTTTTTAGTGTAAATTTTATATTAGGGTGGATACTGTTTATAAGAATTAAAAATTCATTGATAACCTCAAAAGAACTGTCAAAACAAGCTAAAATGTCATCAACATAACGAAACCAGAAGATAATGTGTTTAGAGAGGTTTAATTCAAATATTCGATCTTCAAACTTGTCCATAAATATGTTAGCTAATAGAGGACTTAGAGAATTACCCACCCATAGGTAAACCATCCTTTTGTAAATAAATTATGTTATTAAAAGTGAAATAATTTTGACTTATACAAAGGTCAAATAATTGAATTAACTCTAACCTTTTAACTAATTCTATATTACTATTGATCAAGAAACTATCTAATAAAGGAATACATTCTTGTGGAGGTAGTCTGGAGAACATGTTGCAAATATCAAAACTAACAAGTTTTGAATGTGGTGGAAGATGTATGTTTTGCAGCTTATCTACTAATTCTAATGAATTTCTAACAGAGTATTTCGATTTGTAACCTATCGTGTTAATAATCTGGTTCAGTTTTTTGGATAAAATGTGATTAGGTGCATTGATGTATGATACAACTGGTCTTATTGGCATATTCTGTTTGTGCGTCTTAACTAATCCATACAGTTTAGGTATTTGTGGGTTTTTATTAATGATTTGTTGCTTTTCTAATTCTGAAAAGCAGATATTGCAGTTTTCTAAACCTTGTTTTATTTCTTTTTGGAATTTTGTGGTTGGGTTTTTGTTTAAAGTTTCTAAATTTTCTTTATTAATAAATTCATTAACTTTTTGTATGTAAATATCTTTTGGAAGAATTACTAAAGTGTTACCTTTATCTGCTTTAACAGAAATTAGATTGTTCTCTGTGATTTTCTGTTTTATAGATTGAAGAAGTGATATCTTAGATGTGTTGTACATTTTGTCCTGCTTCAAAGACATCTCTTTTAACAAATTCGAAATTTGGAATTTTGCATAGTTATTATGATCTTTCTTAAGTATAGTTTCGCATTCAACGGCCAAAATGTCTTTAATTTTGTTGGTAAAATTTGGAAAAGGACAAAATTTGAAACCTTTGTTGAGAAATTGTGTTTCTCTGTCATTGAATGTTATATTCGACAAGTTTATGAAACGAGGATAAAAGTTTGTAGTGTTCTGACAATTAAGGTTATTTTGTAGTGTACGTTTTTGTTGTACAAGTCGATGAAGTTTATTTTTCTGTGTGGTGTATTTTTTGAATTTAATGTGACTGACGGTTTCTCTAATGTCAAAATCTAATATGTCAAATTGGATATTGTGTAATTTATGAGTAAGTTCTGTATGGAGTACGGTAGTTTTTGTAGTTCGGTATATATTGGACAAACACTTCGAAATTTTGACATAAGATATAAAGACACGTACGTCATTACAAAAATAAACATCCTGAAAAATCGAATTACGCCAAACACCTTTTAGAACAAAATCACACAATGACTCCTCAAAATAATATTAAATTCCTACATTTTTGTAATAACAAACGCAAATTAGACATTTTAGAATCCTTTGAGATATACAAACACAAACTCAGGGTACCTTTAATGAATGAACAACTTGAACTCAGTAATTCTCCGTTACTGGAAGTATTAGATATTTAATTCTGATTATTATTATTTTATCTAGTTACCTATTTTGTATCTACCTTAGCGACGTGTTTGTTTATAATTATATTACCTTTGATAATGACAGCATAGCTGTCGAAACAATATTGTCAGGTTATATTTTAATAAAACTGTGAAACTTTTAATAATCTTTATTTATTTCATTAAATATAAATATATGAGAATTCAACAATAACGATTCAGGCAAAAAACAATAATTACATTTACATAAATATTAAATATCTAATTAAAAATATTAAAACTAATATTATTATAGCATTCCTGTCAATAGGAAAAATCAAATTATGAAGTGTTTGTATGGTCGAACCTGGTATGAATGTTTATAGTAACATCTGTTTTATTTAAAAGACTAGCCAAAATATTTTTTAGCAGGATTCGTTGTAATTCTTCTTTTATCAAACCAGCATCCCGAATATCATCTAATATGTGTACAAAAGTTGCGCCTCCTTTTAATTTATCTAGAACACAAAAAATTGTTTACTAAATTATGGTTTTTAAATAAGGGCATGTATACATACTTGCAATTTTAGCTCGTTTCTTTGTTTAAAAAAACAGACAATGTCAAGTGAGTGACCTACATGGGTTATCCAAAACTTCACCAGAATAAGTCCCTCGCTTTTAGTCAAAACCTCCATCCTTGAAGGACAAGTTTTTCCAATTTTATTTATTCCTTCGCTTTTAAAATGTCTTACACCTTTCCCCTTGTTTAACATACTTGCAGAACATACGATGACAAATTGCTTTCCTGGATTTGGTCTTTCCGTCGATGAAATGCTAGAAAATTGATTGAAATTATTTATTATATACATTGATATGTTCTTATATATTGTTGTTTTTTTTATGACTTGCTATAAACACTACTGCGTAACATAGTTAAATAAAATATTATTATTATTATCAAATCCAGGAGCTTACCTGAATAAGATTCAAACTGAAACTCATTATACCCAATTTCCACTTTATGTACAGTGATCATATGTTTTCTCAAATCTTATAAATAAAACGAAAACGAAACCTATTTTAAATAGGTTAGGTACAAAAACTACGATGTCAAATCCTGCGATGTCAAATTAACACCGGATCGCATGTGGCGCGAGACGCTCGTAAAAAAGGAACCGACAAGGTGCAAGAAAGTGGAATGCAAAAAAGGGCGTTCCCACTACAAATGTATAAAGTGCAACACGCACTTATGTCTCTCTAGGGAGAGAAATTGCTTTACGAGATTTCATACGCAAAAATAATTTTTATTCAAATCAATGACCTGTTGGCCAGTACGTCACGTGTCACGTGGAGTTTTCGTGACTGGGAACGTAGTCAGAGGTAGAAAGAAATCAAACACAAGTTGTAAAAACAACTATATACTAAGACAATAAATAGAGTACAAAAGGTTTACATGTTGACATATTGTGAGGACGAATATGTCCTCCTAAACTAATACAATAACTAATACAATCCAGGGGAGGTTGGAACCAACCCTGTTTAGCACTAGGTCTACAGTCTAAGCATAGGAGATAACCTCCTGGTAACTAAGCCGGGAAGCCTGGACACAACTCCCCATAATTTGCATAGAGTAGGCGATTAAGCGCCGCCTACTCAACTAGGCACTAAGCATTTATATAATTAAAAGAGTACTCACCAGCTTGCTTGTTGTGTTGGAGCCATGGACACTGACTGGTTTGAATAGCTCAAGCAAGCTGGTTATATACTACATAACGAGGAAGTAATTAGTATCAGTAGGCGGAAGTTCTCAGTAAGCAGGCTTGTGGATAGATTGAATGCGCGCTGCTGGTGCCTGGCACGAACCTGCAGCTGTGCGAAAGTGTTGGAGAATTCTCTGAAGGAATGTGCACCTGCATGCACATCGCGTAGGATGCCTCGCCTCTACGGAGTAAGTAGGCGTAGATATTGCATGCCAACGGACGTAATGGTGGGCGAAGCGAGCGCGCTTCTGAGAAGACCTTGCAGGTGGCACCAAGTTGTCGGTGGCGAGACAGCAGCTGCTGAACTAGCGTAGGCAACTGAATGTGGCCTTGCACGCTTTATGTTGTACAAACGGAAGAGAAGTTGAGTTTTGAATAAAATATTTAAGTGTAAATATTTCCGTTTGTGACACTTTCCCCCTCTTCGACGGAAGAGCGGTGTAGGCGGTAGTGTCGATGAGGCAGGTATCCAAGAAAATGAGTATATTGGCAGCAATGGTGATTCCCAAATTCGGAGAATACAGAATAAAATGTCGATACTAATATCTAAGTAAGAGTACTTTTAAAGATTGATTCAGATTACAAAAGATCTAAAACATAAAGAAAAATGAATAGTGTAAAAATAATGTTACTGACTGTTTCGAAAGACATTTTCAGGATTAAAGATGAGAGCTGTTGTGCCTGGAAATTCAAAGTTGTATGGCATGGATGCGAAGCAAGTTGATGCAACCATAGTGGCGTGATGAGTCGGTTGTTGGTTAAGGTTCCATAAAAGCTATTGACCCATAGTCATAGCGTAGGATGTGTTTATATAAAGTAACACATCTGGAGAGCTTATGCTCATAGAATTATTCTGCTTGACCAAATTATTCGTTTGCAGCGGTAATTGATTGCAATATTGGTCTGGTGATGATTATTTTCAAATTCGAACCATAGGTGATGGTCGGTAGAAACCAATTGGAACAGCCATAGTATTTATCCGGTTGAAAACCATTTAGCATTTAGCCAATGCCGATGGAAGATTCATTTATGCAGGCGAAGAAAGAAACAGTTCGTAGTAAGTAACAATGTAAAAACAAAAAATTTAGAAAAGTGAACATCTGAGGAATTCAATGAACGTACTTTGAACAGTATATAATATAAGTCTCTAAAGGAAGCAAAGCAAAAAGATAAAATAATTAAAAATACAATTAATTAAAACTACAGATAGGTCCGCATTCATAGCAACAAGTGTCAAAGAAAGTAATTCAGAACTTTATTAAGTTATGAATTACTTTGTTTTTGAATTGAATTGAACTATTGTTCAATATCAGCTACACAAAAACATGAAAAGTGACAAATAAAGAAAACTAAGTTCGTACATAAAAATAGATCTGAACAAAAATATCGTGAGTGTTAAAAATAAGATACAAGATTAATAAAATATGAATTCATGAAACAGAATAATAATATGACAATATATTCACACTTATACGTGTCAAGAAAGAAATAGTACTGACAATAACTTTCATAAAGGAAAAAATATGACCAATAAAGTAAAAAAAAAGGAAAAAATCAAATTTAGAAGTAATAATATAAAATATAAACCGTAAATTGCGAAAGAAAGTGTCAGTATTACAATATAAATTAAACCTTTGGTTTAATTTATATTGGGTATATATAAGGTTTGTCATAGAATTTAATAATTGAATAACTTTAATAGTTAAGTTTAATAGTTGAACGTGGCAAGTGCAAAGTTTACATAATAATAAAACAGGTGAAACTCATAAACGACATAAAAAGTTAGTTAAGTTGAGTAAAAAAGACCTAAAGAGAGTGAGTACAAAAAAAAAGTTGTAAAATACATGTATGAAATTTAATACTTTGCAATTGCGACAAAAAAAAGATAAATTAAGAAAGATTTAACAATCAAAATTAGATCGGTTGTAATGTCGGTGAAGACAAAAAAAAAGAAAGTGGTGAACTTCGATCAGTGATTAAATTGTCTCACTGGTTACGGTAAGATGTCAAAATAAGGGCTGACAAAAAATCGAAATATTCAAAGGTATATAAAGTAATAAAGGGTGGATTTCTGTGATTCATTTTGCATATGAATCGAGAACATGCGAAGCATTTTACGCAAGTGTTCCCATTAGAAGTATAAGGCTTATAGATGATAAGAAAAATTTTGTAGGGTTTATAACCAAGACATTTTTTGGAAATGAACAGCGATAGCAAATAGATAAAACTCGGTGTAGTTATTAATAAATAGTCACAGACGGAGAATAAATATATGGAAAAATTATTTATTTTAAATTATAAAAATTATGAAAATTGGCAACGGTAATAATTTAGAAAAAGAAATTCTGAATATCGAATAAGGGACTAAAAAGTACAGAAATTAAAGTTCCATTTGTTCCATAAGTTTCGGAAACAAATAGTGTAAACAATTTGTAACAATAAGTTAAAAATATAAATTAAATAACACTAAAGGGTTGTACCGTGCCGATTTATTCGAAGTGAAATTCAGTTGACAGATGAAGTTTTGTCACTGAATAAGAGTCAACTTCCGTGGTCACAACGGGTATGACTGCTAGGTCGCTGCTAGGAAAATCTGTAAAAAGGAAAACAAAATTAAACATTTAATACGTAAAAGTAGGTTAACAGGTTGCCTTGTGTGTTGCCAACGGGAGGAAAACTAAATACCACCCATAGTATATGTATTTAAATAAAAGTTAAGCCACTTATACTCCATAAATGTCGGTTCTGGCTCAGAAGCCCTTCACACAAATTCGCAGATGCTTTCCCGGTACGTGGTACATTGAGGCCTCGTTCACATACAAATCCCGGAGGATAGAAAAAACACCTTCAAATGAGAGCGAGAAAAAATAAAAACGAGAATGCACCAGGTCAAAACTGGCAACGAAGTCTGACCTGTCATGGGCAGAATACATCAATACCCGCAAATAAATACAATAATAAAAAACAATAAATAATGCATTCATCGCACTACGTAGTTACAATAATAATAATACATATAAAATCAAGCCCACAATTATAGTCCTATTCCCCAATAGGGCTGGTTCAGGCGAATAAATAAAGCCAAAATTTAAGGAACCGACTTTCAAGCATCATAATTTACACATGCTTGGCAAAATAATAATAATATAATAATAATAATATACATCTCCCCTTCCAGGCGAAAAATCAAAAATTATAAAAAGAAAGAAAACCCTAGGCCTGGTAAAAAAATCAATTAACTAATAAAACAGAATAAACCTGGTAAATAAAGAGACTTCATAATGGGGTTTTATGAAGGTGACCAAGAATATTAAATTACCGTTAAATTCACTATATAAATTCAAAATTGCGGTATAAACGTTCAAAAAGGTTATGTAGACAAAAGAAAACGGCGATATATAAAACGTGTGTATAGAAAGACAGAGCATTACTTAATAATGTGTGAGCGAACAATGTTTTTAGTTCGAAGAAATTCATAATAAAAATTCATTATATTCAAAAAAAGGAAGCAATAACTTCAATGGAAAGTAACATTAAGTACTTGAATAAATTTTACATTGCTAGAAATTCAGTTGGGAACGTGCTTAAAAGGTATAAGAAAAATGTTAAGACGACAACCATCGTTGTTAACCAGGGTTTCTGGTATAAAAAGAAAGAAAAAGAAGGGTTTTTTAGGGTGACCATGTTTTTATGAGATGCACTAGGACTTATGAAAGTACAAATGCGTCTCAAAATTAATATATTCCAGAGGAAATGTAGAAAAAAGCTAACCCTAAGTGGGCAGGCAACAAAGATCACGTCAAAGAACAAGTGGATACAGTTCGTGGTAAAGTAAGGTCAGAAAATACAAAAAATGCGAAAGAAACTAGTTGAAACAAAATAATAAGGAAATATTCAATTTCCATAAACTATAGTAGAAAAAAATTGCAAATAAAAAAGAGAGACAATCATGAATAACAAAAAGAAAATTTAAAAATGATTCGAATATTGTAATATGTAGATTGAGTCTATGTAGTCACCGGACTGAGTTTTACCGTACATGGTCAAATAACATCAAGAAAGCGAAAGAAATCAACTATTTATTAGTAACAAAGAAAGTTTAAGTATAACAACGCGTATTAAAACAATATTTAAGAAAATTAAAGTAGGAAAAATTGGGAATAATAAAGAAACCAGGACAAATATTCATTACAAAAGAAAAATTTAAAAATGATTGGAATAGTTGTTGAATTTAAACGCTTGCACTTACTAGTTATGACACAACAGAAATAATAAATCTTAGTTCGGAATTTATTTACGTTGACAGAGAACGCGTCAAATGACGATATGATTTAGTAAGAAAAACGCGAAAGGCATTAAATATAAAAAAAAAATAAAAAGATATTTGGAGGAATATTTTAATTATATTAATAATAAAAAGAAAGTGATACGATCGTGAACATCATAATAGAGAAGTTAAAATTAATTAAATAGTCAAGGAACTTTATATTACTTGGGGTGATTATGCAACTGAACGAAGGAAGGCACTTTAGATTAAGCCGAACTTGATATGGTGTGAATTTCAATGGAAAACATTTCAATGTCATTGGTGCGCGCACAGCTGCACTTGAGCAACTTGCATAATTACGACGTTCTTTATTAAGAGAAAAAGTTTTTAGAATGCAATCGTAGTTATAAATGAAACTACTCAATTTTGGCTTGATGTATGTCAACCAGAATTGACCTCAAAAGGACTGCCCGTTTTTGGATCGCAGTTAACTGATAAAACTGATGAACGAAATGGCGGTTTTAAGAGACCTTGTAGATTGCAGAAATTTATATTTGAAATTTCTGGGAAGGCGGAAGTGATATATGGTTTGAAGATGGATAATCAAAAGAAAGATTTTTAGATATTCGCGATAAGCAAATATAGCTAATAACAAAAGAACAATACAATAATGGCCCTTGTTGAAAAATAAAATGATTACAAAAAAAAGATTACTAAGGAAATGCATCGGTAATAAAAACGTGCTCGCCTCGCGGTAAAATGAGAAAATGATTAAGTGCATTGCTTAAAGTATTAAACGAAGTGAAACAGAAATTTTAATACCATATATATATACTGAGAGAAATTGTGGAAAAAGAAAAACTGTAGTATTTTAAAACTGTCAAACATGATTGTGGGAAAAATATAGCACTTAGGGATCGTAAAAAAATTGAAGTTTTAATATTATATTATTAATGGAAGAAAAAGAAAAGCTTAGTTATTAAGCCATAAATGCTATAATAGGCAAGAACTGTAACGTAACTTTATTTGTAGACATCCCGAAGACAAGGGTACACAAAAACAATAAGTAGGGGTCTTTCCCCCCTCTGTAAGGTAAGTTGCAGGAATTTAAAGAGAATTTACAAAAACAGTTAAGCAAAAAGAAAGAAGAGAGATAAACGGTAATAAATGAAAAAGAAGTCAAACGGTGATTGAGATAAGAAGGGAATTCGTAATAAGGTCTCGCAAAAATAGCTGTGATAGTAGGTGTATAAATGAAGCGGTCAGCGGTATGCATCGTCAAAGCGTACCCGGCGGATGTCCGCGCGACGAAATTGACAAAGAGGGAATGCAAGAGAAAACATTAATTAACTGTCGCGTCGCGTCGCTCGTGCTAATTAAATATTTAACAAGAGGGAATATATTCGTATAGGTCGAAAGCGTACAACATACATAATTTAAAATTAATACTAAAAATAAAGAAAAAGGGGTAATTTAAATAGATTAAAATATTCATAATGGGCTTTGAATTTAGCTTTGAAATCTTGCCAAAAAATAAAACGGGTCTTTAAAAGATTAATGTAAAAATAGCCGAAATAGGACTTAGCGAAAATTCATCATAATATCGTTAGGATCAAAAATTTTATGAAAAAACTTAAGAAAATTTATAGGGTGTTGTTGAAACGTTAATATTGGTATAATATGAGATTTTAAAGGGCTCGAGAAAAAAAAAAGCATTTGAAAATAGAAAGAATCATGGCTAACAAAGAATTAAAAACGGGGTTTCTGCTAACAGGGAAAAGTCATTGTAACATCGCGGGAGGAGTAAAAAAGAGACATCATTATAAAAGAGAAAATCATAAACCATAAAATCAATGATCAAAATATTGCATCATTAAGGGGTAATCAAAAGGGACAATAGGGACAACTCGCAAGGGCTGATGTCTCTCCATTATTGGGGTGATCAGAATACGAAGGGATAGAACGGTACAGAAGCTTGGTATCTACCATAATTGGAGTGGTTAAAAAGAACTTGCTGGGAGGAAATAAGGCGAAAATACCGAAGGGTTATCCGGAAGAGAGTAAGGCCTCCACCACAAGTGGAGTGGTTAAAAAAAACTCGTAGGGCAAATAAAATGAAGCAAAAATAAGGGTGTCCCGGAAAAGAACACGGCCGTCCACCACAAGTGGAGTGATTAAAAAAAAAGTACGTAGTGCGAAGAGGGTGCGAGAGGGTACCCCGGAACAGAAGCACGCGCCTCCATCACAATGTCACGTGGGGTTTTCGTGACTGGGGAACGTAGTCAGAGGTAGAAAGAAATCAAACACAAGTTGTAAAAAAACTATATACTAAGACAATAAATAGAGTACAAAAGGTTTACATGTTGACATATTGTGAGGACGAATATGTCCTCCTAAACTAATACAATAACTAATACAATCCAGGGGAGGTTGGAATCAACCCTGTTTAGCACTAGGTCTACAGACTAAGCATAGGAGATAACCTCCTGGTAACTAAGCCGGGAAGCCTGGACACAACTCCCCATAATTTGCATAGAGTAGGCGATTAAGCGCCGCCTACTCAACTAGGCACTAAGCATTTATATAATTAAAAGAGTACTCACCAGCTTGCTTGTTGTGTTGGAGCCATGGACACTGACTGGTTTGAATAGCTCAAGCAAGCTGGTTATATACTACCGAACAAGGAAGTAATTAGTATCAGTAGGCGGAAGTTCTCAGTAAGCAGGCTTGTGGGTAATTGCATGCGCGCTGCTGGTGCCTGGCACGAACCTGCAGCTGTGCGGAAGTGTTGGAGAATTCTCTGAAGGAATGTGCACCTGCATGCACATCGCGTAGGATGCCTCGCCTCTACGGAGTAAGTAGGCGTAGATATTGCATGCCAACGGACGTAATGGTGGGCGAAGCGAGCGCGCTTCTGAGAAGACCTTGCAGGTGGCACCAAGTTGTCGGTGGCGAGACCGCAGCTGCTGAACTAGCGTAGGCAACTGAATGTGGCCTTGCACGCTTTATGTTGTGCAAACGGAAGAGAAGTTGAGTTTTGAATAAAATATTTAAGTGTAAATATTTCCGTTTGTGACATTATGTACATAAAACATTTTTTGAAATCAAATGTTTTTTATTTTCGTGTTTTATACATTGGTATATGTGAAAATAAAAACATATTTGGCACAGAATTTTTTTCCTTAAAAAATTAAATTAGGTCTCAACGCTACCCTAATTTTTATGTACACTATAGGTACCGCCAGGTATGAAGAGGTTAACAAAAGTAATCTCACAATATTGTCGAACGGGTATTCGGTAAATAAAAAGTTTCACAGTATTTATTAAATTATAACCTGACAATATTGTTTCAACGGCTAAGCTGTCATTATCAAAGGTGATATAAATATAAACAAACACGTCGCTAAGGTAAATACAAAAAATAGGTAACTAGATAAAAAGATAATATCAAGAACAGTAAGGACAGTTTACCGATCGACAACAATGTCGCTCAGTCGCCAATATTGGAGGAGATCGGTAAACTCCTTACTGTTCGAGATGCTTATACTATTTTTTGTACGATCACTATGAATACAAAGGTATTCACTAAGGAAATATCCGGAAAATGGTAAAAAAATAATTTAAGATAATTTATTTTTGCCCTGTATATCCACCAAACATTAAGTAGGTTTTGTCGTTACCATGGATACGTTTGTAATTTTATTTTTGTCGTTACCATGGATACGTTTGTAATTACTATTATTTATTGGGTATTTTGTCACAGTAAATTTAATTAAATCAAAAAACATACATTTTTTTAAATAGTCCAATTATTTAGAAAATAAATAATTTTTCACGAAAGAGACATTTAAAGATCATGCATTTATTTTATAAATTACATATAATTTACTTACCGTTCTGTTTTTGACAGAACTGAACGGTAAGTAATTACTTACCGATGCGTTTTTGCTTAGCAACCAGTAAATATAACCTACTATTCTAAAACCAAGTATATGGTAAACAATCCGAAATAGCATGGGTAACACACATGAGACTGGCAACTAATATGAGGGAAAATTATACATGTGGAAAAACAATAGGCATTGTGCTTGTCCACAACTGAAAACCTTGATTGTAAGGTAAGAATTTTAATGTATACAAAACTTTACATAAAGTATCAACAGTATATTTTTTCCCTTGGACTCTAGATAACAAAATAGTGCAATTCTCACGACTGCGGAAGAAGTTGCGGCACGAGACGAAGTTGAATCGCAATCAAACGAGTGTGCAATTGGTGTTTTGGCACGTGTTACACACTATACTATTCTACGGCCACAAAAAATATCAAAAGTATTGTATTATATTTTTCTTTGCATTCGCGACAACAAAGAAAGTACTATTCTCACGACTAGAAGAACCACCCAACATCGTCTCGTGCCGCATTAACACGAGTGTGCAATTGGCGTTTTTGCGCGTATTACACACTATCCTTTTATTACGACCAGAGAAACGCGATAAAACACCAAAAGCTAGAAAAGATATTTATCCTAGAATATGATTTTAGATTGTGATGTGCTTGATGAGTGTCAAGAGTGGTCAATGCTCACATTTTGTGGAATACAGGTGTTAGTTGTAAAAATTAAAAAGAAATATGTATAAACTCAATGTAGTAATCATTTATTTATAAATTAATACTGACATTTGAACAATTATTTAAGTTAATAACAGGGGTTTTGTAGGTGTCTTTTTTTGTAAATGTAATATACACATTTTCAAATAATACTTTACCATATGAAATTGGGGATATTTTTGAGGCGCCATCTTTGCAGATGGGTGTGCAACTAGCAAATGGTTTTTCGATGAGAAACCTACATCTAATTAAGAAATAGCACTATTTTTGTTAAACGATGGTTTATTACTGTTATGCTAAAATATATATACTTTTACAAATTAGACATCTTAGAAGCTTTTGAGATATACAAACACAAACTCAAGGTACCTTTAATGAATGATGAACAGATTGAGCTGGAAGTGTTAGATATTTTTTGTACGACCATTGACCAGCAATATTCTTCACGGTGTTAACGTATACATCATATCCCTACGCAACGTTTCTCAACCTTCTTCCTTCAAAATTAAATATAATTATCCTAATTACTCTATCGAATCAAATTGGCAATCTCTTGGGACTAATCGTGATCCTACCATTTGTCACATTCCCGATCCCCCCTTGGCTCCTGTATAATAGCAACAACAATAACAGTTCTATTCGCAGTTATTACTTTACTTTCCCTTATTGTGTACCTAACCATTTATCGGTTTAATTTCAAATTCGTCTGTTGTGAAAGTTAAGTATGAACGACAACGTGATCCAAGGTATGGAGGCGCGGGAACAATTACTACGGCAGTTTCCTCGATTTTTAAAAACCGTTGAGGACGAAGATGTTCTTAATAAACATGTTGAATTACTTGCAGAAGTCACTTTCGTAGTTAGTGGAACACTGATCAATGGAGCATTCGTGGACATTTCGCACACCATAACAACAAATCAGCATTATGTGAGTGAACCGTTAGAAGATTGATTTCAACTTAATGTAATAGAACCAACTTGTCACGAGGTTGAAAAGTGTCTTGAAGATTTAGCTTCTTTGGACATAGAATTTTCTCACATCTGCATCGTTCGGTTTTTGATAAAGTAAATTATACATTATCTATCTAAACTGTTATGTATACAATATAATAAAAATTACATAATATAAGAGTTTTTTATTAATATTCCTTTAAATAAACAACATATGCTAGAAAAGTTTTGTGTTATTGCACTTCTATCCCAATCTATGTAAGTTTCTATGCTGTATCGCGACACTGGCATTGTATTTGATATTACTTACAATTTATCTTTTCAATATTATAATAGAAAAAATTATGTTGGGGTGTTTGATTTCGAATAACAAAAGCCACTCATAACATTCTTAGACGAGTATAGTTCCGAGAGCCAGAGTTTGAGGTTATGTATAGGCTGAGGGTGTGGCTAATGGAACAATTGCTTTCCCCACTCTTCTCAAATTCTGGTGGGGTGTTTGAGTTTGATTTCAGTCAAGATTCTGTATTACTCAGTTACACATCGAAATGGGTTGGTTGCATTCTTGGACACTTGAAACGACTGTTGATGATTTTGAAATCGTGTTTTCTCGTTATAAAACACACAACACTGGTTTGTTAATTGAAAGAAGAAGACTTCCGGATACTATAGTTATATTGAGTGAAGCCGATGAAGGTTATTCTTCGTGTTCTGGTTTAGAAATTCTATATTTAAAAGAAGATGGTGAAGTCGTGAATACTCGAGTCATATGTATTGAACGTGCTTTGGAACATCGCCACGCTATTAACCTTTTGCCTGATAAATGCGACCTCATCTTCTTCGAAGGCATCTGCACTTCAGATTGAGATGAATTGAGTGATGAACCTGAACGGAACATTTGGTGTAATAAACCTTACAAACCGAATTGGGCAACGTTCACTGCAACAAAGTGGTTAACGGAAAAAGAATTTAACGATGAAAGAGAACTCAGATTTCGTGAAAAACGTTTTCCTTCAGGAGTCACGCCTTACCTGACGAGAGATATGGATTCAAATAATTGTTATGTATTTAATTGTTTACGAGATATTGTTGTAAGCAAATGAATTCAAATAATTGTTATGTATTTAATTGTTTACGAGATATTGTTTAAGCAATCTAATAAACAACTAATAAATTGTTTCATTGTTTTGATCTACAACATTTATTTATAAAACCTGAACCTTAAAATTAGAGAAGCCTTAGCAGAAAATCTTAACCTTGAAGCGCTAACCTTAGTTCAATCAAGTTCTCAATCTTAGTTCTTAAAATCAGAGAAGCCTTGACCTTTAACCGCCAGAAAATTTAGCCTTGAAGGTTGACCTTGGCAGAAAGTGGTGGAGGGGATCTAACCTTGAAGCATGACCTTGGCAGAAAACAGAAAGTAGTGGAGGGAGGAACAGAAACCCCATTCCTTCCCTACTGTCATCATCACCAATACATAAGTGTCGGTGGCCGTTGTGGTCAAAATGGCGGATGGGGTGGAGTTTCTAGTTGGCCGTTGTGGTCATGGTGGCCGTTATGGCCAAGTGTCGAGTTGGGTGATATGGTCAAATTGGGTGGGGAGACCATTGTGGTTATGACCACAACAGCCAAAATAGCGATTGGCCGTTGTGGCCAGGCGCCATTGGAAAGTAGACACTTCAAACTTTCATTTAAACTATATATGATCGTGACATATCGCGGCATACATACTTAGATTCTTCAAAATATTTCATCAATCTTGAGTTTGGATTTTTTTTTAAACAATATTACATAATCTTGTTTATTGTTTCCAGCCTTACTTTGTGGAACTCCATAATCATGAAATAAATAAAGATTAGTAAAAAGTTTCACAGTATTTATTAAAATATAACCTGACAATATTGTTTCGAATACTAAGCTGTCATTATCAAAGGTAATATAAATATAAACAAACACGTCGCTAAGGTAGATACAAAAATAGGTAACTAGATAAAATAATAATAATCAGAATTAAATATCTAACACTTCCAGTAACGGATAATTACTGAGCTCAAGTTGTTCATTCATTAAAGATACCCTTTATATTGCATAAGATACAAATTTTTAATTAAGCCAATAAAATAATACATACATTCACCTATATAGGATATTTTTCAAAAACACAAGACAACTGTAAATTTCTAAAACACATATTCTTTGAGAGCGCGTCAACTGCAAGTTCATAAAGTCGTCTGTTGCACTTTTCTTGCAAACCAACTTTGGGGTGTAATTCTCAATTGCAATTTGGGATACAGGATTGGTAAATTTGGATTTGAAATAGGGCTGGTAATGAAATTAGACTTTGACTTTTTTACGTCTAGCTGGTATTAAACGGTCCAGTGTGCGCTCTATGGGGCCGTCCATAAACCTGGGGCCTGGCCCCCTCCAGAGAAATTTTCTAGTTACGCCCATGCCTACATTACAAACTAGTGAGAATGCGCAGAGCTAGCATTGCCATGATGAACAAAAACAACTGTATACTTAATAAACTAATTTATTTTTGAAAGCAAATGGTGATGTAACACATTAGTTGTCATAAAAACTAAAATTCTGTCCTATAAAATTTTTCGTTAAAAAAAAATTGTTGCTAAAAATGTTTATTTTTTCGTAAATTTTTCAAAAATACAAAATTTTTCATTTTTCAAAAATTTACCGAAATTTTCGGTGGTCATTTTGACAACTTTCCCAAAGAGATACAAAAAAATGTTTCAACCAAAAGTTTCTTAGAATTTGATGTACTATAAGATTCCAGAAAGAAAAATTCAAAAAAGGCAACAGACAGACAGACTTCACGAATTCAGAGACGAACTTTTTGTTCGTCGAAAATTGTAAATAAATACTTACAATAATGTATAAAACCTAAAATATAACATGTTATCATAATGTCAAATAAATTATTTTGCAGCTGTATGTACCCGAACTTGCTACAACCAATAGGAAGAAACTCGTGCATGTGATTTTATTACTCTGCTTCATTCCCTAATACAGTATAGGGCCAGCAACAAGGTGAGTTATTTACACGACTTAGTATAGTCGTTATGCGCAGTAGGTATGGGTATGCCCAATCTAATCATGCAGCTTTACCAATTAAGGTATGATAAAAAAAAATGTTTAAGATATATTTACTACATAATTTTATACTATAAGAAAATACATATATTCTTTATTTCATGTTTTAAAAATATTTATACTAAAATAAAAGTGATTTATATGCCAGTAACAATTCGTTCCTGTTTGTGTTCTAGTAAAGAATCCCACTTGAGAACAGTTGAAAATGCAATTGTTATACAACGAACTACATCACTAACTAAATTGCAATAAATTCATAAAACCGACACCATTGAATTCACAATTGAATATACTCTAGTAATTGAGAAACTCTCCATGTTTTCAGCAAAATCTCATCAAATTTGGTAGGTATTAACAGTAGTGACACGAATGCCTTAATTTTTAGATTTAAGTCGAATATCTTGAAAAATATTCCGAAATATCAATATGCCGTTTTCAGATTCATAATGCCTTTTAACAAAAAAGTAAATAGAAAAAAGGACGTAGATAATATAAGAAAATAATAATAATATATATTAATGGATTGGTTTTCTTAATGATACAATAATACAAAAAAAATGCATCAACTTTCAACTTACTTCTATATTATTTATATAATATTTTTATCATAAATACATCACATAAAAACATACCTAAATAGTGTCTGCCTTATACAGTTTTTCAAATTTTCAACTGCTGCGTATCTATTAAGCTGTGGACAATGTTATTATTAAATGCTAATTATTCCAAAAAAATTAAGAAGAGAAAGAAGAAAAACGGAAGGTAATCATCTATAAGTATGATGTACGATTTTTAACAAGATGGTTGTTTTTATACTTGAAGAAAGCATTCATTAATAATAAACCTTATTATTAAGTTTATAATTTAATTTCTTGAAAAAGCTGAATAATAGTAATAATGTTTAATAATATCATTTTTAAAACCTAGTACGGTTTTCACATACTTTTTTATTTCATAATATATACTATCATAAAGACCAACAAAAACAATTAATTTCGTGGCCATGGTAATTACTTATTAGTTCTTTTTCTTCGTAATACACAAGTATAATACAAGTTTGATATATTACCTTCTTTCTTTTTATTATTAAATAATAATCATAAATCTATGATGTACACTCTATAATAACTTATCAAGATTTAAATACATAAATAGACAGATATTTATGTATTTAAACCTATATAACTATTGTAAAACATTCAATTCACTTTACTTTTGCTATAAATTAATCAATTCAGTTTAATTTTCTTTTGGTTTTGTAAATATTATAGCCGGACCTAATACGTTATTACTATTTAGTAATATTTAAAATAACAGTATAACAACTATAAAAAAATAAAACATTACTAAAATGAGAGAAGAAAAAAAAACAAATTTAACTAAATGCACCACACTTCTGTCTACTACTTGAATATAGTAAATAAGTAGCCCCAACCAGAAGAAGAACAAACACTACTACAACTGAATACAGTTGAAGCTGTTATAAATTATCTACCTCACTAATAAAAGAACCATAATTATTAATTAAATTGCTAAAAAATCAAGTATTTTTTATAATAATAATAATAATAATAGTAGTAGTATTATGTGTGTGTGTGTTTTTATAAACAAAGTTTTAAAAACGTAAAGAATCTTACTATAATAATAGAGGTTACTACTGTCAATGAATATACAAAAAAAAATGTACACAGTGTACAGTAAAATCCTCTAAACCCCAAAAAAGAATGTTTGTTTTAAAAACGTGTCAAGGGAATGTGCTCCCGAGATTCTTATCAGAAAACGAATTTTTCCTTCCCCATTCTTTGTTTAAATTAATTTAACTAGCAGGCGCAATTGTCTTTGTTAGATTGTTGGTCATTAGTAAGCGTGTTACGTCCTGGTTGAGATGGTTTATGTTGCACACCAGAGTCGGCTGCGTATAGATCTAGACGACCATCTTGGATGCTTTGATAGATTTTACGTGCTGTTTCCAAAAACGCTTCTTCAACATTTTGGCCCCTAAAACAATAATAATGTGAAAGTGTATAAATTGTTAGTAAAAAATTAAAGCACATGATTTTTAATTTACTGAAATGTCACAATGACAAAATAATATATAGGTTAGATTTAATATCAATTGAGTATAGGATTTAAGAAAGTTGTGGTGGGATAGTCTGAGCCCAAAAGTTGTGGAGCTGCGCTATTTTGACAAATAAAAATAATTACATAATTTTGCTACCAATAGTGGCTCTAGCGAGATTAATTTAAGTAATTAATCTAATAAACAGTTTGGTTAATATTTATATATGTTTTTAATTAACTATTAGTCATTTTAAAGGCAGAGATTAACTTTTGAATGTCTAGTCCAGACTTAAGAACGTGAAAAAATAACGAAAAAAACAATTATTCTAACCAGAAATTTCATTCATGTTTACTTTTTTATTACTAAAAATAAAATAATATTACTATGTAAATATACCCATATAGCCGGCAGCACGGCAGGGTGGTTATAGTGGATTTATACCGCTTAACGGAGTTAAGTAGAGTTTTCTCCGGAAAGTACTCGGATGGGTGAACCACGAGCGCAGTGTACTTGCCTACATGGCTCCGCTGCCTCGTCTCACGCCCACATATCCACTCTGTGGCTCGGTGCGTCCGGCACCTCGACACCAAAAGGTATAAGGGGTTAAAGATTATACATATATACATGGTGTCCCACAATGCTGTTTACACGCAATATCTCCCTTATTTGAAAAGATAAAAATCAACCAAAAACTATTATGAATGACTCAAAATGGACCTTTAGAAAACACCCTTAACGCTGGTTGCATAGCAACATTTAAGAGAACATGCCACCTTGATTAATTTTTCAAATTACACCCTCTGTTTTTTTCACGGAAATGTATTCTTCACTTCATTTTGCATACGGTAGTATGCCTTACTTAATTATCTAATATGCATTTAGGGGTTAAAAAAATATTTTTTATAAATTGTACACTTCATATTCACTAAATTATTTATTTAAAAAATACTTTAAGGGCCGGTATTATAAAACTTTTTAGTTCCTAGATAAAATTTACTTTGAGAGTAAATTCATTTGTTCTGTCAATTTCATATGCAAATTGACAGAATAAATTAATTTACTCTCAAAGTAAATTTTATCTACGAAGTAAAAACTTTTATAATACCGGCCCTAAATGAAACAAACTACTTCAAACTTTTTGAAAACCACGAACTTATCTTAAACTTAACGCAATATTCAAAATGACCTCCTGTGGACTCTATACAAGCTTCAAAGCGCCTCAATTCCCTTGTAGACACGGCTGTAATCATAGCTAGTACAATTCTTCGACATGCTTCACGAATTTGATTATGCAGGTGATCTAAATTTAAAGGTTGCACTTGGTAGACTAGATCCTTGAGGTAGCCCCAAAGAAAGAAATCTAATAGTGTGAGGTCGGGTGAACGAGGGGGCCATGGAATTGGACCCCTCATACCAATCCACCTATTAGGAAATACGTTATTTAAATGCCCGGTCACGAATCGTGCATTGTGCCCCATCTTGCCAAATTAACTAATTTTGCTCTTCCAACGGAATGTCTGCCATGAGCTCATGTAACGTATTTGTGAGGAAATCTAAGTACCTTTGTCCAGTTAAAGTTCCTTCATAATAATATAGCCCAATCAAGTGGCCGTTAAAAGGTCCACACCAAACATTATAACCCCAAATTGTTTGAAAACGGGTTTGTTGCACTCAGTGTGGGTTTTCAGTTGTCCAATAATGGGCGTTGTGCGTATTCACAACACCATTGTTGTGGAAACGACTTTCATAACTCCAACAAATTTGATTCAAGGGCCCTGGGTTGTTGTGCATCATAACGTGTATTAATGCAATAAATTGCAATCTACGATCTAGGTCAGTTGGTCTCAACCCTTCAACTAGGTGAAGCTTGAAGGGATGGTAGCTGTGTTCAGTTAGTATCCTCTGTACAATGCTTTTACTTACTCCAATTTCTTGAGCTGTGGTGCGAACAGAAACGTGTGGGTTTATACCAATATAAGCTAATACATTTATTACATTTTTCTCGGTTCTTATACGTTTTTGATGTTCTTTGTGTTTTGCGTTAGGAAAAGATCCTGTGCGCATTTTTTGTTCTGTTTTATGGAAAACCATGTGTGAGGATTGTCGACGGTCGGGAAAGCGTTCGCGGTATAAACGAGTAGCTTTCCGCGAATCTTTTCTGCACTCTCCATAAATTAACATAATATCAACATACTCATTAGGACTAAATGCATGTGGCATTCTGGTATTGTAATAATAATAAATCTAATTTCAAATTTGAACAAACAAACGAAACTTATTGTATTGCGAGCACTACCATTCCAAATAAAATTATTTACGTAACAATTTTCTGTAATATGTCAAAATTATGCACACAGCCACCGCAATTTTAAACATTCTGAGATAGATGAGATGTTTATTAACGATAACTCAATTGGGCCCTATTTCTATTAAAGTTTAAAGTATTTTTTAAATAAATAATTTAGTTAGTGAATATGAAGTGTACAATTTATAAAAAATACTTTTTTTCAACCCCTAAATGCACATTAGATAATTCAGTAAGGCATACTATTGAATGCAGAATGAAGTGAAGAATACATTTCCATGAAAAAAAAAACAGAGGGTGCAATTTGAAAAATTAATCAAGTTGGCATGATCTCTTAAACGTTGCTATGCAACCAGCATTTAAGGATGTTTTCTGAAGGTCCATTTTGAGTCATTCACAATAGTTTTTGGCTAATTTCTTTATCTTTTCAAATAAGGGAGATATTGGTGTAAAAAGCATTTTGGGACACCCTGTATATAAATATACCCATATAATTCTTTTTTACCTAAAACTAGCATCGATCACTGCTAATTCCATAAAATCAATTTTTTCTCAACAATTTGCCCAGTGGTCAAATATACAGGGTGTTTTTTAAATAATGGTTTTTGGCTTAATGGGTAACATATGAATAAAGGAAGCAGCAAAAAATGCATAAAATTCCGCACTCAAAAATAGATTAAAGAAAATTAAGCAAACTGAACATGGCCCTGGTGTCTGGAGGAGATATTATTTCTATGCTGATCATTCATTTAATTTATTTCAAACAAAAATATATTTACTATTTAAACTGTTTATAAGTAGTAATAGATACATAAATGTGTCAGCAAGTAGACTATACAATGACAGCACCTAAATAAATAAGGTTTTTTTTGTTATTATTACAACTACTGCATTTCCGTATTAGGTTACAAATCGTTATTCTTATTAATGATAATGAATTTGAATTGTATTTATAATAAAATCAATTAACAGTTAAAATTGCTGTAAAACAAAATATTAAAAACATGACATGTCCTTATCCCGAAATTATCATTTGCATAGCTGCAATTAAACTACTAAAAACGTACAAGATCGTTCATTCTAAAATAATAATGGTATGGTAATGGTATAATACGATCATTTCTATAGATTAAAACAGCACAATAATTAATGACGTGACGTAACCTTGTATCTGGTGGAGCTAGTCGCACTATGCTGATCATTCATTTAGTTTACTCCAAGCAAAAAGATGTTTACTATTTCAACTG
The DNA here is from genome assembly GCA_929113105.1 of Agrypnus murinus. Lineage (NCBI taxonomy): Eukaryota > Metazoa > Arthropoda > Insecta > Coleoptera > Elateridae > Agrypnus > Agrypnus murinus. Next base: position 156,223,494 of record OV816028.1, on the reverse strand, counting down.
TTTATTATAGGTAGTAAGTAATAAATACGTAAATGTGCCAGCAAGTCTACTAAACTACTAAAGTTTTTTGTTACTATTACAACTACTACATTTCTGTCAGTGTTGGGGATTAAATTCTTAATCAATTAATCAGTTGATTGAAGATCTAATTATGATATTTCAATTGCAATTATATTTACTTTCAACTAACCTTTTAATTCCAGACTGCAACTAAATTGAATTGCAATTAAACGTAGTTTCAATTAATACGTCAATTGCAATTAAAAATTACAACTAAAATTGTTACAACTAAATACTATTTATGAAAGTTTTAATTTAAATAACAAAATAACTATGGTTATTCTAGTATTTTGTAATAACAACAGATCGCATTTCAACCTTGTCCCAGACTTAAACAAACCCTAATAAATAAAAAGAGCAATAACTTTGGACCACATTTTATTACGTTTACGTTTTAAAGCATAGACAGCCATAAATAAGCTTTTTTATGTGACATACAACAATTTTAAAAGGCAGGTATATCTAAAAGGGTATCATATTTTTAAATTAGATTTGTATGCATTAAGGTAGGTTAGTGTTACAGGGTCGGACTTAAAAATCAAGGAAACTTTCATTTTCTCGAAAACTATTCGTTTGAAGAATAAACTTTATAAGGAAAATTTGCTCTACTCTATTCCACCTATCCATCATTCAGTCAAAAACCTTTGAATATCTGCTATTTTGTTTTAGTGTGTCTCTACAAATACTTAATGAACTGTAATTTATATTATACATATAAAATATTCGTAAGGTAGCAATAATTTTGCACCATTAGGCACGTTGGAATTTAACAGGAAAAGTATTTACAATTTTCTAGCAAAAACATTCGAATGTTAAAAATATCTTTACACTGGCATGTCTTTTTACCCGATTTATGTATAAAAGTTTAATTTATTTGTTATCTACTCACTTTCCAATATTCAATAGTTGGTATTATTAAACCAGAAAATTTCTTAGTATCACTAGAAGGTAAGAAATAGTGAAGATTAATACAAAGTCAAATTATTGAAATTTTCTTCATTGTCCATAAATTTAGTGTCTCCTACCATGCATTGTTATACAGGGTGTCTCATATCCCACACACCGGACTTTACCAGCGCATTTCTGACGACATTAGGAAAAGAAAATCTTAATAAAGATTTTTGATTAGGGAAAGTTCAAATTTTGGGTAATTTTGACCGGTTTTTCGAAAAGTACGTATAAGATTATACGTGCGGATGTTGATATTAATATCATGAATAAAAAATAAAGTTTATAATTGCAAGCTTTGAAATTTTAAAGCTGACAAACATGATGAGATCACATATTACTGTGTATTTTTCCAGTCCAAACCCACCATTTGCAAGCGCCCACTTGTGTTACATTGTACTATTGCAAATTAAATTGCTTCGTTTGGTTCACATAGTGGTTTTCGTTTTACTATAAGATACATTTCAAATGATGACTAATTGTAATATATACAACACGTATAAATAAACAAAATTGTGTAGTTAATTTTTACCAGCCATCTGTAATTCAGCCATCATCTAACGGGAATTTATTTAATTTCAGTTAAACGTGACCGTTACTTCATTTTTCGATAAAGAGTAAAACGTGATAAAAAAACACAAATATATTAAATCCTTATCACATTAAGGAGGGGGGTAACGGCTCGATAACCGAGAAACACGGCTCCGCCTTACCGATTTTTAATTTCGAGCAGAGGAGAGTAAAAGCGGTTTTAAAAATAATAAGGAAAGTGAATGTGAATTGTGAATAATGCAGTAAAGCAGGGCCAAAGTTAGTAAAACGCAAATACAAAGTGCCATACAGAGATATAAATCCAAAATAACATTAAGTGAGGTTATTGGATAAAACGTAAATAATAGTAAAATGTGCGAGGTCAAAGTATAGAGAAACAAGCGAGTCCGTTCTTTTTTAATAGAGGCGGGTGCGAGGTTAAATAAACAGATTCAGCTCAGAAGAGACAAATAAACTTAAGCAGCAGTAACGGTCGTGTAAGTACGCGTGTTTTTAATGAAACTTTCCAGTACAGGCGAAAAAAAGAAACAACAAAATGGAGACATGCGAGTTAAATGAATTATTAGAATTAACACAACAACAATTTCAAGAGACTTGCAGAGAATTAAAATCGATACAACAAAAATACAAAGAGTCGTCTACGGAATTAGAAGAAAGTAAAATAGAACTGACAACTTTAAAAAACTTAATGAGGGGAAGAGAAGAAGAAACAGCGAAAAAAATAAATTATATCGAGAGATAGCTTCCTTATCAAATAAGATAAAAAACTATAAAACGAATGCAAATGAAATAAAAATTAGGTATACACCTGAAAAACTTAAAAAGATAGGAATGAAAATAGATTACACAGAAAGAGGTAGATGGTTAAATAAAATAGACGAATTAGGGATTAGATCAAGAATTATTAACAGGGATTATTTAAGCAAGGTAAACTAAAACAACTAGTTAAAGAGGCAAATGAGTACAAAATAGACATTTTATTAGTACAAGAAACAAATCTGAAAGACGTAACATCCAGTAAAATAGAAAACTATATCTTTTTCAACGGGGGGGGGGGGGGCTTGGAAAATAGACTAGGGACAGGATTTCTAATAAAAGAAAATATAAAAGGATTGGTACTGGACTACAAGGCTTACGGATAAGAGGCAAAGTAAGAAAGTACTGCATAATAAATGTGCATGCACCAACTGAAAACGAAGAACCAGAAGAGAAAACAGAATACTATGATAGTTTAGAAGCATTATTAAATAACCTACCAAGTTACGATATTAAAGTAATTGCAGGGGACATGAATGCAAAAATAGGAAAAGAAGATTGGATAGCGGAAGTGGCAGGGAAAGAAAGTTTACACATGACAACAAACAACAACGGTATAAGACTAACAAATTTTGCAGCAAGCAGAAATATGGTCATCAAAAGTACATGGCACAGACGAAAAGACAAGTTCAAGATGACATGGAAAAGCCCTGATGGCAAAACCTTTAACCAGATCGACCACTTATTGATATCAAAGAACAACATAAATGCAATAGAAAAAGTACAATCTTATAGAGGAGCCGACATAGGATCAGACCATTTCCTGAGCAAAGCCAGACTAAAAAAAGTCCTGCATCATACCCCCAAAAATGTACAGAAGAAGAAGAGTTGGGGCATAGAACTACTAAAAGACGAAAAAACCAAAGAAAAATATGCAAACATGACCAAATATTTGATGGAACAAAAAAGTAACCCCCCAGATGAATTAGAAGGAAAATGGGAAATGATAAGATCATCCTTAATCGAGAGTACATCTGTACTAAAAGGAGGAAGCATAAAGAGACCAACAGATTGGTTTGACGAAGAATGCAAGAAGGCAGTAAAAGCAAAGAAGGATATGCTTCAACAGAAAACCTCAGAAACGCAAGAAAAGTACAGAGTACAAAGAAATATAGTAAATGCTTTATGCAGAGTAAAGAAAAGAGCTATGCTGACCAAGAAGCTTGAAGAGATAGAAGACGACTGTAAGAATAAAAATTCAAGAATATTTTACAACAAGTTGACTAGAGAGAAAAAAGGAAGGAAGCAAAATATAACTGGCTTAAGAGACAAAGAAGGAAAGTTATGTCTGGAAGAAAAGAAAATGCTAGAATTATGGGTGGAATTTTTCAGCAAAACCTTAACAAAGCAAGACCTGAACAAAGAAAAGATTCAGATTATCGAAAATTTATATCAGGAGACCAGTCTACCAACATGGGAAGAGTTCATGAAAGCAATTGGAAGAATGAAAAACAACAAAGCTCCCGGCTCAGACGACATCGAAATTGAACTAATAAAAAATGCGGATCAAACAGTACTGAAGAATTTGTTCGAATTGATAAAACAAGTATGGAAATGCAGAAAAATTCCCCAGGAATGGACGGTCTCAATAATAACTCCGATCCATAAAAAAGGAGATAGGTTGTCACCGACAAATTACAGACCAATAAGCTTACTGAATAGCACTTACAAGATATTAGCCAATATAATAAACAAACGGTTACAAAAAGAAGTAGAAAATAAGATAGGACATTATCAGACAGGTTTCAAAGATGGAAGATCAGTCGTGGACAACATATTTATACTCAGGCAAATTCATGAAAAACTCAGCAAGAAGAACGTATCAATACACACGGCCTTCCTTGACTTCAAACAAGCATACGATTCCATAAAGAGAGAAACAATAATTAAGTCAATGACAGACCTGCACATCTCAACAGAACTAATAGAACTAGTCAAAATGACTCTACAAACAACTATAAATAGAGTAAAGTTCCAGCAACAGAAATCCAAAGTATTTGAAAGTAACGTAGGATTAAGGCAGGGCGACCCACTTTCGACAACCTTATTTAATATTGTGCTTGAGAATATAATAAGAAATAGTAAAGTAGATCAAACTAGGAATATTTTAAGAAACTCACACCAGTTACTCGCATATGCCGATGATGTGGTCTTCCTTAGCCGAACAAAAGAAGAATTGAAATCCCTCATTGCCGATTTTAGGAAGGTAGCCGGAACTACCGGATTAGAAATAAACCCAGACAAATCTCAGTACATGATATTAGGAAACCAGCAACAGCAAGAAAATCAATATCTCGAGATGGAAGTAGAGGAAAACATAAGGTTTCAGTTAAAAATAGCCAACAAAGTTACTTACCTAGGTGTAGAATTCAAGAGTGAAGGAGATTGCGACAGCGAAATTAAAAAAAGAATGCTAGCAGGGTCAAGAAGTTTAGGGGCTTTTAGAAGAGTACTGGACAGTAAAATAATCTCCAGAAAAACAAAACTTAAAGTCTACAAAACGATAATTCGACCGACAATGACTTTTGCAAGCGAGGTATGGGTAACAACAACAGAGTGCGAAAACAGAATCGAAAGTTGGGAAAGAAAAGTGCTTCGAAAAATATTTGGTGGTAAAAATTAAAATGGGGTCTGGAGACGAAGGACAAACAAAAAACTAGAGGAGTGTTATAATGATGTGCCTTTAAAAACAATAGTTAAACAAAACAGATTACGGTGGCTAGGACACGTTGAACGAATGAGTGATAGTGACTCAATGAAAAAAGTGTTTAAAAGCGAAGTAGGGGGAAAAATAGGCGTGGCCGACCAAAAAAGACCTGGTGGGACTGTGTAAAGGCAGATCTAGACAGTTACAATATAACGAGATGGGAAATGAAAGCAAGATGCAAAAAAGAATGGAGGAAAATAATAAGACAAATAAGCCAAAGGAATACTGGCCTGTAGCGCTGTCATATATATCACATTAATAACAATTTTATTAATTGTATGCATGCAGTTTTAGGTACGTATTTACTATTAATAGAAGAAGTGAGACATTACAAACCACATGCTTCAGATGGACATAGATACCTGAAACGACTGGCTTCGTCCCTAGACCAAAACAAAAAGGGTAGCGCAGCATTCAGTTCTCGATTCCCTTTTATGCAATTTTATGAAGCGCAACTATCCTAGATAATTTAGATGCACCACTGATATTTTTTACGACATATCATAACAAACTAAACAGTTATTAATGCGTTCTTGTTATTAAAAAATGCTGGAGTACGCAATGACATCGAAAAGAAATGAATAGTAAAAAATAAATTCCGAGAATTTAATCATCACTAATTAGGCACCTAGACTGTTTTGGTTTGGTTTATTGTCACCCCTCTGATCAAATTGTCACTACCCTGGTGGAAAATGCGTAATAATTACCACTTTAAACAGGAATTAATTTTTAGATAATAAAACACACAAACTTATTTTATATTTTTTGTTGGTCACAAAAATGGGTAGCCAGTACACAAATAGCAGATATTCACCCATACATAAGAATTGAAAAAAGGGTGTATTTTAAACAGGAAACTTCTCCTCGTTACTGCGAATGATGAGAATAGAGATAGGAAGTTGATATTGGTCTTAAAATTTTCAGTTTTTTTTTAAATCAAATTGGCACCTGCTAATGTCTAAATTCCAACATGACCTAAATGTATATAAAACGATGGCTGAAACATATCATTTAGATTCATTTAAAACGGAGCAGTAAAAATTTTTCGAATCATGTATCTTTTTATTTAACACTAATTTTGTTTTCGAGATGTAAATTACAAGCGGCCAGTGGCACTGCATTTAGCTATAGAAAGGATTTAAATATCCCACTCGTTTGTCATAATGCGACGTTGTTACTTTGGGAGCTACATATGTTTATCAAGCGTTCAATCTACAAATTCTTCGTATAAATTTTTTTAGCAGAACTATCTTCCTAACAAATGCGAAATTTTAACGGCACAACCTTACACCGACTTTACGTGAAGTGTTTTGAGTCAAATATTTTCATCATTTTTCAAGAAGTTATTCAGATGTATTCTGTAAGCAAATTGTTGAGATTGTTAGACTTGTTATGCTTGATATGCAACAAGCATAACAATTCATGTGTCAAAAACGGTATTCTGTAAGGATTTATTTTGTTCAAGTAATTGATATGGCCTAACAATTTATTGAAATCTATAGCTATATCTAATTGTTGGATAACAATTGATATGAATAACAATTCACCACTTCCAGATTTTGATGTTAGTTTTTATTTTAAAAACGTATCGTATATGAACGAAACTACTTGTGAATTATTTAAAATATAAGTAACTTTAAAATAAACGCCGTAACAATTCCCGTCGAAGAAATAATGTTCCTCTTCTAAAAAGGTTAAGTGCATTTGATTTCGTACGTTGCGACGAGTGGAACTGTTGTTATTAGTATTGCTACTAAACATAGTAGGTTTTTCATGATTGCCGTTGATTCTTATAATAGTAATGGATTTGGAAGGAATCCTGTTCCAGGGTAAAGTAGAAGAAATGGAAACAGCAAATAAAAGGTAAAAATAAATAAATAGTATAAAAACTTAACCTAACATTTTACACAGAAATCGTGTTTTTATATCGCACAGGCAGCTATGGAATGGTAGTGATCCTTTCTCTTTGCCTAAATTTGCCAGACGCACCTGAGGTATCAAGGAATGATCGACCAAGCGATGTTGATTGCAGAAAGCAAATAAGAAACAACATAGAAACTATTTCTTATAAAACGAGGTAATATTTATTTTATGTGATAAAGTATCGAAAATATCTTCATTATTTCCTATTTGTTTTTTAGAAATTGTAGCAAAATTGAATACAGCATCAATAGCAGCAGCCCTTTCACACATTCCCGATGCTAATCTCTTTATGCAGTTGTATTTGCAACAGAGGGTAGTGCGTCAGTACGACGAATGGTTTTTCAGTGCCACCGCTTGACCCCTGGATCTTTTAGTCCCCTAGGAAGTCTAGCTGATTACTTGAACATCCCCTACTTTGACTTTCATCGTTGCAGATTGTGCATGTATGATTTCATTACCTTCCAAAACATCTTGTAAATTAACATCTGTTGCAGTAATCACTTCTGCTGATGATGTTGATGGAATTGGTGGTTCCAATAAAAATTGCAACCCTGGTTCTACAAGAGTTTCTAATCCATCGATAAAAACTGGAAAAAGGAGTCCCAGCAGCCGTTCCTATCTATTCGACAGATGTTTGATTTTGCGTTCACCACTAGCTGTATTTGCGTGTTTCACGCCACCCTTAAAGTTTGAGCTATGTTTCTAGTGTTGCATTTATATTTATTTTGTAAATCATTATAAATAAACTGTAAAAACATTGATGTAGTTTTTTTTTAAATGAAGAATTTTAAAGTATTTTTTATCTTTTAAGTTTAATATCTTGGAAGTATTTAGTTGCTGCTAAACAATATATTTTCTCTTGATTATAAATTCGGCAGATGAAAGTTTTTACCCTTAATTTATTAATGCATAGTAATACTTAGGCATCTATATTTTAAAGTGAATGTTTTAAATAAAAACAAATCATTTATTTAATTTATGACCTAAAGAAATGATTGTGGCCTCAGGTTCCCAAGAAATTGCATTATATTTTTATATCCATTGGGATTCTTTTACACAATTTTGCAAAATTTAAGTATGGATAATAATAGAAATTCTTTCTTACTATTATTTATTCTTGTTTATTGTTTCCAGCCTTATTTTGTGGAACTCCATAATCATGAAATAAATAAAGATTATTAAAAGTTTCACAGTTTTATTAAAATACAACCTGACAATATTGTTTCGACAGCTATGCTGTCATTATCAAAGGTATTATAATTATAAACAAACACGTCGCTAAGGTAGATACAAAATAGGTAACTAGATAAAATAATAATAATAATCAGAATTAAATATCTAATACTTCCAGTAACGGAGAATTACTGAGCTCAAGTTGTTCATTCATTAAAGGTACCCTGAGTTTGTGTTTGTATATCTCAAAGGCTTCTAAAATGTCTAATTTGCGTTTGTTATTACAAAAATGTAGGAATTTAATATTATTTTGAGGAGTCATTGTGTGATTTTGTTCTAAAAAGTGTTTGGCATAATTCAAAACATACATCTTCCACCACATTCAAAACTTGTTAGTTTTGATATTTGCAACATGTTCTCCAGAATACCCCCACAAGAATGTATTCCTTTATTAGATAGTTTCTTGATCAATAGTAATATAGAATTAGTTAAAAGGTTAGAGTTAATTCAATTATTTGACCTTTGTACAAGTCAAAATTATTTCACTTTTAATAACATAATTTATTTACAAAAGGATGGTTTACCTATGGGTAATTCTCTAAGTCCTCTATTAGCTAACATATTTATGGACAAGTTTGAAGATCGAATATTTGAATTAAACCTCTCTAAACACATTATCTTCTGGTTTCGTTATGTTGATGACATTTTAGCTTGTTTTGACAGTTCTTTTGAGGTTATCAATGAATTTTTAATTCTTATAAACAGTATCCACCCTAATATAAAATTTACACTAGAAACAGAACAAAACAGGGCTATAAACTTTCTAGACTTAAATATCAAGATTAACGCAGACAATCTATTTGAATTTTCCATATACAGAAAACCAACACAAACAGACATAACAATACCAAATGAATCTTGTCACCATAATACACATAAAAATAGCAGCCTACAGATCATTAGTACACAGAGCTTTAACTATTCCACTAACAAAATCAGATTTTAGCAAAGAGATATCAACCATTAAACAACTAGCACATGCAAATCATTATAATCCGAACATGATTGACACTTTAATTAAATAAAAAGATTATAGGTTAGCTATCAAAAGAATATATCCCATTGACAATCAAACAGAAGACACAAATTACATATCTATACCATATTTTGGCAAAATATCAGAAAAAATTGCACATATACTAAGAAAAACCAACAATTATAAAATAACATTTAAAACCAACACTAACACTTTTTCATTTTTATTTAATGCTAAAGACAGAACACATGATATCATGAAATCGGGCATTTACCGTTTAAATTGTTCTTTTTGTAGTTCGGTATATATTGGACAAACACTTCGAAATTTTGACATAAGATATAAAGAACACGTACGTCATTACAAAAATAAACATCCTGAAAAATCGAATTACGCCAAACACCTTTTAGAACAAAATCACACAATGACTCCTCAAAATAATATTAAATTCCTACATTTTTGTAATAACAAATGCAAATTAGACATTTTAGAAGCCTTTGAGATATACAAACACAAACTCAGGGTACCTTTAATGAATGAACAACTTGAGCTCAGTAATTCTCCGTTACTGGAAGTATTAGATATTTAATTCTGATTATTATTATTATTTTATCTAGTTACCTATTTTGTATCTACCTTAGCGACGTGTTTGTTTATAATTATATTACCTTTGATAATGACAGCATAGCTGTCGAAACAATATTGTCAGGTTGTATTTTAATAAAACTGTGAAACTTTTAATAATCTTTATTTATTTCATACTATTATTTACATTATAAAACTGTAGGTAATATTACTTTAAAAGAAAACACTGTTGCGACACACAGTATGTGTTTTTAATGTTTACCCAGCCATCACTAGTTGTTGCTCTTGCTGGTCCATTTGCGACAATTTAGTATACTAGTAAGCTCTTCCCACAGTTTTTGTAAACATTTAGGCCCTTTTCTCAGGCCCAATCTTACCGTAAGCAATATTTCTTTGGTGAACATAAACTCCAGCATTACATAAAATTACTTTTCGAAGTGTCGAGTATTCTTCTCCATGTTTCAAATTTGAGCGTCTAACTATTAGAAACTGTCAAATGCAAATGTCACTGCTCGAACGCGCATGCACAGTCGGTAATATAGTTCATAATTAGTTTGCATTTCAGTTATTGTGATTCATTTCAATTGGATCATAACAAGTGCAGTTACATAATACCAAATATTGGGCGAATTGTTAAGATTTCGTAGCAATCAGGTTCATAACAATTAGTGTTATACTTAACAATTGATATGAAAGTGCTTACAGAATACATAGCATTATAATAAATGTGTCAACAAGTTATTTTGTTACCATTTTTGCATAAGATCGCATGATATTTTTAAATGCAATTTTTACATAAACATAGTTAACTAAACATTAAAACATTTTCAGGAAAGAATTTGGTGCATTCAAATCTATCTACTTCACTAATTTCTTTTATATTTTCATAATTTCTTTCTAGACCCACAACTTCCTTAATTTTGGAATTTCATCATTATTTTGCAGTTTCTTAAAAAGGGCGGCTCTAGGCTTATACGTACATACTTTAATTCATAAAATAATTTGTTTTTGTAATTATTGCAACTCAATTTATCTAACTAAAAAGTTTTTTGAGGAAAATGTATTTATTAATCTCGATATTATGCCGGCTCCAATAGTTTGCCATTCCGAGCAGGTCTTAAAATATCTGCTGAAAATTAAATTTCATTTTTTTGTAAAGAATTTATTCTGAATAAAAAGTTTTTAACTTCTCCTTTACCGATTCATGTCATGTCATTATAATCATGCAATTTTTAAATTCCTAATGTTGCCACACTGAAACAAGCTACTAGATTCTAGTTTAGGGAAAAATCACAGCCATCTTAACATATCCAATGGCATGCCCTAAAAACGAAAGATAATATTTTTTAACATACTGGAGCCGTTTAGAAAATAAATATTTCAACGTCGTCAATTAAACCATTTTGTTCTACTCACTTTTGAGGTTATGTTAATTAACTTTTAATGTCAATAATGCATAATAACAATTAATAATTAAATTACTAAATTAAAATACTTACGTTTTTGCGCTTGCCTCGACAAACATAAGCCCGTTCTCATCGGCAAATTGTTTAGCTTCCTCGTACGTGACATCTCTTTGGCCTTCTAAGTCACATTTGTTACCAATAAGAAAAATCACAGTGTTGGGGTTAGTTAAATTTCTGGTGTCCGTTAGCCAACTGCTAAGGTGATTGTAAGTGGACCGACGAGTAATATCGTAAACCATGAGGGCACCAGCAGCACCACGATAGTACGAACGTGTTACCGCCCTAAACCGTTCCTGACCGGCCGTGTCCCAAATTTGCAATTTAATTTTTTTCCCTGCAACTTCTATTATACGCGTACCAAATTCTACACCTATTGTATGTGGACAATCGGACATAACTAAAAAGATATTCTTATTAATTAGTAACATTGTTAAATTGTATGTATACAAATTAAAACCTACACTTTTTTTCCGTAAATTGGTGAAGTAAACATGATTTTCCAACTCCCATATCACCAATGATGATATATTTGAATATATAAGAATAATTATAAGGACCAGCAGACATTTTTACTGGAAAATACACAAAAACATTAATTTCTTACAGGAGCCACTACTGAACAGTATTTTTTGTTAATAATTTTTCTTTCATTTAATGGATGGTCACATTTGTCAGCTGTTCACTTCCAAATCAATTTTTTTGTTATCAGTATTGATAAAATGGTTAATACGTGTAAATATACTTGGAAAGATTCAAGCGAAGTTCAATTTAATCAGACTGATTCATCCATTGTGCCGTAATTAACGGACATAAAAATTGATCAATCTTTGTCATTTAAAATATTATATTATACAATAAAGCTAACCTTGTTTATACTCTAGTTTTCAACACAAATTTTATAAATGTACACAAATTACCCTAAACTTTAAAAAAAACTTGTTTTAGTTGTCAACGATGTCAAAGTATCACTGCAACAAAGCGGCCATGTTTGCGTGCCAGATGACACTACTGTAGTCAGTTTCGTGTTTTATCTATGTTAAATCGTAAATGCGTAATAGAACGGAATGTTATTAAACTGGAATGCCGACTTTGTACAATAATTTGATATTATTATGCGATGATGTATATCAAGACGATTTTTATAGAATTAAAAGAAAAATAATTAAAATTTCTTTAAGGGGTTTTGACAGCTGTCAAATATAGTCAGATATAGGATATAGGCTAAGCCAATCAAAAACAACCATGAAACAAGTCTGGATTTTTAACTAAAAATTGTTGAAATTTGAAAATCTACATGATGTTTCAATTGTATCGCTAAACTTTAGAAAAATACAAAGAAATATAACAATATCTGATATGTATTAGACACAATAATTTTATAGTTGTTTATGTAGCAAATTGCACTATAAGCGTGTTTTTGTTTCTATGTTCAAAAAAATTCGCTATTATTGCAGAACGTTGTATACATATGCAGTGGCGTGCGGTGAGAATTTAGGCTAGGGAAGCAACCACGATTTAATATACCTAGGTACAATAAAAAACAGTGTTATAATTATTAAGCTTAAAAGGATTTTTAAAGAAGAACTTTTACACTTTAGTAGTATTCTTTTGCTCTATAATGATTAATCGGATTGGTATTTTTTTAGCACATCTCGTTCTTTTGAATACTGATTAACCCCCACCTAGTAAGATAGTTTTAGCATGATTGGTAACCCCCTTACCCCTTTGAATTGTAGAAATTCTGTGATTGACATGATTGAATCATAAAAAGTGCTGTGACGAAACTTATAACTATTGCCAACGTTCTTTTGTGACAAAGCATTTTCAAATTTTTATGATTATTTAGATTTTTCACAAGAATCACAATGTGCAAAAGAATAGGTCTTTTATACTTATGGAATTTGTTGACTATTATTCTTTATTTAAAAAAAGTACTACTATTTATTTATAATGCAACTCGGTTTTCCGGTCTTTTTTAGCAAAATACCTGGTGCAGGTTTTAATCTTTGTTGTTAAATTTAAAAGTTCTGGTTTTGGTCTGCCTTTCTCAACAATTTGTAATTCCGTCCGAAACTGTATCAAGAAAATTCTTTATCTAATAATAATAATACTTTACAAATTGAACAACAAACAAAATCGTCGCAATTCGGATGTATCGAAAGTATTCGAACCTTCCACCAAAGCAGCTGAATTTGCAGTCATGACGATAAAGCAAGTTTAAAGTTGCATACAGAACAAACTAAATAAAATTATTTGTCTTTTAAAAAATCCCAACCTATATAAATTGAAATAATAAAATATTCCAAAATACAGTCTCATTCGCAGATTTACATTGCTCAAGTAACATTTAAGGAGGTTACAGCGGATCTTTGCGGGGTGAAGGGCAAGGGAATATCTCCTATGCTTTTACATAGGCTCTAACAAGAAATACCAATCGATGGAAAAATAAATTAACATTCTTAAAACTGAACAAAATCATTTTATTATAAATGCCTATAATGCATTTATTAGTAATTATTTGTATATATTAAAATAATTTAAGTCGATTGGAGTGCATTTGTTTAACTGTTGAAAGTGTAAAAATAAATGTAAATAGGTTAAGAATCGTGGCAACACCTCAAAGAAATAAATCGATTTTGTTGGTAGCAATGTTAGGTTTCAGCTTTCGATTGAGTTGACATCCTAACCTCCAAAAGTCAATCCCAAAATATAAGTGGAAACATTTTGAATGTTTTGTAATTTTGTATGCAATTACAGATGGAAATATTCTATTTTTTAACTTTTGTATAGTCTAAAGAGTACAATCTGCTAAGCAGATACAAGAAATATATAAAAAGTTGTTAAAGTTTAATACATGTATTTTTAAAATTAGTATGTTTGTATTACTGGTTTCGTGAAGATTCTGATTGTGATGATAAATTGTATTCATCACATTGCAAAATGTAATTTTACATTTTGCAATATTTCCGTCGAATTAACATTTGTATTCTGATTATTAACGCAGAAGACTGAATTGTTCAACATAATCTGATTAATAAAATATATGATTATTAGTTAATACAATAAAATATAGATTATTATAACGGTCATTATATGTCATCATTCTGTTCTGTTATTTGAATTCGCGCGCTATGAGGTGTTGTGACATCTCTACTGTCTTTCCACATATGTAGTGAAAAATTCTTGTTTTCTTTACTTTAAACTATTATTGTGCATTAACTAGACAAAAGATTTCAATAATATTGGGCAGCATTGTTCTTCGAATATGAAAGTATGTCATTTTAGTTTTTTATCAGATTCTCTACATTTCTTCATCAGAATTTTTAGTGAAAACTGCTAAAGGTTAGACGGTCTCCATAAGAGCCCATGTTAAATTCTGGATTTTATTTTCCATTTTTCTGGTAATGGTACACAAGAAAATTAAAAAAAAAGCTACCGAATAGAATAAGTGTCAAAGAACTCGAGGTTTAAATTTCACGTCATTCTCTACATTTTTACATTTCGCTGTATCCTCCTTAACAAACAAGAAAAACCGAACAAATAACGAAATTATAATAAACATCTGATCACAGAGCACGCTAATAAAAATAACTCGATCTTATACGATGTTAACTGTAGCCCACAACGCACCCGCGGCCCGCCCGCTACCGAAAGCTAGAAGCGCAATAAGCAACGAAATCAGTACTTATATGCAGTGTACGTAACACATTTGAATCGGTATTATCTTTCCGCGAAAGTTTAATGAGCCTAATTTAAAATAGTACTCTAAATAATCATACTTCTTGCTGTACGGAATTGATATTGAACTTTAAATTGATTAAATTTACAAATTTAAATAAACGATAACCATAATTTTATAAAACTATTTTGGTTATCATTGTTTTTTAATTTTAATAAATTCTTAAGGGAAGCATTGCTTCCCTTGCTTCCATGGACCGCACGCCACTGTAACATATGGCAGTTTGTAATTTTGTATACAAAAAATAGAAAATAAAACGTCCTAGAGTTAAATATCAAGATTAACGCACACAATCTATTTGAATTTTCCATATACAGAAAACCAACACATACGGACATAGCAACACCAAATGAATCCTGTCACCACAAAGTTCATAAACTAGCAGCATACAGATCCTTGGTACACAGAGCTTTAACTATTCCACTAACAAAATCAGATTTTAGCAAAGAGATATCAACCATTAAACAACTAGCACATGCAAATCATTACAATCCGAACATGATTGACACTTTAATTAAACGTTCAATACAAATGACCACCCCCCTATATTTTAACAGTTTATTTTTAATAACTTTGTAACTACTTACATGACAAAAAAGTGTAGTATGAAAGTTGTAGAGAATCGTATTGCCGACAAAAGTTGTGCTGACGACTTTTTTATTCAGACGTACGGTTAAGGAGATCAATAACTTACCAGTAGGAAAAACGTTATACGGCTTACCTGCTTAGTTTTCGACTTACCTCCATTTGACCACTGCCTTCCACTTACCAAAGAATGGGACCAAAAAAGTGAGTACACTAAATTGTTCGTTTTTAAATTGTCTACAAGAAAGATACGAAAAATTTCTCGTACGGCCAAAAATGAAATAGTTACTTCATCCCAAAGATTTTTAACCCCTAAATTTTTTCGGTTATTTGTTTATAACTTTTTTATTACAAACATTTCTCAAAGAAGTGTATTAAGGAAGTTGTAGAGAATCAAATTTCCGATAAAAACGTTATGAATTACTTCTTTCCTCAGACCTATGGTTAACGAGATAAATTGAAAAAACACTTTAACCTCTTTTTCCAAGATGGCGGACACTTCGCAGCCTCCGATTAATACGAAAACTTGAATGTAGACTTACCACACACCCCCCTACATACTAAACAAAAATTGCTGTTATCAAGTCTTGTGACTTTTTTCACCCTGTCCCCTGGACTAAGTTGTCTTTCTCGATGTTTTCTTTCTCGGTGATAACCTGGATCCGCTAAAAACAGTTAAGATTTTAAATCTGCAAAATAATTCTTTACAAGAGTGTTTTGCGGGAACATTTTCATTTATTCTGAGAATATTTTTTGAATGATGAAAACATCCTTAGTTGTAGTTGAACTACCACAAAAACTGATATCATATCTCAGTCTACAGTCTATGTACATGTGCGTAGTAGAGTTTTAAGTAATTAGCACAAAGAATTTAACTTGAAAATTAGATTATTACAACGCAGATTCCAGATTAAATGATTGTCAAGATGAATTCCATGGGAAGTGATATTATCACAGTTCTTAATAGTGGAATGATCAAACTTCACTTTTAAATTGGTACAAGGATGTTGACGAGTGCGAAACGTAAAAGGGTTTTTTGTAAATTGAAGTGCAAGCGATTTTCTATAAACCATTTTTGTAATCTGTTTAAAAAATGTTTACATTTTATTTGTATAGGACATCCTCACAACGCTCTAAAGAAATACGTCTCGAAAAATTTTCCGACCAAAACAAAATCGGGATTTTGTGGCGCGGATAAATTTACTCGACGTATTTCTGAGCAAAACATTCCGACACAAAACGTCAAGATTTGTTTGGCTATTTTACATGCACTTGTGATATTATTTCTGATTATCTGATGAAAATATTTGTTTCTGATAATAATCTTTTTTTAGTATTTCGAACTAATGCGTCATGTACCTTTTTTGAATTGTTATAAATATCTTTTAACTCAGGATAAACTTTTTTGAAGTTTAAACAGATTTAATAATTTATTACTCGAGTATCTAATTGTTTCATTAACCCAACGTTTACTATCATTCTTGTACCTTTTAGTTTTCAAAAGGAAATTATTATTATTATGAAATAGAAATCAATCATAGAAGAAATCGAAGGCTTCATCAAGAACCTTAGAAACTGTAATAAAGGACCAGTCCTCACAAGCTATATCATTTAAGAAGTTTTTTATGTTTTCATTTGAATAGCATCTACTTTTGGATGCGATATTGTCCACTTTCCCAGTAATTATATTAGATTCTAATAAAACACTGCGGTGATCTGATACATAAGTATTAATAACACAGCAACTACCTATTTGGCAACCGTTAGAAAAAATATGATCAATAGTGGTCGCACAATTTCTATTATTATCTATTCGTGTAGGCCATCCCATTAAGGAATACATATTATAATATAATGAGAGATTATGTAGTTTGCAATAATTCCCACTTTTATCAGATAAAGAATAAGCATTGAAATCACCACATAAAAAAACAAATTTGGTCTGTACAAGACATTTATAACATGATCAAGCCAACTTACAAAATCACTAAAATCTCCACTCGGCGATATGTAACATGTAATAATTATTACGACAGAGGAAGTAGTTGGTTTCCATTTTACGGCGCAAATTTCAAACTGTTTTTCAGTGCAAAATTGATTCAGATCAATAGGAACAACATCAAGACCGTTTTTTGTCCAAATACCTACTCCACCGTCATCGTCTCCAAGTCACTACTTCCAAATTATTTATTTTATCGTTATTTGGAGTTTGAACATTTAACAAGAAAATTAAAGGATTAAAAACTACGTAATCAGATTCTTCCGTGGAAGCAGATAAAAAAAACTTGCTAATACATAATCGCCCCTTTAGAAAAATGCTAACCAACAACATAATTATGTGCAATGCCTCACCAAACATTCAGGCTCCATTTACTATGTTGAAAGTGATTTATTTGCACTGAAGTGTGGGTTTTCGGTATAAATTAGTAACAATGAAAATTGTGGCGGTTTTACAAATCCATTTCTATGAAATGTCGATCGTCCGCAAAAAAAGCAAATTTAAATAAATTTTCATTTTCTTGCAATTATTTTGTGCCCATTGACAAAACTTTACTCTGTTGTTAAAATCATTAATCAGTATCCTTGGTAGTGTATCAACTGTGCTATTCTCTCACCCAAGCGACCCGGGTTCGACTTCCGGTACCGGCAAATCTGATGGTTAAGGATTTCTGCAGTTTGCCTTAGCTGTAACACAAATGTGGGATTTCTGCTAATACCATCTGTTAAGTCGGCTGCAGCCGCATGTTGCGCCTGCGTAATAGTAATAATCGCTCCTCCTTTCCGCACAAGCTTCATACGAGGATAGATAGAAAAACTCCTAGAACAAGACGGAAAAAAGCTACTTTTTGGGGAAAATCGTATTTATTTTTCTACATAGTCTCCTTTCAGCTCTATACATTTAGCCCAACGCTTTTCAAGACTCTTCAACCTTTCACAAAGGTGAAGAACTATCTAAACCTTCAAAATATCCATTTACAGCTTCGATGATTTCAGTATTCGATGAAAACTTTTTTCCATCCAACCATTTCTTGAGATTTAAAAACAAGAAGAAATCCGACGGAGCCAAGTCTGGCGAATAGGGTGCATGTTCAATTAACTGTAATCGTAGTTCATGCAGTTTCGCCATCGCAATTGCCGACTTGTGGGATGGGGTGTTATCCTGGTGGTACAAGA
Organism: Agrypnus murinus; assembly: GCA_929113105.1. Taxonomy (NCBI): domain Eukaryota; kingdom Metazoa; phylum Arthropoda; class Insecta; order Coleoptera; family Elateridae; genus Agrypnus; species Agrypnus murinus. Next base: position 156,204,730 of record OV816028.1, on the reverse strand, counting down.
CCTTTTTCTTTGCCAAATGAGGCCTTTTAGCTTGATTGCATTGTTCAGTCTGTCTAATACCGACGCATAATACTCGCCCGTTATTGCTCTCCCGTGTTGCAAGTAATCAATAAAAATTATTCCTCGGGAATCCCAAAATACGGTATCCATGACTTTCCCAATATACGAAATCGTCTTTGCCTTCTTTGGAGTTGGCTCACTACGTTTTGTTCAGTGCTTTGACTGTTCCTTGGTCCCCGGAGTGTAGTGGTGAATTCACGTTTCGTCAACAGTTATAAAACGTCTCAAAAAATCTTTTTCATTACGTTTAAACATGTCTAACCGTTGCTGAGAAATGGTCATTCGAATTCGCTTTTGGTCCATTATCAGCAGACGCGGCACCCATCTAGCACCAAGGTCCATTCATGTGTATGTATACTAGTACACGATATAATTATGCATGCATCAACGGACCTTGATCTAGCACTAAGCTTTCTCATGTCCAAATGTTGATGTAAGATGCAATGTACACGGTCGTATGAAATGCTTACTTTCTCTGCTATCTCTCTCAACTTTATTCGGCGATCCTTCACCACGATTTCATGAACTTTCTCAATTGTTTCTTCATCGGTAGCTGTTTTTGGTCTGCCAGAACGTAGTGCATTCTCTATGCTTGTTCTATCGCGTTTAAATTCAGCAACCCAGTTTGCAACTGTTGCATACGAAGGCAAAGACTCACCATGAACTTCATCTAACTCGGTTTTTATTTGTTTAGCATTTAAGCCTTTAAAAAGGAAATGTTTTATCACTGCACTGAACTCGTTTTTATTCATGATTAAGAAAATGCAGAAATTGTTTATTTGAATCGATAGTAACGGCGTGTGTTTATATCCAATCCGTTTGAAAATTTGACAACTATTGTACGAAAAATAGCGCTTTCAAAACAAGTGATCAGCACTAGGGTCACTACATCTAGTAACCTAGGTCGCGCTGGTCGGTCAGAGTACCGCAAAACACCGCCATGTTGGGGCAAACGAAGCACAAAATTGTTCATTATTTGTATTTGATTGCATTTAATCAAATCCACGTTTACTTTGAAAGGTTTTTCTTAGTCTGAAAGATCAAACTTCTAATATGTCAAATACGTAAAACGTGGTTTTAATTTGCCCATGATTAAAAATCACCCTTTTCTGCCCCAATATGTTGGCGATTTGCAGTACTCTGATCGACCAGCGCGGCCTGGGTGACTAGATGTAGTGACTCTAATCAGCACTAGAGATCCTTGATCAATAATTAAGATAAGAGATGAGACATGTTGGACGCCCGTTCTGATTGGTTGGAACCAGAATCCATGGATTTTCTGATTTAACTCGAAAACAAACTGAATTTTTTGTTTAAACTTCAATTTTGACAGTTGTCGCTAATTAGTCAATTTAACCTATGATTTTTAGTGCAGACCAAATTGATGCCATGCAACGTGATAGTAATCGTTTTGTACCGTGGTCAAATAATACAGTTTCTGCTGCATTACAACTTACAACTGATTTACTTGTGGTTGTGGAGCAAGTGGTTATAACATTTTACTCCAGCTACATTTACCCTTTTCTTCAATTAGCACGCAAAATTCTAAAGTGGCATTCTGTATGAAATATTCGACGTTCTGAGGTTTAAAGTGGATTCAATGAATGAATCGTCGACTGATTGCTTTGATTTAGAAGAACCTATCACACAGAAGAAAAGTAAGTTCGTCATTTCTGACGATTCTGATATGGAAGTTTTTTTGATAAAGACTAATGAAAAAAGTGGCCCCTTCAGGATATACTAGATGATGAAAGCTTAGCCATAGGAAATTACATCCTTGTAAAATTTGCAACGAAGAAAACCTGTAAATACCTTGTGGGAGTAGTTCAAAAGGTGATTACTGAGGATATGGTGCCAGCCTACTATGTCAGATTCATGAGGAAGAAAGGACATGAAGGATTTGTCTTCCCTTAACAGATGATTTTTTACTTGTGAAACGGGAGGAAATCGTCACCAAGCTTCCTCAACCGTCCTGAGATTAAAGGGACTGCTAGGCAGTCAGGATTTCTGAAATTTGCTGTTAATTTCTATAATCTTCTATAATCTAACATTCAATAGAGTAGGGTATAACTTCTTGTATTTATTGAAAAAATAAGTAAATAGTCATTAAAAGTAATTATTTGACATTATTGTTGTGTTTTAATTAATTATGTACGAATGTGCCCCGTGTGTTGTCCGGAGGTGCACCGCTATGGGGCAAGAAAAATGCATTATCTGAAAAAACAGGTTTTCCAAAAAACGTATGTAACTTTATCTTAATTTCTACATGCCATCTCGTACACAAATGAACGTGTTATAAATTGTATATTAGAAAGTTGACAGATCCTATTAAATGAGTATATAATTCATGTGCGAAGATAAATGTCTGAACGTGCACCACTCTCCCCTATTTAGGTTAAATATTTCATATATTGGTTTATGTTAAATGGTTATATGCATAATGCTAATGCAGTGAATAAAGTTTTGGTTATTTTCTTTCTTTCAACATTTGAATAATTATTAAATTTTGAATTGAATAATAACAAAATTGTAACATGATACCATGCTAACACGCTGTCAAAATAATAATAATAATGGTTTGACAAGTCAGGTGGGCCTTGATTTCTGGTTCATCATGTCTCATCTCTTATCTTAATTATTATCAAGGATCTCTAATCAGCACTAGAGTCACTCTATATTACTTATAAGAGTTGAGCCAACGCGAATGTAAATCCGCCATTTTGGATCCAAAAATATACATTGCAAAAATTAGTGGTTATGTTTGCCTGGCAAATGTCAAATGTTTCATAACCTGACATTTACTTCATTATAATTTACCATAGCTTATTTGAATTGATTAATATGATAAAATTCCTAATTAGAGTAATATATATTCATATTTTATTTGCAAAATTGAGAAAAGAAAAAACTACTCCCAGCTACAAAAAAAATGTTAATGTCTCTTCTGCTCCAGTAAGTCAATTTCCATTAATTTGAATTATTTCCGTAATAAAAACACTTGAAAAGCAGTGAAAATATTTTATTCGGAATCATATGGTAATATGTGCATTCCTAACCGCCTCAGAGGGTGGGAAATTAACCATTCCTAACTTACTTTTAATTCCCTCTCTTGGTCAGGAATGTAATCATTCCCTACCTGTTATCCCTCTCTTGGTCAGGAATGTGATCATTCCCGACCTGTTGTAAGTTCGTAGTTTGCTCGGTAGAGGGCGGGTGCATTATTAGGTCAAGTTTGTCACTTCAGTTGTCAGTTGTAAATAATTATTATTTGTTAAAAAATATGATGATTCCGAATAAAATAGTATACAAACCTCGGCGGGACGTTTCCTCCTGTCTCGAGCATTAGCTCACCTCGGGCCTGGGCCCTCGGTGAGCTATCTTAGCTCTCGACAGGAATGAAACACTTCCCGCCTCGGTATGTAATCTACTATTGCTTTATTAAATCGTTTTATTTCAGAGTTATTACTCAGTATAGTATATTGTACAACTAGTGTTACAATGACGATGTTTGTAATACGAGTTAAGCTATATACGAGTATTACAAAAAGGAATTGTAACACGTGTTTTACATACTACTTTGTCTATTTCGCCTTAATTTACAATTTACTTTAAAGAAATGGGAAAATGTACACTCGGGTATTTTTGATGTGGTAATGTTGGTAATAACTGATAACGCATACAATGACATCCACTGTCATTTTGAAAAATTCACGTAGGCAGGAAAAAATTCAAGTTTAAAAAATGTGACAGCTTAGTTGTTTCTTCTGATATAAGATAAAAATGTATTTTTATTATAAATAATTATTTTGATAAGACAATCATGTACTCAATCAAGGTTTTACTGTTTCTATTACAATAAACATTTTAATACATCAAAACTGCTTAACATACAACAATAGAAAATAACTAACCTAACCTCTAAATCTAAACAATGCAAATGAAATTTGAGTAGGGACGGACACGGGATTCACGACCATCAACTTGATCCGGAAAACCAACAAGCTTTTCAGCGCATTTTCGTAGGAAATCCGCTATTAGCAGCGCTTTGTTTGAGTTTAAAGCTTCTTAAAATGAAATATGTTTCATTATTCTCGCTGTTATTTCTGAGCATCATAACATTCAAATTTTCAAAACGGCGCCAGTTAATGAATACTTATTAGTACCTATCACGGGAAAGTGCTTTTCTTTTGGATAATGTGCCCCCAAAATACTTCCGCGGGTTGGTTGTCGAGCATTATTCCTTTCCTTTTTATATTCTTCCTAACACCTTGTTTATGTTCCCATTAGTAGGTAAAAACTGAAAAAAATATTTGATGAAATGGAGGTGTACATCATTCATCTCAATTAAACTTACCTCAATATCGACAAGCGATATACGTTTTGACTTTTTAATCTAATTCTGATCTTGAAATCAGAATATAGCTGTGTTATTGCTTATTACGTATTTACGTCTGACACTGGACTTCGTTGACAGAATGACATGACAGAGTAGGCTGGCAGCAAAATTTACTTACCTACTGCCAGCCTTACAAATAAAAAAAATCACTACTTTCAGTTGCACAAAGTAGCACTTTGTGTAACTGTTTTTCGCAAAAACAGTGTCACAAAGTAAACTTTGTATACGCGAAATAGACAAACATATTTTGCATATTTTATCAAATGGGCCGACTAAAAAAGATATTTTTAACTTCAAACTGTCGACTGATAAGTTTTTTGTAAAGAATCCTCGACCACCTATTCCACTAAAGTTTTCGCAAATGTATGGCATACATTCAGGCAATAACATTTTTGTGTTAAATAAATTTATAGACTAAGTAAGAGATAGTTATTCTGGAACGTGGAGACAATGCATAATTAGAAGCAAGACTCCATATTACTAGTGAATTACAACTTGTACCTACCTATCGAGATCAATCAAGCAAAACTAAAAGATCTTCAAGCCCTTTGTGAAGTATTATCTAATATAGAACACAGTAGTTTCTATGATATTCTGGACACCAATGAAGACCCAGGTGACATTGCCGAGGGCGACAACAGTAGTGCTTACACATATTTTTTCTTTCATGCTAGAGATATGAATCTTTTGTTTAAAAAAGTATATATTTTAGTTTTTTTGTAATCTGACAGACCTATATATTCTAATTAAAATATCTTATGTTTAATAAAAAAGTAACAAATCTGTTTTACAAATTTTCGTCAAAAACCACAGATTTTTGGATTGTGTAAGAATATTTCATAAACTGCACATAGTTCCAAATAATAAAAGTTCTGGCCTTACATTAGTCTTTGGTTCTCCTAAGGGTTTTTTGACAAATACCGTGTTTGACATCAACCCTTCAATTGCAATTTATATTTCTTAAAAACTTGAAATAGATAAGAGAAATACATAAAAATTCTTCAATTTACTAAACATCATATTATTTGTCAAATTAAGGACGATCTTTTCACCACCTTGTAACTTTATTTGGCAGTTGATTGTTATGGATACAATTGTAGAAACAGTTGTAACCATAGCAAGTAATCTCCACATAAATTTATGAGGAAATGAAAAGACCTGTCCTATTATTACCTAATTTTGTCAAACTTTGTGTCTTTAAATTGGCATTAGTGCAAATGGATCCAACCAATCAGCGTTAATTCCCGCGTTGGCCCAACTCTTATAAGTAATATAGAGTGACTCTAATCAGCACGCGCGGATAACGCCATCTTGTGGTTCATTCTAGAAACATTCCAATCTATCCTCGTAGCTTCTGTGGCCTGGTTAACTAGGTAATGGATAGTAGCAATTATTTATTATTACGTACGTACGGTACGTGTAAACTTTTTTTTCTATGAATTTTCCTACTGAAGACTTATGTCCAAACCTCTGCTAATTTCTCTAATACTTAATTGTGGATTTTCTACAACAGATAATGTAACAGATAACATATTCTGTTCGTCAACACTCTAGGGTTTCTTGTATCCTATATCTCATATTCCACATTACCTGTTCTTTAAAATCTATCTTTCAAATTCTCCAAACACGGAATTCGGGGACGTCTTTTATCTGGAAACTTTTGCTCATAGATTATTAATGCCAACAAACAATTTCCGTCACTTCTCTGATAGCGTATACGTACCATTTGCACAAGTTCATCTTTTGAATAGTTCATAATTGTTTGAAAAGAAAAACAAAAATACCAATGCACTACAACGTAGCAACACAAACGAAGATATTTGCAAATAATAAACAATTTTGAAGAGTTCGCTACAATTATAACTGCCAAGTTTTATTAATGTCTTATTAAATAATCTATTTTTTATAATAAGTTAAAAACATGGCCATTAGGGTGACCGGTCAATATGTCTCCGTAAAAAATATCCCCGCAAAAATAAACTCACAATAATATTGCAGCAAAAATAACCCGAGTAAAAAATCTTCGAATAAAATAACCCGGTCAAAAATATCTATGACAAAAATATCTCCCAGACGAAGGCCGTGGTGATAGTTTATCAAATCTGTTGTGCCCACATGGTTTCATGAGTATACAATTAGTTTAATATTAGTGTCGTATATGTAAATGGCAACATTACGCGTGGTGTCGTATTTGTTGTTATATTGTTTATATGTTAATTGTTAATAATTAGGTTGTTTAAATTATAATAAATAATTATATACATATATCGAATTATTATATCGAACACTAAAAATTCGAATTTCCTGTTTATAGGTCTTTCGTTTTCGGTAATTGGTAGTGAAAACTTTTCAAAACAAAGTTTTTCTTCGTTTGTTTATAAGCTGGGACTGGGGCACTAATTATTTATTGATAAAATTCTCCCAACTGCACCCTATGAAGAAAGATTTCCCGTACCCACATATTTCGTAATTTTTTATATTTTATTCCACATGTACCATAGCACATGGTTATAACTTCCTCGCTATCTGATTCATCTGGTAATGTCATATTTTTGCAATAATTTGGTTTATTATTTGTTTAAGGTAGAAAGTCACCCAAATCTAAAGTCAAGCTAGCTGCTGTATATGAATAAAATCAACAAATTTTAATTCACATATTAACATTATAGAAAATTAAAATAGTATATTACATGTTGAGTTGGTAAAGGATATCTTTACAAGCCAGGTAATAATTGTTTGACCGAGACGGTACGTCGAGGTCAAACAATATCGCGAGGCGTGGAAACTTTACCAACGAAACATGTATACTATTTTATTCACAATAATTAGACTTACGATAATCAAAATAAAAAGTAATTTTAAATTTTAAAATAAATTTTTTATAAACTGTCATAACACGGCCTACTAGATTCATATAAGCTTCGGCGAAGCTTATATAAATCTAGTAGGCCGTGGTCATAATTTCAATCAGAGCCATCTATCGACTAAAAGAAATTTTAAGTAAGGTTTCATTCTTCGCCGCTAGATGGCAATGTATGCGCTCAGTATTTTAAAATTAGAAATTAATTAATTCCATTGTAGTTATTAAATATAAAATACGGAAAAATAAAAATAAAACTAATATTAAATAAAAAATATGTTTTTAGCGTTAAATATATTTATAAAAACTTAAATTTAAATCTGATAAAACGTCCTGTTTTAAATTATTCAGAAAAAAAGTTAGCCATAACTTTACATGTCAGTTTTACAGACATGTAAAGGAAATTGTTAACCACTTTGGTGGTGCTATAGCAATAGCTTACTTTCCAAGGTTTTTACAACATATGAAATGTACATATTGCAATGTGATTGTGAATAAAATTATTTATTTGTTGTTTAGCACACAAAAATTGTCATTTTAAATCAGAAAACAAATTAATAATGATAACATCGTTGTTCGCTTTACTAACGTAGTATACATTGATGCGTAAGATTTGGCAACGCAATTTACGATCAGTATTTGACGTAAAACCAAAGTGAGGTTAGAGTTTGGTAAAAATAATTGACTGCTGCACGTTAAATAGTTTTATGCGGTGTTATGAATATGGTTGTGACCAAAAATTATTTTTTGATGACATCATAAAAGAACAAGTGTGTGGTATAGCTTCAATTTGGTCGATTCGCTGCCCTTCTTGCCAAGTTGTCAAATACGTTCACAGATCAGAAACATACTCCCCCAATGATGATTCTACAAAACGTCATGTTTTGAGTATAAAACTTGCAGCAGGTAGAAGATTCTTAATACTATTTCCTATTATCATTATAATTTTTTGTGTATAACATTAATTAATCAAAAATTGATCTTCAATGATGATCGATGCCGGTATTGGGGCAAGTCAAATCAACGCGATTCTCACATCACTTGACATGTCTGCTGTGAGCAAAACAACGTTGAAGCAAGCAGGGGATATTATAGAGAAGTCAAGTAGCGAGAAAGCTTTGCTTCAACCTGTAAGGGCGTTGTAAGTTTATCACTGTTTTTCAATATTGCAGTACAGAACTTCGATCCTTTTTATACACATATAAACGGTTACTAATGAACTTCATATTTACTCACTTATTAATCAAAAATTAGACTGATTTGTCGGGGGTAAATACACAAGAACTTGATTTTTAATCGGATAATTTTATTTTTACACGAAAATTTTGTTGCAACCGGAAAAAACTCAAGATCAAAAGCATGATAAAATCGCGACAGCTTTAGCTGGATCGATTTTATCTTATGCTTTTGATCGAGAGTTTTTTCCAGGATGCAACAAAATTTGAGTGGATTAAAAATAAAATTATCCTGATTTAAAATCAAGTTCGAGTGTATTTTAGGGAGATTAATACAAGACAGTTCCACAAACACATTTATTTATATTTTACGCATGTTTAATTAACATTCATGTTTTGAATATTGAAAGAACAGTTGTTATACACAATTTTATTATTGCTTGAGATAGATTCTTCTCTGTTTTTTTGAACAATATTTTCTTGAATAGAAATGACTTCTTTATCTACTGTTTCCAAACCATTTCGAAGAGTTGAGACGAGAGCTGCATGGTGTTCTTGATCTAGTTGTAAATAGGGAGTTAGCGATTTTACATTGGCATGTCCTGTCATTTTGCAAAGCTGCTGCTCCCCAATTCCCGCTTTAGCATAACTTGAGACTGCACTCGATCGGTTTGAATGGTTTGTAATTTTATTAGAGGAAACATCTAACCCAATTTTTGAGGCTGCTTGCTTGGTCCAGTTTCCAATTATGTTGACTCCAAGTGGCATGCTTTTATACCATCCGACAGAATTTTCTTGGTTCCAGTAGCGATTTGGAGTTAAAAATAATCGATCTGTTGTAATATTTGTTGTACGATGAGATATTAGTTTTTTATATAACCGTACTGGACAGATTTTAGGATTTTCATAATTCGAAGCAAGCCACTTACTGTCCGCACACTTTTGTGACCCACCTTGGCACGTTTTAGTGAAGATTGGATTATACTCAATTCGACCTGATAAAGTCCCGTCACTATTTTTTTCTTCTTTGAAAAAATGGATTCGGCATCTTGCTGCCTCACCTCCTCTCCACGCGAGTTCGTAGGCTGCTACATGATAAAACTTTCTTTGTAGGCCTTCTGGTGTTTCTTCATCCCAAATGTTTAAAATTTTTTCGATATCGTTTTTATTCAGCGCTAATGAACTTTGCTTACGTTTATCTAGAATAGTTTGGAGCTCCTTTCGTTTTGTATTTCTGGCATCCCTTGCGCCTTTGAATTCAATTTCGGTGAAAGGATCGATTATTCGATTGTACTCATTAAAAAACTTTTCTTGCAACATTTTTGCTGTGATATTGAAGAATGTTTTTACCACACTTTCTTTGTAATTGTCTCCGTTTTCTTTACGCATGTTGTAGGCCCAGTCTTTTAGAATTTTCCCCAACTCTTCCTTCGAAGTCGTGGCTTGGATGGCATAATTTCGCTCGTTGCAAAATTTTGTGAATTGCTTCCATACCGATTTCCTTGTGTTAATAGTGCTTTTTGGGACAGACTTATCGACTGCCACCGCTATTTCACCCATAGAACACTGTCCAAAACGACTTGAATTCATTTTGAATACAAATGATGCGAAATTGATGCAAATTAATTTGACAGTTGCTATTGTCAAACAATTTCCAAAGTACACTTTGTTTAGATGCATTTTAATCGACCTACTCGCATATTTATCGCTGATAAAAAGCTAGTAGCGTATTTATCGCTGATAAAAAGCTAGTAGCTTTTTAATCACTTAACAAATCATCTGATTGGTCAAATTTTGAAATAATCACCACGGTGATTGGTCGAATATTAATGGAGTGTATTAATCCACTCAAAATGTCTCTTTAATATAGAGCACGCACTCAGTAGTCCGCGACCACATCGCCGAATCACGTCTGGGATCACGTACAAGTAATGAGAAAAATCAATGTTAATACAATTTTCATTTTATTTCATTCAATTTTATTTATTGTATTTGATTTCATCTATTTAATTTATTTACGTATATCATTATTTTGAAATAATATAAAAAATACCAACATAAATTCATCTAACATATCAAATTTGAATTTCCGCACGAAGCAACGTTGCCAGATCATATAATAGGGTTTTGCATGTGCAGGGACTTCAGTCATCAGTTTCCGGTTACAGCTGGAATACAAGTTTATAATCGAAATATCTCAATAACTAAGAGGTAAACTGCAGTTTTTTTAACGTCAATATAAAATACAATTTCTAAACTATTGTTACATAGTTTTTCATATACATGGTGAGTTGTTTAAATATAAAACTTTCAAGTTGTTCTTGGGCATACTGTGTAAACCCATATATGTACATCAATGTATTTGACTGCAACTTTGTTAATCGTTTTCTCGGTATATACGTGGTGAAATGCCGTTTTTCGGGTATCAATCGAAAGAGCAACATTAAATTTACCAAATATACTGAAATTATGTAATTCTTGAGTTGTAAGGTTTGGGTGACTTTCTACCTTAAATACAACGCGACAATAGTAAACAAACAATGCACATAACCTCATTTAATAGGAAATAATAATAATAACAGTGCTTGCTAAGTTGGCAATATATCTAGTATTTCAGAGATAAAATAAAACAAGCGCAAAATTTAAAATTTTACATGCTACTGGTGGTCACTACTTGCTTCAGTGTGACCGCACGGACTTATCTTAATTGGTTGTGGTCGATGGTAGTTGATGGTGTTGGGTGGTATAGTAGCTGCAGTGAGACTGCGGGCTAAAAAAACACCATGTACATTATCATTAACTTTCAATAACACTGTCATTTATGTACAACCCTGAACTACATAACTACAATATATATTTATTTTATTCACAATCATATTGCAATATGTACATTTCCTATGTTGTAAAAACCTTGGAAAGTAAGCTATTGCTATAGCACCACCAAAGTGGTTAACAATTTCCTTTACATGTCTGTAAAACTGACATGTAAAGTTATGGCTAACTTTTTTTCTGAATAATTTAAAACAGGACGTTTTATCCGATTTAAATTTAAGTTTTTATAAATATATTTAACGCTAAAAACATATTTTTTTATTTAATATTAGTTTTATTTTTCCGTATTTTATATTTAATAATTACAATGGAATTAATTAATTTCTAATTTTGAAATACTGAGCGCATACATTGCCATCTAGCGGCGAAGAATGAAACCTTACTTAAAGTTTCTTTTGGTCGATAGATGGCTCTGATTGAAATTATAACCACGGCCTACTAGATTCATATAAGCTTGGCTTATATACGGCCGTCTCATTTCCAGTTTTTTCATTGTTGAAATTAGGATCCAAAAATTACAGATCGGTACGTTAAGTGGCGCCCACTGACGGTAATTTTGCAACAAAGATGGTTTGTAGTCAGACTGCAGTCGTTAATTTTTAGGTTATACTTCATGCCAATAATTGTCATTTCCAATTGTATAATATTAATTTATTGGCATTTGTAGATAAATATTTGGATATAACGTACGTAGATATGACAAAAATATGTTACAGTGGGGATTACGAAATCACAATATCCTACATGTAAGAAAATTATACTGAGTTTATGTAATATTTACTAACGCCCCAATTCTTAGACTAGAAACACCTTAATAACTACACGATAGCCACAGTATTTAAGTAAGTGCAGTTTTATTTTTCGTAAATTACAAATGTTCCTTTAGGTTTTGTAGCACTTGAATTACCACAGCAGATGATGTAGACATCTAATGTTAATGCACGATCTATGAACTGAAGCTATGATTAAAAGTATGAGAAGTATTCATGGAATGAAGAAATCTCACAGTGACACTCATTACTAAAAATGAACATTTTTTAGACATGAAAACTGATAAAATCTACTGAGACTTAGACCAATAGTTTCAGTAAAAGAAATATAAAACTGACAAAATTTGTCTGATAAGGCATTACCTTTATACGGAATTTGGTTTATGTGATATAAATCAAATGCGAAAGTATTTAGAAATTTTGTAGGGAGGTTAGGAATCTAGGATAACGATAATTAATTAACGATTTTGGTATCATGTCTTGAATGAGGAAGTGTTCCAGGAAGAAGATGGAGTCGGGAACTTTTCTGAACTAACTAAATGCATAATAATCTATACAAAGGTATAAAATCAAGTCAATACTATCAAACTTTTACACATATTCGCATGGAGTGTCGCTATACGGGTCTCAAACGCAACTGGACAATAGCAAAAAATGAAAAAAAAGTATATAGGCTTCTAAGTTATGGTGCTATAGAAAGATGCTAAAGGAAACATGGATTGACCGAATATCGAACAACGAGATACTAGAAAAAGTACAAGAAGAAAAAAGATTAGTGAAGCAGATAGAATAATATACAAGAAGAAAGATAGTTAATGAAGAAGACCATGAGAAGCAAAGATAGATTAATAAGACACTTTAAGACATTCGGGTATTATCTAAAAATAGTAATAGAAAGCATGATCGAAGGAAAGAACACCCTAGTAAACCTAGACTACAATTTATACTTCAAATAAAAGAAGACTTAGGCTGCTCCAGCTATAGAGAATTGACTTTAGATAAAAGACTGACAGCATACCGGAAAAATACCATAAAAATAGGTGTATTTGTAAAGTGGTTGTTAAAGTATGTTTTTTAGTTTTAATGTAACTTTTTTTAATAGTTTATCAATTTTATTTGGGGACTGACAGCCTTTTTTATAAAAATAAAGACATCGAAAGAATAATAAATTAAAATAATAAATAAAATTTTAATGTAACGTTTTGTAATGTAATATAATGTACCTATTATTTTTTATTGCATAATTTAATAATATTTGATCGTTGCTAATAAATTTCTTGTTAATAATTACTGTTAATATTCGAGTAAAAATTCTTTAATCGGAGGCAGTTTGACACAATTGACATAAAATATAACCTAAAAATTAACGACTGAGCTCTGACTTCAAATATCTTTGTTGTAAAGTTACCGCCAGTGGGCGCCATTTAACGTACGAATCTGTAATAATTTTCAACAATGAAAAAACTGGAAATGAGACGGCCGTATATAAGCGAAGCTTATATGAATCTAGTAGGCCGTGTTATAACAGTTTATAAAAAATTTATTTTAAAATTTAAAATTACTTTTTATTTTGATTATCTTAAGTCTAATTATTGCGAATAAAATAGTATACGTGTTTCGTTGGTAAAGTTTCCACACCACGCGATATTGTTTGACCTCGACGTACCGTCTCGGTCAAACAATTATCGCTTGGCTTGTAAAGATATCCTTTACCAACTCAACATGTAATATACTATTACTTTACATTATATTAATAGTATATTACCGGGTGATTTTTTAAATTTCTGATCTAGTAAGTCGTGATTTTTACGCCGTATCGAAGGTCACCGAAACGTAGGGCGTAGCGTTGATCACACTGCTATTCCAAATGTCATTTATGTGACAAATTGACTACTTACTTTTACATTTATTAAACAAATTGATAAATATTTAAACAGTGATCATTTGCGAAACATGCTTTTACCAAAGTGTGCATTTTATTGCGAGTTTAAGTGCAATTTCGATGTGATTATTGACTTGAGAAGTTTAGGTTATGGTTACAACTCGCTTCAATTTTTATTCCTTGGATTTAAGAAATAGCAAGATTTATTCACAATTATAACAATTTACATTGTTAACACAATATTTATTCAAAATTTACAACAACTGTTGGAAATGTTGAAATTAACTTGATGACCATTACGAAAGTAAGCTTCGATCATAAATGTTTTTTGTTCCTGTGTGAACACCATTTTGTTGTGATGAAAAACACTCCAAAATAACGTTGAAAACTAAGCGTTCAATCACAAACGAAAGGTTAGTCTTGAAAAAGACTGATTTTTGATAATAACCGAGATAATAACTGGCGAAACGGAATTCAAAACACGAGGAAACAGTGAAGCACAAAAGACGGCAAAAGCGAGAACAACACTGGAGTAGGTTATGTTTATGTCAACATTTTTGAAATCTGACAGTTGTGACAAATCGAACGATTCAAACTACGCCCTACGTTTTCCGCATCTTTTGTTTTAAAATTATGTCATGGCTTTCTAGATCAGAAATTTAAAAAATCACCCGGTACTTATGTAATATACTATTATACTGTAATGAATGAACAACTTGAGCTCAGTAATTCTCCGTTACTGGAAGTATTAGATGTTTAATTATGATTTTTATTATTAATTTTTATTATTATTATTATTTTATCTAGTTACCTATTTTTTATCTACCTTAGCGACGTGTTTGTTTATAATTATATTACCTTTGATAATGACAGCATAGCTGTCGAAACAATATTGTCAGGTATATTTTAATAAAACTGTGAAACTTTTAATAATCTTTATTTATTTCATGATTATGGAGTTCCACAAAATAAGGCTGGAAACAATAAACAATATTATTACTTGTTTTAATAGTATATTACAATTAACCTTTTCGTTGCAGTTGACTTCAAGCAGATTTTTGACAGTTTTATAAATTACTTGGCAACGCTGCAACAAAAATTAACAGATCAAAAATGATTTTAGAAAGAGAATTTCATGTTATTAAATTCCGTTAAATTCAAATATGTAAAAATATACAGGGTATTTTATTTTAAAAAAAATCAAGTTTTTCTTTGCTATACTTTTGTGGCACACCCTGTTTAAACAAGAATATTTTCTAATAGATACGCATCATGGTACCACATTAATATGACTGTTCACACATAGCAATTTTAAAAATGTACGCAACTTGAAAAGTGGCGTGCAACTTTGAAAACTGCGCAATTTTTGAACTTGCAACGGTATCCATCGCATCGAAATACCAGAATTGCACCATTTTCCAGATTGTGCAATATAAAAAGCGTACCTAAGTCTTAAAGCACCTTAACAGTTTCTAAGTTAGATTTTTAAAAAAGTTAATAGTTTAAGCATAGGAGAGGAATCCCGCACTAAATGGACACCCCCGTATGTCGGTTACATATATAGTCCCATTTCCTGTAGCTAGAGTTCCTAAATATAAACTGAGCTCTGTGTTATTTAGAGTTGTGACGCATGTCAAACTTTCCTAGTGACATTTTGTATTTTGAGACTATTTATTAGGTTATCATGAAAAATAAATTAAACTGTCACTGTGACAATTATATAAATCTAAAATTGGGCAGAGTTAATTAGTAAAAGCTGTCGTAAATTATTAGATATAAAATTGATATAATATGTTCTATAGCTGTTTTAAAAATTTTCTACACAGAAAATAAATGATAAGGTGTGCATTAAAACTTTTACATGCATAAAAATAAACATGACATAAAGCATAACCAAAAATTTATAACTGACAGCTGCTGAATTTTGTCACTAATGTAAAAAGAGACAAACAATATCTCTGTTCCAGACAGCTTAGTTTTGGTCTAGAAAGAGATAGATTCTGACATCCGTGTGCTAACTCTAAAATAACACAGTTAAAGTTTTCATTCAGGAACTCTAGCTGTAGCTAGCTATACTTACAGAACGCCAAAAAGATTGATCCTTCATATAGATACGACTTTTAATAGTATTTTCCAAAACTTAACCGAAAGTAACCGCATTTTTGGTTCTGGTTAGTCTTTGGTAACAAATGGTTGCTGAAAAACTTACATAGTTTTGAAACAGCTTAACCTTGTAGTGTGGTGTCAAATTTGAACGCTGCATCTTGACATCAGAAAATAAAATTTAAGGGCTCTAAAGTTAATAAAATGAATAATATATTGTTTTTTATGGAAAACATACTATCTGATGATAGTAGTAGTAGTGATGAAGAAGATGGTCAAAGAAGGCATAAGTATGCAACGTTTTATACAATTAGTTAAAATAACGGCAAATGAATTGTTTGCAACAAACACCACCAAAAACAAACTTTTGTGAGGTTAATGATGCCATAATCATACTAGAGACCCTGAAGGTCGAACACAAAATAAAGGCGCCAATTTTAAAATTTACTTGCCGATAGCCGGTAAAAAATACCAACTTTAAATCCCCTGGAAAATGGATCTCTTTTATGTATATAAATTAATAAATGCTTACGGAATAGTATTGTACAACGAGCTATGAAAGTAATACTTTTTTCATGAATTTACAGTTTTGATTAAGGAGGGCGTAGCCCGGGTTTATCAAGCAAATAAGTGGAAAAAAGAGACTCTCTAACGTGTTGTACACGATATTTTTTTGCATATGGTAAGTTGAGAAATTTGTCCTAGAAGGATTTATGCAAAATGTTAAAGAAATTAGAAAACCGTAGTATTCTTTTAGAGTGGCGGTAAACTAACCGCAAGTCACCACAAACAACCGCGATTTCACTGCGGTTGCAGTGGTTACTTGTGGTTAGCGAAAAGAAACCATTTTTTCAGGAACCGTGTTCCATAAATTAAGTTTTTTCAGGAATTGGTATACGTGAGGATTTTATTTCACTGAACATCAGCACTATTAACCCTATGTTCAATTTTAAAAGATCCATCTCAACGCATTGCAAGCAATTACAACATATCCAGTCAACCTCTGATAAAACAACTGCCATTAATAAAATTAAAAATGTCAAAACTGATTTATTTCAGTCGCACACTTGCCTCACACTGTTATTGCAATTGAACCAGCGTACAATGGCAATTTTTTCATCTCGTAAACACATGCTGCAAACCACAAGTGCAAAAACCTTGAAATAAATCAGTTGTGACACTTTTAATGACACTAACCTGGACATTAATGGCAACCGTTTTCAGAGGTTGCTTAGATGTTGTAGATAATTGCTTGCAATGCGTTGACATGGATCTCTTAAAATTAAACATAGGGTTAATAGTGCTTATGTTCAGTGAAATAAAATCCTCACTGTATTTTGAAACACGAAACCGAACTTACGGTTACTGTGGTTAACTTACGGAATATACTATAAGTGTTCAAAAGTAGAAATCTGTCCTAGCAATCTCAATTTTCTTTCTACTGTATGTTTTTTAGTTTAATATTGGAAATTTTATTAAAATCTTCTGTTTAACAACTCACTTATTTATAACAAATTTATAAATAACAATTTATAACAAATAATACTTTTATAAATTAAACATTCCCGACAATTTTTTGAAATTTCAAGTATTGTTTAAAATGCGTATTTTAATCAACATTAAGATCTGACTGTATCCAAAAATGGTTTTATTAAGCATATCAAACCACAAATTCTTCAAAAATTTTCAAGATTTTCTTATATAAATTATTATAAGAAAAAAATAAAATCATTATTAACATTCCAGATTCCAGGTGCGTTCTAATTTTCCGTACCCGTTTTGGCAACGTTGCGGGAATTTTATGACGTTGGTACTACGCGATAGTGTCAAATGTGCAAGTTCACAGTTTTACTTTCGCAATCCATCATTTTCATTCCTTGTTTAGAAAGATGGCAGACAACAAGTTGTACGAAGTTTTGGGTGTTAGTAGAAACTCATCAGACAATGAAATAAAAAAGGTAAAATTCAATATATTATTGCTTCTCTTAATGTGTAACGTTTCCTTTTCAATTTGAAATGGCTCTCATTGTTTGGTCGTTATAATTTTCAAGGCCAATAAGCACGCCGTATCGTGTTGGGTAACAAAAAAATTACATCAGATTTTTATTTTATAGGCATACAGAAAATTAGCGAAAGAATTTCATCCGGACAAAAATCCTGAGGAAGGGCATAGATTTAAAGAAATCTCATACGCGTATGAAGTTTTATCCGATCCAAAGAAACGTCAAGTTTATGACAAGTATGGATTGAAGGGTATGCAAGAGGGTGGAATGCACGATGGTTTTTCACCCGCTGAAGATTTATTCTCGCATTTTTTCGGTGGCGGATTGTTTGGTGGTTTCGGCATGGGCGGTATGCGTAGACGTCACAGGGGCGAAGACACCATCCATCCGTTAAAAGTCACACTTGAGGACATCTATATGGGAAAGACGGCTAAATTGCAGCTTAGTAAAAATGTGATTTGTACTGTTTGTAAGGGTAAAGGTAGTAAAAGTGGATCAGCTCTGACATGTCGTACATGTAAGGGTTGTGGGTTGAAAGTAACATACCGGCAACTTGCACCCGGTATGAGCCAACAGATGCAATCGAGGTGCCCCGATTGTCAGGGTGAAGGTGAAATTATCAGTGAGAAGGATCGTTGCGGAAGTTGCCATGGTAGGAAAGTTTGCAATGAAACAAAAATTCTTGAAGTTCATGTTGATAAAGGTGAGCATAATTATATGAAAAAAGGTTTTCTTTTTGTGTAAAAGTGTTTGGTTCAGAAATTAAATGTTGTCATGTTGGCGATGAATCATCAATCAATCATTTTAAGATTAGAATGTTCAAATTTAAAAATAAACAGTTTATTTATTGATAAAACTTTAATATTGATTAATGAATTTCTTTTGCTTTCTGAACTTGCTTTTTCAAATTTATTGAAGGTTATGATTGACTTTCGAAAGAAACAGAAGGTATTAAAAATTTTTTGGTTTTGTGCTTGTAATTTAGTATTTTCGTAAGACCAAGTTTTATCCAAGGAATTTTAATAAGATGTTATAATTACTTACTGTTTTTCTAATTTGTGCCTTAGATGATAATTAAGATTATTATTGATGTAATTTTAATGATCAAATTATAAATTAAAAGTTTTAAAACTTATTGACTTAAATTTACTGTTTATAGATGCAAGCAAATAAAGAATTGAAAGAAATAGTATAGTAGGTAATAAGAGAAAAAAGAAAGTGGATTCTGTACTCAAAGTATGTAAATAACATGTGTTTGCTTGGTTTATATCGATAACATTTTTATTTGTTACTCGTAAACGTCCTGTAACATAAGCCAACACAAACAACGAAAAGTTACTTTTACGAGCTACTGACTTGTAAAACTGACAGCTGACTTGTAAGTTTTACAAGTTAGTAGAATATGACATTTATAAACCAATTGTCATAATAACATCTACGTCTATGCACACTTTCACCCTTCCACGGCTCATAAATTATTAAAAAAGTGTTGTTATTGTTAGGACTAAGACCAGGTTTTATAGATACAATAAATGTTATGTGTTGTTTACGAATGAATAACAAATAAAATATTGTACATTATACATAAGGTAACTGTTTTTACTGGCCCAAGAAGATAATAGGCTCGTCTGTCGGCTCGCCAATCATCTCCTGTCGCCAGTAAAAACAGGTTTACCTTGCTAATAATGTAAAATACTATTTGTCACAAGTTGGTTGGAGATAGGTTATGACATACATATTAATTGTGCAATAAATAATACAACTTATAAATTTAGCGTATAGCTGTCAATAAGGATATAATAATAAATTTGGCAACATATTTGACGTTAAAGTAATATAATTAAAGGTAAACAGTAAAGTGAGGTTACATTTTGAGATTTGATTAGAATATCCACGACCTTCTAGATTTCACGAGACGAAGTCTCTTATCTCTTATGCACATTCCATTAGTTCAAGTGTTTCTCCGCTGCCGCCACCAAACACGAAAATGCGGAAACGGATATATAACACGTAAACGCCAATTTCAAACTACGCTAACTTCGCGCGCTTTTATACTTTTTGTCGGTTTTGCGCGTATCGTCAATAAATTATATTTTCCTAATCTTTTAAGGCAGTTTTCTTTATTTTTTAATATAATTACGTTATTTCCTTATTTGTTTAAATTTTCGTAGTTTTGTTGCTGTTTTTTCGTTCACTTTAGTAATGGCAAACTAGCAGAAAAAATATAACTGCCGCAATGCAATGTGTAATAGTACTGATCCTACAATATCATTTCATGAATTTCCTTCAAATTATACCTACCTTACGAGAAAAATGGTTTCAAATCTTACGTTGGGGTTATGGACACCAACACTCAACAGCAAAATAATATATACTTATTTATTTCGACAGATCAACAATTACAGATACCTGAAAGAGTCAATTTCTATGTCGAACTTCCTAAAAATATAACAGAATTAATAAAAGAACTCCAAACCTTATCTATGCATCTCGATTGCGAATTCTTTCAGCATCTGTAGCCCTTCTGGCAGGATACATTGCAAAAAAAATGAAGAAAGGATTGAATGTCAATAGCCTATTAGATTCTCTGTTAGCTGCCTCGTGTTCAAATTCACTGATAGGATTTGTAAATCTTCAAAACAGAGATGCCTTAAAATACTCCACTAGAAGATTTACACTTTTAATCAACCAAATAATCGAACTTGTAATACATATTGTAGAACATTTACCTGGAGAATGTAATCCGTCTAATATTCTAACATCACTAGGCATTTCTAACTCCAGTTGCTTTTTCACAGTTTTTGGTTTGCCACGACCACAAGCAGGAACTTAGTAATATAATTCTTTAAAAATTGCTAAAACCTTGTTTGGCAAAGAGAAACATTGCAAAAACGTGAACAGATAATGTACTTACTGCTATCTCTATATCCTAAATCCAGCTCACGGGAAGTTATAAAATTGTAATTTCAATAATGTTATTGAACCTATATATCTTCAAGTGACAAATAAATAAACATCAGCGTGTCAGCTAGCGCCAAAATGGCGAAATTTTGCGTTTTCTCAGAAACAAAGTTTATATGGGAAATCGTAAAAGTACCCAGGCCAGATAAGAGACTTCGTCTCGTAAAATCTAGAAGGTCGTGAGAATATGTTATGCATCAACCAATTGTTTTTATATATTTCAGAACTCGTCTAATAACATATTGGACGAGTGACAAACTCTGTTTCGGAGCAAATTTTGCTTTTTTGCAACGAGAACTGTCAACGCCACTGCTTATTACCTGGTTACATAAATCGTTACGTTACACACCTCTAGATATGTTGCGGTTTTAATAATTGCTAACCTAATCAGTGTCGCTTTTGGAATTGCACATTTTTGTAAAAGTTTAGTAAAAAATACACTTTTAAAAAAGAAATCTTTGTAGCTATGTTAGGTTTGTGCGGTTATGGTTAATTACAAAATTTCCATTTTGGTACCTAGTTGCAGTGTGGTTATGAATGAACTTTTGAAATTGTTACCACCCAATTACCAAAACCGTAACCACATAATGTAACTGGTTAACACCAAAACTCTCCTATTAATTGATAATTCATCAATATTGAGGTTAGGTAATAGTCTCTATTATTATGACACCATATATGGTATTTGAAGTAATGAATATATACATTTTTAAACAAATATTGTTTTCACTGTCTCTAAAAATTAAAATACAAAAACATTGGATCCTTGATGAGGTTTGATTGAGTTGAAGTTGGCGCTAGCTAGCATGTGCAGGATAATAATAATAATAATAGTCTCCTTTCACAGGCCATAAAGGCCCATCGGGGTATAGCAGGCTATTTATTACTCGAGCCGTTCAGTACCGAGTGGCAAAGTGACTAGCTTTACGTTAGCAGACTGCCTGTTATTACCCCAGGGAATTATTCCACAGGTACTCATTTTCACAAGCTGAGTCGACCTTGGAAACCTTAGGTATTTTAAAAATTCCATTGTATCATCCGTAGGAATCGAACCCAGCACATTGCCATACCCACTGAGCTATCGTGGCTTCAGCATGTGCAGGATACACTTAAAAAAACTAGAACAAGTTTGCTTTGTTACTTTAAGAAATATTTGGAAAATTATAAAATTTTCTCTTAAATAAAATCATACAATGAGCCATCTGAAAAAAGTGCATGTAGCAGATGCTTTAGTACTGTTCATGAAAGATAAATGATATTTCTAATTAATGAGAATAAGTTACTACATTTTAATTTACATGACTCGATAGTTATAATGATTAAATAGTTTTAAGTATAATTTTCTGTTGCATCATCTTAAATAATAGTTATTTACAAGATTTTGATATTTTGAATACTTGTTTAAGTAGATTGGATTTAAGCAAGCTCTTGTTTGTTTTCAGGAATGAAAGAAAACCAAAAAATATTTTTCCGTGGTGAAGGTGATCAACAACCTGATGTAGAACCTGGTGATGTAGTAATTATCCTACAACAGAAACCACATGAGAAATTCCAGAGATCAGGCGACGATTTACATTTAAGTCACACCGTCACACTAACAGAAGCTCTCTGTGGCTTCTCATTCTTAGTACGTCAATTAGATGGCCGTGATCTACTAATTAAAAACACTCCAGGTGAAATCATCAAGCCTGGTGATGTAAAAATGGTCCCCGGTGAAGGCATGCCACAATATAAGAATCCATACGAGAAAGGAAATATGTATGTGACATTTGAGATTCGTTTTCCTGATAATCATTTTGCAAACGAGACACAATTGAAACAGCTTGAAAGCGTTTTGCCTCCTAGACCTCCATTCACAATGCCTGTTGGTGAACACGTTGAGGAAGTTGATATGCATGATTATGATCCAAATGATAGAACTAATTCGGGCGTACGAGGTGAAGCGTACGATAGT
This sequence comes from Agrypnus murinus, assembly GCA_929113105.1. NCBI lineage: Eukaryota > Metazoa > Arthropoda > Insecta > Coleoptera > Elateridae > Agrypnus > Agrypnus murinus. The sequence goes on along the minus strand of OV816028.1, from coordinate 156,181,734 downwards.
GATGAAGAACATCATGTGCATGGACTTCCACCAAATGTAGCATGTGCTCAGCAATAGAGTCAGTCAATCTTAGTTAATATTATTGTTGTACTGCTGCTTTCTAAATAAGGATAACACTTATAAATGTCCAGAAAAAACTGTTTGGTGAATCACATTACATGTTGTAATCTGTCATTTTTCTCTACTTTGAAAACTTGAAACAAAATTGTTGAAATTATTTGATTATTCTATTATTATTGCCGAATGTCATCTTTTGTTTCTGGAATTTATATAAAAAATAATAATTGAAGTTTAAAATATTTTAATTATAAATAATAACTTCTTTTAGTAAGAACGCTACTATGTAATAATAAACATAGTAATGTCGATGTATTTATTCAACATGTATTTAGTAATGGCCTTGTTTGTGACTTAGTTTATAGATAAATTATTAGTTTTATTATTTACTTCTATTATTAAGTAATCTGTAATAATTTATTTTTACAGCATCTATAGATAGTTTTTGTCTTCTTCTTTCACTTCAGTTTTAGATTCAAAGGGAGTAACTTGTTAAATAATTGCGATAATGAGTTTAAAATTAATTTTTGATTTTAAATTCACTAATAAATCGAAAAGAAGTGAATGAAACTAATACTTACTTTTGAATTAACAAACTGAATTTAAATGCTTAAAAAACTTTTCATATTGGTATGAGAACAATATTTTGATGATGATTATTATTATATACCTTGTATACAGATTTTAATGGCAAAATTTACAATATCTAATTATTATCATTCACGACACATTGACTAAAATAGATAATATTACTTGATATACCTATTAATCTTTTTATCTATCGTATATTAACAAAATTATTTTATTCCTCTTTCTAGTGTGATAGTATTATGAGGGTATTTTAAATAAGCTTTGCCCGTTAATGATTATTTGTGTTAAATTTTATAATTTTGGTATCTTTTTGAGGAATTTAACTCTAAAAAATAATTTGCTCTTTAAAAATGTTTTGTTGATATCTGCAGAGGGACTCTTAATTCTTTTAAGACAAACAATAGGAACTCGAATAGAATACTTTTAGGTTAGGAAATGTAATTTCCATAGTAAATTTCCATAGTAATTTCATTAACCTTTTTGTTTTTTTTTTTATTTGAATATTGCGATAGGTATATATTTTAGCTAATTTTGTTAAAGATTTTTTGGGAGTATTGTTGAAATTAAAATTTACTTTTGGGATCACATTTTCTAACCTACAAATGTTTTTTATTTGACATTAATCATTCAACCATTGTGCCAACTTTAAATTTCTTTAAAGAAATTCAGAATTCTAATGCAGGTGTTAATGGAACTGATAATATTGTTGAAACAGATAAAGTCATGATTATTCTGTATGTGAATATTAGAAGGTTGCTAAATATTTCTTTAATTTAAATTATAATTTATTGTTGGGTGAAACGTCTTTTAATCTTTATATTTATTTTCTTTATTTTTATACCCTTGATAATTTACATCAACTCATTTTATTTTAGAAGATACTTTTGTTTCAACCTAACCTCAAATATTCTGTTTCATAAATACAATTTAATAAGTGTAAAATCATTAGAATATAAAACTGTAGGAAGGAGCATAACTACCTAGTTTTAAAATTGATGGATCACATTGGCAGCCATTAGACACCACCTAAAACTGCTTTTTCACACCTACTCCGCCATATTCAGACCCCATCCCAGTCATATGTTGTAGATGATTATGCTGCTTACTAGAGTTTTAAAGGATGTGCACGAAAAAATCTGGCCACAGAAACATCAACAAAGTAGGGTCTTCTGAAATTAGTTATTACCTAAAACTATTATTAACTTTTAACATATATTTTTCTTTTGAAACATATTTACATATATTATTGTACATTATTACTGTCTATAACAAAAATGTTTAACTTTTCGTATCACATCAGACATCAAAGTTTGTACAGCCATAGTAGTGACCTTTTTGTCAGGTTATTCCACTTTTTCTGAAAGTCAACAATTTCTTTAGCAGTTTCTTTTGTTTATCTGAGTGTTTGCTTTACAATAGCCCAGTATTGTTCTATCGGCTGCAGTTTGGGGCGATTCGGTGGGTTACTATCTTTAGATACAAAAGTGGTTCCATTCTTGCATGCCAATCTATGCATGCAAATATATTTTAATAAAACTGTGAAACTTTTAATAATCTTTATTTATTTCATGATTATGGAGTTCCACAAAATAAGGCTGGAAACAATAAACAAAATCAGTGACTTGTTTGGCAAAGTGACATGTGGCCAGATCTGGCTAAAACAATAGAAACATGACTTCTTATAAATTGTACAAGGCACTTTTTTAAACCTGCTAAATAGATCTCAGTGTTGATGGTGCCTTTCCTTACAAAATTTGAACTTCTTTTTCGACCGTAAATGCAAGTGTAAGTCGCGCACCAGCCCAAATATTTTCTGGACGATTCCGAGATTTTCTTTTGCTTGTATTTGTCCTCAACTCCGCAAAGTTGTTTGCAAGTAAGAAATTATTGACTGGGAAGCTGTTGAAAGTTATTTTTGACGTACAGTTCATCGTTCATTGTTACACTATCTGCTTTCGCTAAAAAATTGGTGTACAGTTTTTTTGTAAAGGCCTTCGCCATGGAATTTTATTTTGCTTTCCGATCCGGAGTTTTCTGCACCAGGAATGTTTTCAGTTCATCCCTGTTTTTTACTTTTTGAACATGTACTGAAGATTTTTCAATCTTAGCCACTTCCCCCACTGACAAGTTTGGATTCTGTGTGAAAACTTGCATCACCTTCCTTTACCTTTTTTTATATATTGTACACGATTTCTTACAAGAACCTGGCTCCCTATCTATTGTTAAGCGTTCAGAGAAATTGTTTAAAACATTTGGTACGACCGGTTTTGATATATTTTGAAATTTTCCGATCGCGCAATCTGACATTGCAGGATTTTCACAATGTTTGTGCAATATTTTTTTAAGAACCTCGTATTCTTTTGAATTTATTTGAAAACTACACAACGAAAACACTTTGAAAATGTCATTTACAGTAAGATATCAATTCAAAGAAGCTATTGCTGCAATGCCACTGTAGTACCTGCAGTGTAGGGGTGCCTGATGTCATATTTAGGTGGCCAGATTTTTTCGTGCACACCCTTTATATTATAAAGTAAAATTGGAATTATGTGCAGTTAATACCAAAAGAAGCACAGCTTTCTCTGTTTTTACAATACTCAAAACTATACAAACCAGTTAATATGTTAATTTCTCATGAAAAACAAATAAGAAAACATGAACTGCAAAACATTTTAGTGTATTATTATTGATAATGTAATGGTTAATTTGTAAAGGTATGCAATCATTTAAATGCTAAAATATGATTAAACATGAAGGAAAGAATCAGATGTTTAAATTGAAAAGGTGATTATTCTAAGAACCAATTTATTATGGCACAAACTAATTTTCTAAACTGTCTCGAACTGGTAGTAGGCATCACAGCGATCTTTATTTCTAGGTTATGTTATCAACAGCTTCTGTTATCAACACCTAATCGAGCATGTACATAAATTAAACAGAAATCCAGGATTTGCAGATCTCTTCCATGTATTTAATGTTTCTGATGAATTCACAAGGTAGTCGGTGAAAAATCACCTTATTCTTTTGACATTTTTTCTATTTGCAATGTGTTTTAAATTTATCAGCATAATACTTGACAGCTGGTGCATTTAAACATAAACTCAAAACCTCCTCAACTTATTGGAGGCATCAACCTGTTGGCTCGATGAATTTGGTATACATCAATTTTCTACAACAGTAAAAAAATGAAAAGGCATCGTTTTATTTTTGGTGGATTTATTATGGCTTTGATTACATCGCACATTCCATCAATAAATTGACGAGCTTGCTCATTGTATTTATGTCAAAATAACATGATATAGGTTAGGTGAATGCAAAGTCAAATTATTTAAAAGTGTCTCTGGCTCCATTGATCTTTTGGCTCCTTTTACTTTAAACACGCTAAAGTCGTTTAGCTATAAACATTAGAGCAGATAGTACTAACTCGATGGCATTTGGATATTAATGCAATGAGTTAACTCCATTTGCACAGTTACTGAAGTGAGTTCATAAAAAAACGTGCACATGTTGTTTATAAACATCTGTTAGTCTAACCTTAATTTGCAAATTCAAGTTTGTTTGGTTTTAGTAGGAGTAGTGTATCTACATTATTTATTCGTGTTCAGTGAGATTTTCATAGATTATTGAGGATACGCCACATTTCCTTTTTATTAAATCTTCAAAATTATAACCAAATCATAACCTACAACTACTATTTTGGTGTAAGCACATACTCCGTTTGTCGTAGTTAATTTGACTTTTTTCAATGTAAGAAGCTCAAGTTTTACATTTTTCTTCATAATAAGTTTAATCTAAGAGTTTAACGGCCCGTTATCGCCGCCAGTGTTAATAATAGGAAGCTTCAGAAACTATAAACACCTAAAGACGGTCCGCAAAATGGAATTAATTTCTTTAAACTAAAATTTGAAAATGTAATTAGAAACATTATTTGATCACATCGCAGTTCTCTGCTCACAGTGTTGCCAGACATGCGTGAACTTTCAATATTTTAAGTTTAACTGAAATTCTTAATTGAAGGTAGTTGATATTAAAAAGGGGAATATAGAACTGCTAAACATCTTTAAAAATATCAGTTGTGCTTGCTGGTTTTAAGAAAAAGAAAAGTATTACTATATTAAAGTATTGAAAATATATATTCGTTTTAAGAAATTAATCAGGACTAATGTAGAATAGTATGCGAAATAGTTTATTCAAAAATTAATAATAAATTTAGTTTCAGAACGTATTCTGTAAATATACAAACGATACTACAAGCTAAAATTCCAGATTAGTAATGATAGATATATAACATACAAATATTGCATAATGATTTTACATAATATATTGTACAAATACAAAAAGAAAAAAAAATAGGTAATGAAATGACGTCACAATATGAAGTTAGCTTTCCAAAAATTCACGTGTTTAGTACGACTCCATATCTATAAGTAATTTTTTTATCGCTTTTTTGAAATGATGTAAATTGACCGTCACATGCTCTTAAGTAAAGAAAAACAACATTTACTTCGGGAATTTATTAAATAATAGTCAAAAGATTAGGAAAGTTAAAGTATGGGAAGGGATATAAACAATAATCTGTTACTTTACATCGACAATCACAAAAATACATGTAACAATAACGAAAATGCGTCAAATTTATTAACGGTCAAATCAAACTCGTTGAAACTTTCCGCTTTTTTAACTCGATCCGCCTACAGCTTACGTGAGCAAAAGCCTGAACTAAGCATGATAGTTGTTATTTACCAAAATCTTTGAATAAACGCTGGATATAACCTTTTTTTAGTTCATAAAAGTTCTTTTATACTGTTGTATATTCGGGCATTTTTATCTCAAATAACACTTGAACGATAATTTAGGAAGTACACCTTACCATTTTTAAAAGCTCGCTAGCTATAGTTTTGTTTTTATAAATTTACACTTTTTTATTCGTTAAGGAAATTGCTTTTGTAATTTTGTATTTGCTATAAAGCATAATATAAACTAGATAACATAACTAGATCTCGTGCACAATAAACGTAAACAAAGTGCAATTTTTAAAAATTGTAATGAAATTCTTCAGAGTTGTTTAAGCGGTACTTTACCTACGCGATAACGGAGCCTTAATAGACATTTTTCTTTTGCTGGTTAAAGTGAATTGTTTTCTTCTAATTTTTTTGTTTTTTAATTGCATCTATTAATTAAAATTAGGAACTGCTTCTTGATAATGTATAAATGATTTCTACACTACAAGTGCTTGTGAGGAAATGGAATTAATTCGTTCTGCATTTAAGTCACATAAATGCTTCTGGGAGGGGGGCCTTCATTCCCACGAGCCCCTTCCCTGGCTATGTGCCTGCATCCATATATCTTGTCGCAGTACTGTCTTCAAGTACTAAACGAATTAGTATTCTCGTGAAAGAGAATTGGTTAGATTACTCATGAATATAACCAAAAATCTTTGAATATTTTATTGAAGAATATTGAAAGTGAAATTCTGTGACTACTGAATCTCTTAATTTACATATAAATTTTCAAAAAGAAACAAAAGAACATTTCCCTAGTGGTCATAAACACAACGTTTCTAGCTTTTGATGAATAGGCTTATCGGAAAAAGACTTATCTACTAAATTAAAAGGTTTGCTAAATTTCATTTCTCTTATGACTAGACGTTTTATTTTCGAACATTTAATCATGATTATTCTTACCGAAGTGATAAATCAAAACTTACAAGATATAAATTGCCTGGTATTAATTTTAATTAACATTCCTAAAACAATAAATACTGTAGACAACACAGTTGTACTTAGTTTTATTATATGATTCACTACTGCATCAAAGATTCTAGTTTAGATGTGAGTTAATATAAGGGTCATTCTACTTTTAAAGGCCACTTTACATATCGTGCTTGTTCTGAGTTTCAATAATTAATTAAAAGGTTTCACCATCCTATAGCTACTACCTTTTACAGTATTAATCAAATGTATGACAATTTAGGGTAAAGTAGCTTTGGTGCCGTAAAGTTGTCTTTTGTCATTTAATTTAAGATCGAACTTCCCTACGACGCGAAACTTTGAAGTCCCCAGGGTCCCGTGTTAATGAAAAACTCAAATAATTTCAAAAATATGTATAGCACATGGTTTTTGTATAATTCTAATAATAATTAACAGACTAAAAATTACTTCATTTTACATAAAAAGTGTACCATGTTAATCTAAAAATTTTAATTTGCGACTCAAGTTTGTGCCAGAGTTTTGTTCGCTTGGTCACATAATTTGTGCTAAGTCTAATAGTTTTATAAGTATTAAACAAGTTTTAAGGATAAACTTTTCAAATGGGCTGACCAACCACTCTTTGCGCGGGAGGGAGTACGAAGCGACATAAAATATGAACAGAGGGTTGTTTTGTGACATTTTATGCGTCGAGAAAGGTACGTGTCTTTATTGTGAGTTCGCTAAGTCACTGCTTTATTTTGGTAAGTATTTGTTTAAAAACGAATCATTATTTTACGTGTTATTGTTTTAGTTATTTTGTTTGAGTTTATGTGATTTTTGTGTAGATATCTAAGATTAAATAGATATAATTTTGACATAAATTGTCTGCTTAGTCACGTGTCCGCTTGGTCACATTTTGATCTGACCAAGGGACTTTTTCAGGTTTTTAATTTTAGACAATATCAAATATGTTAAGAACACTTCATATTCATTATTTTCTTTTATATTTTAGAATTAGTCTTAAACTGTATGACACAAAACACTTAAGTTCAGCTGAACGACGATGCCGAGAAAAAAGAAAAGCGAATTTTAAGAATAGCATTACTAATTAACCAAAGACTTATTTTTGTTATTCAATAAAAATAAAAACCAAAATTACTTATTTTTTGTAACCAAGGATATGATTTGTTTCTTTGCGACAGTTTTTTATAAATACCAAGAAAATTATAAACAAATGTGCACTGCTGTTAGATATTGTAACCCTTGGGATTACTTAATTGTAACCCTCATGTGCGTGCGTACCCCTAAGCTGACTTAAGTATAAATTACAGATGATAGCGTCGTCGTCAGAGGCCAGGGGTGAAGTGCTGGGCTAAATAATAATAGAGTGCACTTACCATAATTTCGCTTCCTTATAGAAAAGGAGAGAGGTAATCCAATAATATAAACACAGTTTATAGTTAATAATTAAAGACGAGTTTATTTATTATTGTTAATTAAATTAGTAAGTCAATTTATAACATTTTTTCACACCAAACATAAATTATTGAAGTTGTATTACTTTCACGTAGAAAGAAGTAATATATTGAATTTAAATCATTGAAAATTGAAAAATTATAAAAACTTAAAACCGAAAGTGAGTTCCTTCTTTCTTGAGGACCTAATCAGAACTAACTTAAAGAAAAACCCTATGTAAAAATGTAAACATTTAGAAAACAGTTTAGATGACTAAACAAACTTAATTAAATTAACAGTGTACGTGTGTTTGATAAACTCTAAGACAAAACTTACTTTCTTTTGATTAATATTAGAAAAATGCAACTCTGTACGCGTTGCAAGAAGTAGCCTTATCACATATGAAAGAATCATCATTTTGAATAAAATAGAATTTCAAAGTTTTCGCAAAAGGGAAATAGAATTTCTATTTCCCGTGGGAAACTAAATTTGCAATTTCTTCATATTAGTTATGCAAAAACTAAATTTTAATAAGTTGTATCTTTGAGTTTATTCAACCCTAAAAAAATATATTATTATAACTGTAGTTATGATTTGCAAAACTAAGTAAATATGAACTTTAGCTAAAATAGTTTAAGAATAAATGATACAAATTAATGAACCAATCAGGTTAGCTAATTATAATAAATCAATGTAGCCGTTCGGGTACAATATTTTAAGAAATATATGAGTACCGAAATAATTATATTAACAATATTCATGAAGTTTGTTTATTTTTCAAGTATGTGGCCTTTAAAAGTAGAATGACCCATAAGTATCATTCACCTAGATCAGGGTCTTTGGGAGCAAACCCGGTTTTTTAAGACAATAAGATTCTGAAAAATGTCATTTTGAAAATATAACTTATTGTTAAACTTCAATGAGAATATGCTAAGGCTGGCATGATTTATTAAGCAGAGGTTGGTGTTGCCTAAGGGTACCATAAGCACCCAAGATGGTAACTCAAATAGAGATCCAGTGCTCTCGGGCATTACTTTAGTGTAGGTTTAGAATAACAGACGTATTCTTTTGCACATTGTGATTAAATCCAAACATTCATAAAAATTTTAGCATCATTTGAGGGTGCTTTGTCACAAAAGACCGTTGGCAACAGTTACAAGTTTCGTCACAGCATTTTTATGATTCAATCACAGAATTTCTACGATTCAAAGGGAGAAAAGGGATTACCAATCATGCTAAAAATATCTCACAAGTTAGGAGTTAATCAGCATTCAAAAGAACGAGATGTGCTAAAAAATTACCAATCCGATTAATCATGAAAGAGCAGAAGAATACTACTAGTATATGTCATCTATGATGCATGAACTACTATCCATTTTTTTTCAAGAGACCCCTTTAAAGTGTATTGCTTGTAAACTGCTGTCCGAAATTAAATAATTTTAAAATGGGCAAATTTATTTCAACATATAACAGTAAAATATTATATATCTAAGTGCTATACTTTTGTTGTTATCATGAAAATTTCATAGATATATGGTATATACTTTCTGAGAAAAAAATTATTTAATTTACTCTTAATGAAATTGTCCCTAAAAATGGGTACCTTTTACTCCATATTGTTTGATAAAAACAAAAGTATAGCGCTTACAAATAATATAATATTTTAATCTTATATGTGGAAATAAATTTTATTAAAAAACCTGGCTTCTGGGGATTGAAAACCATTTCATGGCTACATAATGAGACTAATGTGTTAAGCCCCAATTGCACTGTACTAGTAACTTGTACGAATTACTAAAACCGAGTACTAAAATTTAATTTGAACATATTTTAGTACTAAATTCCAGCACACAGGCAAGGATAGTGAATAGAAAGCGATCCTATTTACTCATCCGAGCAGCTACCCCCATTCTCACTTCCTTGAATAGTAAACAGATGTTTTTTTAGTAAAAGCAGACAGTGTACTATTGGTTTCATAATGATCTAGGACAGCAAAGCTAATACGATGCTATTTTTTATTATTTTATCTTATGCATTTACACTGAGAAAAAATAAAAAATAGCATCGTGTTAGCATTGTTGTCCTAGATCATTATGAAATCAATAGTACGTTATTGTTCATGTACAGTTGGATTTCGTTACTTGGACGAGTTAAAGGAATGTCGTAAATTCTACTATTCTGAGTAACATTGTGCTTAGTACTTGGTTTTAGGACCTCTTACAAGTTACTTTCGGTGCAATCGCCCCCTTGATTTAGATGTCTTAACTACAAAAATTGTATGAGGTTTATCGAGCTTTATACTTAGTGGACAGTGTCGATATTCATACTTCACAAAGGGCTTTGACCCGAAACTAACCAAATAAATTCCAACAAATGTTAAATAAGTACACATCTAGATAGATGTCAAGGGTATCACTAGAACCGAAGAACGAATTGAGATTATTTTATTGCTTTTTACAGGAACTGTTAGCTCCTTTGGGTCGTACAGTAAAATAAACACGTTTTTACTGTGGAAGTGCAAAATCTTTTCAACATTTTAAATAATTCCTTTATTTGTTTGCTAATTATTGTTTGTTTATCTCAGTTGTGCATAATTTTACTTTTGCTGAATTGCAAATTTTTATTAATTTGATATTTTATGTACATAAAATATCGAATTAGTATATTACATTAAGCATGTTGTACAGGAAGAACATGAGATTACCAAATTAAATATAAATGCTTTTCCAGTTCTCTCAGAATTTTATAAATGAGGATGTTTGTCTACGTTATTTACAGTTGAGTTGTTTTTTGTTTCAAGCCTTGCTTCGTGAAGCTTCATAATCCTGAAATGAAATAGAAATAAATTAATAAAAGAGAGATATTTACCTTTGGTGATGACACCTAGTATAGAAATAATATTGTGAGGTATAAGAATTTTAAGAAATATTTTCAATCTGTATTAATGTGATAATGTGTATGGCAAATAAAAAATAATATTTACGGTCGACATTATCTGAAGACAAATTAAATGCCATAAATGTCCTTGCAATAAAGCGGGAATTGATGGAATCGTTGCCGTATGCTCACATAAAAGATTCGATTGCACAAAATAAAGCAAAGGAAGTTAAGATTTAAAATGTAATAAAAGTATTAATAATAATAATTGTTTAAATTAACATTTGCATCAAATGCAATGTGAATGTACCAAATTACTTGTCATGCCCGTAGCCAGAATTGAAAAAAGGTGGGGGGGGGGCAAATAAAAATATAATCGACAACTTCAAATTTAAATTCATTCCTATGCTATTAGTATATGTACATGCAAAAATATTTATTTACAATTACAATAAGCCAATATTCGGCATTAAACTATTAAGTATTATGCAATTTTATTACAGAGAATATGTAAAATATTAATTCAATGCTTCAGGGGGAGAGGGCTTCAGCCAAGGATGTACCCAGCATAGGGCAAGGGGGCAGTTGCCTCCCTACAAAAATAAAGAATAAAACCCTCTTCAAATTGATGTCTGTGTGGAGGGCGGGATGTGATTAGTACGCATTTTTTAGTGACTAATAAAAACAGTTTTGCAATAGTTTTGAGTTTTATTTTGTAAGAAATCGTCGTGTTTCACTTTGCTCCCCCCCCTCTAGTTGAGATACTGGATACGCCATTGAGTAGTAGTATTGTACTGAAAGAATTTATACTTACATTTTTATTTACAAACCTTCATTCATTATCCTCGAATATTAAAATGAATTCGTGGAAATTTAAAGAGGGGGAAATAATCCTTGGGACAATTTATTTTTCCTATTAAAAGGTTCAACTATATTATAGTTGTAGTATTGTTTTGAATGAATTTATACCCACATTTTTATTTATAAACCTTTATTCATTGGCCTCGAGTATTAGAATGAATATGTGGAAAAAAGGGAGAAATAATTCATGAAACAATTTTATAGTAGTATGCTATTGAAAGAATCTAACCCACATTTATACTTACTAACCTTCATTCATTGTCCTCGAATATAAAAATAAATTCGGGGAAATTTAAAAAGAGGGGAAATAATTCTTGGAACTAGATTATAGTAGTATTCTATTGAAAGAATTTAACCCACATTTTTACTTACTTACCTTCATTCATTTCCTTCTAATATTAAAATGAATTCATGGAAATTTGAAAAGGGTGGAATAATTCTTGGAACACATTCTTTTTCTATTAAAATGTTTAATTATTTTATAGTAGAAGCAAGGGCATAACCAGGAGGGGCAAAGAGGCAGCTGTCCCCACCCTAGAAGGAAAAAGAATCAAGCCCTCTTCAAATTGATGCGTATGTGTAACGGGGCAGGATGCGATCGGTACGCATTTTTTAGTGATTTAATAAACAGTTTTGCAATAGTTTTGAGTTTTTTTTTATAAGAAATCGTCGTGTTGCAATTTGCCCTCCGTCCTCGAAACTAATATGAGTTGCTCCTCTCTAGTTCAGATCCTGAGTATTCCCTGGGCTTCAGTCCCACGAGTTTGTGCTAATTCTTAAACTTAAATAGAAGTAAGTAGAATACTATGTATTAAGGGCTTAATTGAGTGTTTTAGAGCCCGCACACTAATTAAGCCCGAAATGTATTCGTTTATGTCCGGTCTAAATTTTAATTAATATTTAATTTTAAAATAAAAATAATTTGAAAAGTGCAAAACTTCAAGTAGGTAGTAGTTGCCGTGGTCTATAATTACTGTTATTACTATGGAGACGGCGTAAATAAGGGTAGCTATTTTGCTTGAGGGTTATTAAACACTTTACCGGGCTCAAAAAAGTTTTACAGCCCTAGAGCTCTAATTTAGCAATTCACGATCTGCAAACAGGCCCATAAACCGGTCAAAATCGCCTGATCGGACATAAATAAATTAAAATAATTTATGTGACACAACAGATGACAAATAATACCTCGACATTGACGCACGTTTCGGTACATGCAAGTGTGGTACGTTCACAAAATAACTAATTCATAGTTAACTTAGACGCCAAATTTAAAATACCTCTTATTTACAATATTTATGTAACAAATTACTTGCAATCATATATCTTGCTGCAATCCTAACAATAACTCTTTTTATTAAGGGCGTAAATATGAGTAGGCCTATAGGCGGCAACTGACATAATCCGGCCCTGGTTACTGGTACAGTGTAACCAACGTTTTACTGTGTGTGATGATGTAATAAAAGCTTTATCTGCGGCATCTTAAAATTCCTAAATGAGAAATAATTATTCACACTTCTTCAATCTTTATTTCTCTTTTTTTTCACGAAACTAAACTTCTTTCCATTTTGCGGAAGTATGACACTCTGCCAACGCTGGTCGAAATTATTATATATAGTGTGTACCAAAGTTAGTGACAAATGGGAACTTTTTTTTTATTCAATCTTTTTTCGGGAAACGTCACCAGCGTATATTCTGCTGACAAAAACTAATGAAAAAAGTTTACATAAACTTATACGGCCAGTTCAAATTTTAAAAATATCATTATGCACATGTTCTCCGCATGGCGCTGCCTACCGGGGGATTGGAGATCAGAACCGCGCCGGTAATTTGAAATGGTTTGAAAATTAGCTAAAATTTTTGCACTTTTGACAGTTAACATACTTCAAATAAATTACAATTTATGGCATCGGCAGTAGTTATTTTAAGAAAAAGCATTTTTTTTATGAGAAGCATTGATTTTTCAGAGTTTGAGTACTTTTCTAGAAAGAGGTTTAATGTGCAAGTGGCGTTCCAGATATGCTATCGGTGCGTGTTTTGGCAAGGTTAGTTAATACTGGTTTTAGAAGTTTACTTAGAATTATATTACAAATGTCCTTGTTGTGAATCTTACAGATGAAAGATTTTGAAGTAGTTAGTGGGTCAAGAAGAAGATCAGTTAATGTACTGCAAGGATTGCATTCTTGAGGTAAATATTGAAATATATTTAAAACCAGCTCTATTAACTGGTTTATTAATAATATGAAGTTTTTACTAGGATATTTCAAGCATCCACGATCTTGTAAACTGATCAGACCTAGTAACGGATTTGAGGAGGAATTGGTCAATACCGAATTTAGACAAACTTCACATTCGATTCTTTCCTCTATAGTTCGTGCTACATAACCTGCCAAGAAAGCTATTGAAGCTGATATAATCCCATAAGGTATATTCGTTGAAAGATTTTTTAGTTCAACTATTAACTCTTTAGTTTCTTCAGGTAGTGGAACGATAAAGGATGACACCACATGTTCGCTATCTATAATTCGTCCGATGTTGCTGCTGTAGTCACATTCAGCAAAGACTGTAATATTATGTTATATTGTTATTGTTATTATCTAATCATAACATGCCCTTTTTTTTAAATGAACTATTTGTCATTTTCAGAAAATGAAAACCTTTTCGGAGGGATAATATGTCTTCCACTTCTTGTTATAACATGAGTTTGTGGTGTAACAGAATTTGAACTTGAACTTAAGTTAGCATCAGGTGGACATTCAGATGTATGATTAGAAGTATTAATTGGTAATGATTGACTTGTATTCAAGTTTTTACTAACTTGAGGTTCCTTAGCCAAATTGGTTTTTAACAAATGTTGTCTGTTACAACGATAGTTAACCCCTTCTGAATTTCTAACAATAAAAGATCTCGGTTCAGGTCCGACTTGTATAATAGAAGCTGGAGACCAATGTGAAGAAAGATCCTTTTTATACATTACAGAATCTCCTACTTTTAACTGAGGCAAAGATTTACAATTTATGTCATGATACTTTTTCATCTTCTTTACTTTCCTCCTCATAAAATGTGTGTATTTATCATAATTTATGACGTTAGGTTTTAAAACATTTTCACTAATAGGTAATTTCATTCTTAATGTTTTCGACATTAATAATTGTGCAGGAGAATATCCACTGCTTAAAGGAGTATTTCTATATTGAAGTAAAGCAATGTAAGGATCTGATTTGGTTTCGTAACATTTATTAAATATACTTGTAATTATACCCACAGTTCTTTCTGCCAAACCATTGCTTTTTGGGTAATAAGGACTAGATGTTTTATGCACGATTCCCCAATCAGTTGGGAATTGTTTGAATTCTTGCGAATTGAAAGGAGGGCCGTTATCAGAAATGGCTTCTAACGGTATTCCGTGACTCATTCCGTGAATTATTAGTAAATTTCCTTTAAAAACAAGCTCATCGATAACATGTAACTTATGACGAAAGTTAAAGTATGGTTTAACTTCTGGACAAACCTTATTTTTTGAATTAGGCCACTCATTCTTACAGTATTTTATAATGCTTTGTAACTCATTATCCAACTGAGTTGCTTCCTTAATTTCATTTAACATTTGAGGAGAAACAGATAGATTAGTGACTAACAAATTAGCATGAATTCGTAATTCTTCATCTAACAAGTCATCATCTTTTTTAGTTTCTATTGGTGCTCTACTAAGAGTGTCTGCAATATGTAAATATTTACCAGGAGTATAGTTGACAACTATATCATATTGTTGTAAATTTAACATCATCCTTTGCAATCGTGACGGAACTTCTGATAAAGGTTTTTGAAATAATGTTACCAGTGGTTTGTGATCAGTTTCTACTTTTAGTTTATTTTGACCATAAATATATTGATGAAAACGTTTACAACCAAATTGAATTGCATAAAGTTCTTTTTCTATTTGAGCCCACTTTACCTGACATTCTGTTAAAGACTTTGACGAATAGGCTATTGGTCGCTTATCATGTAAAATAACTGCCCCTACTGCAAATCTGGAACTGTCAACTGATAGCGTTAATGGTAAGTTTGGACTATGGTATGTAAGAACTGGTGCTTGACTTATTTGTTTTAATGAGTTAAATTCTGACATGTGAGAGTTTTCCCAATGAAAAGCTATATTTCTTTTCTATAAGCTGCGTAAAGCTATAGTTCGTTTGGCTAAATTATTTATATAAGGACCTAGATAATTAACCATACCTAGAAAACGTTTCACATCAGCAACATTTTGTGGAACTGGTAACTCTGTAATTGCCTTTACTTTATTATGATCTGGCTTCATGCCATCAGCATTAAAAATATGACCTAAATATTTAATTTCTGACATTAGAAAATTGCATTTACTAATATTAAACTTTATATTGACTTGACGAGCTCGACTTAAGACTTTTCGCAAAATTTCATTATGACCTTCTAATGTTTCACTAAATATATCATCTATGTATATTTGAACACCCTTTATATCAGCAAATGTTTCTGACATAACTTTATGAAACATTTCAGACGCACATGACACACCGAATGGAAGTCGAAGAAATCTAAATCTTCCAAATGGCGTAGAGAAGGTACATAATTTAGAACTCGGTTCGTCTAGTTTTATCATCCAAAATCCGGACTGTGCATCAAGAGTTGAAAAATATTTTGATCCCCAAAGTTTAGACCTAAGCTCTTCTAATGTAGGCAATTGATAATGACAACGCTGAATAACTTTATTTAGATCTCGAGGATCTAAGCACACGCGAAGAGATTTGTCTTGTTTTTCGACAATGACAACTGGATTGACCCACTGACTAGGTTCCTCGACTTTAACTATTACATCGATAGACAACATTCGTCCAATTTCAGCTTTGAACCTATTTAATAACATAAAAGGAATTTTTCTTGGTGGGTGAATAACTGAATTAGCATTGCTTGCTATTGCAATATGACATTCTCCAGGAAGACAGCATAAACCTTTAAAAACATCATTATACTCTTGTAACAACTGATGCAAACTGATGCAACTCTTTTGATTAATTCTAGCTTTTGACATGTAAAAAGACCTATTATTGTTTGACAGTCAAAATCAGCAATTATAAATTTTTACAGAAACATCATTAATAATGCAATCTAGAGTGCATTTACCTAAAACTGGTATGAAGTTTCCTGAAAATGATGTAAGTTTTACAGGAGTAACCAATATTTTACTATTAACCCCTAAATATTAAACTTATTTATTGACATGACATTTGCTTCTGCTCCGGTATCTAGATTACAGGTACTTATTATTTATTTTTATATCTAATGTCCAACATTTATTTGTTGTTTGAAAATCTTTTAAAGAACGAATAATAAACATCTCATTAGCTAAATCTTGTTTATCAATTTCATTATTATTTTGAACATTGACGACCTTAATGTTTTTATTCAAACAGCATTTAGCGTAATGGTTATATTTTTTACAATACCTACACACTACTATTGCTGGACACTTCCTTCTATGGAATTGACCACAACAATGACATTTTCTATCAGCTTGACATTTATTTTTATTTAATAATGTATCTGACAAATCAGACGTAGACGGTTGACTGTAGTGACTTCGTAGATTTGTTTTTCCACCGTACTTACTTTTACTACCATATTGTCCTGTCTTCTGATATTTTATTTCATGAACTACTACTTCAGTACCTTTATTCAACTGCTGGGCCTGTAACTGCGTAATCTCGATGCTTTTGGCAATTTGAACAGCTTTTTCTAAAGTTAAATTGTCTTCTTGGAGAAGTCTTTCTTTTATGCAGCGATAACTACATTTCAGTCCAACGATAAACATATCTCGAATTAAGCCTTCCCTTAATTCTCCTAATTCACAAGATAAGCTCAAATTTTTCAAGGATGTAACAAATTCATCGATATTTTCCTCTGATTGTTGAAATCTTGTAAGAAAGGTATGTCTTTCAACAGTTAAATTGGTTTTTGGTTTGCAATGCATTTCAAATTTTTGCAACAAATCTTCATACTTACAATTTTCCATTTCCATATTAAACGAATTGAAAACTGTAAGAGCTTCAACTCCAATGTAATGTAAAAAATAGCTACCTTGCGACTGTTTTGTTCTTCATCTAGACAACTCGCTTTCATGTATATTTTAAACTGTTGTAACCAGGATCTCCAGTTTTTAGAAAGGTTACCTTCAAAAGACAAAGGTTGGATCATACTTCCAGATAATCTAGAATTTTTCATTGGGTTTGTAGTTTGACTTGACGTTGGTTGCGTGCTTGAATTTGCAGAATTCATTTTTTAAACTCCTGACCATGTAATATTTAGTTATTGGAATAGAAGTAATAAATGCAGCAGCTTAACAGGACTAATATTTTATTTAAGGAATATAACATCATTGACATGTTTGTTTGTTTGTTTGTTTGTGTTTGGACGAGGAATCAGGATGGCGGAGCATCCGTCGTACCTCATGGCACCGATTGCTATGATCATATTTTATAAGTCTGTTATATTGTTATTGTTATTATCTAAGCCTACTAGCTATTATCATAACAAAGACGTTAGCTGCTGTTGGTGTTTTAATTAATCCACATTGAACTCAGCAGTCTGTGCATCTGTGGCATCTTGCGAACCCCCTTTTAAACAAACGTCGCTAAACATGGATTCAATTGTATCCGAACAAAACCAATATCTTTAAGAAGATATGTAATGCATTCTGTAGTGCTTTTCGCAGTGAATTTTAGTGCTTCTGCAGTTTCCTTTGTTAACCCTTGCATGCCACTGTTTTTCGAACACTCCTGTATTGAATCAATGTATCCTGGAAATGTATCTCTTAACCAAATCTATCTCTAATCGTTTATGTTGATGTACGGTGCACATTTTTCATCAAGCTGATTAATGTGTTTTGTTTTATTACTTACATCATGTAACTGGAAAAAGGTGTACATTATCTCCATAAATGTAACCGTTGCCCTTGCTCGGGAAAAATCATAACGAGAATTTGCATACTTTTGTAAATATTCTAAAGCAGCAGTTACAGGTGGTGAAAATAATTGTACTGCTCGTTTAACGTTCATCTTTTCGAAGTTACTGGGATGTACATGTTTTGCAGTTAAAAATTTAACAGGCTTGATAATTAGGTTTTTTTGTAATTGGTATAAATTTTTCAAATACGTATATAGAAGAAATAACACCTTCGGTAGCTTGCATGTTATGGTCAAGAAATATATTCCTTGCATTTTTTTTATTGCGTGGCAATAGTCAAAACTAAAGAAGAGTGGTATATTTGGTGTTACTGGATGTTGAACTAGTGTGGAAAGTTTATTATTTGAAAATGCTTTAAACAACCCCACATTGGATTTGTGATTATCCGTAACAATTCGTATTACAACGAATCCGCATTCATGTAACTGTTGTAAAACATTCAAAGTTAATTTATAAAACTCTGATGTCTTAAGGGATCTATGGAAAAAATATGCAGCTGGTATCGTAAATTTTGTTGATAGGCCATGAATCACAAAACAAAGCATCTTACTAGCTAATAGTGGCCTTCTGCCAATGGTATTTTTGCTAATAGTTTCCAAACCGTGAAAACGGTCTTGTGCTCTACTGTACTGTAGTTTTTCCCGAATAGCCATGTCATCAATTACAAGACTGCACACACGTTCTATAGGAAGTAAAGAATTGGTTTCTGCTTTTATTCTAGATTTTATAAGAGTTGTTACATTTCTACCTGCCCCAGTATAACGTTGAAGTGTTAATCGAGATGGTAATTTCAACAAATGAGAACGACAATCTCGTATCCTTTTGGCGAGGATATTCGCCATGCAACACAGTTTCTTATAATGGTTTCAGAAAATCTTGGTTTTACTTTACCATAATTTAAGATTTGGCCTAACAACAAAGAAGCATACAAATTATTATCAGCTGCATCGTGTTCAATTTTTGTAATTGTTTCAAAACGTGAATTATGTACTACTTTTTTTAGTTCTACTATTTCTTGGTCTTTTAATTCGTTTTGATCAGTGAATCTTTTAACTTGCCTTTTTAAAGCTTTAATTTCTTTTTTATATTCTTCTATTGCAATTTCGGAAATTAAATTGACTTGAGTGCTTACATTACATATCTAGAATTCAATTACAGTTTAACTATTCATGGATTATGTTATTAATTACCCACAAGATTGGAAGTAGAAATGAAAGCACACGATGTTGAAAGCAAAGGAATAGTTCCAGATGCAGGCAATCTTTCTTTCATAATCGGTACATCATCAGGAGTGTTCGAAAAACTTGTCTAAAAAGTGTTATGTTAATAAAAGCTATTTTTTAAAATACATTTTAGAAATTACTGTATGTAATGTAGGCACCGCATTACATTTTAATAACTTTCGACCAGAAGATCTGTCTGTATAGCAACTGTTTTCAAAGTGTAGATTACAGATAACAGCACTTTCGGGTATTTTTGTATCTGTAATAAATTAAAATTATATGTTAACTAATGTTGCCTCTTTCTACTGTACATGCACTAAACTACATATACTTTTTAAAATGTATAATAAAATGCATATAATAGAATAAATGAACACTTTATTAAAGTACGTAGTTTTTTAATTCTACCAGGAGGAATATGTAAACCTTCAATCCACTTATTTCGCAAGCTAAGACACGAAGGAAATTCGTGGAAACTTTTTGCAGTTTTATAATTTCTGCATGTTACCACATAGCATTTTTTATGAGTTGACATTTTTCAAAACTACTACTGCTCTTAAACTATTCTTATACCACAAATTTTTCAATTTTCACTAAATTAGTGATAAAGTAGAATAAAACAGAAAAGTCAAATATTTGTCAACAACCTTCAAAAAAGTCCGGGCTTTATTTTGAACGCACTCGTTGAATGTGTGAACGCATTGACTTACATTGAACGCGTCCATTCCCCCGGTACGCAGCGCCAAGCGGAGAACGCCGAAAACTGGCAAATGATCAGGCCGTGACATAAACATATCCGAAAAGGCACCATTTTCGAGATATAGGGACTTGAAACTTTAATAGAAGATTAATAATTAAAAAAAATTATATATTAATGATAATGTAGATAACGAAAAGATCGTAAATGAGAAGATCTGTTATATATATACATGTAACATATCTACTTAACACTCGCAATTAAAACTATTAATTTTACGAATTGAAGAAGCTTGAAATGATATAAAATCCGAGTAGCCCAAAAGTGGCTGACAGCGAGTCCGTAGTTTTCTTGAGTTATGTACCTATTACAGGTGTTTCCTTCCTGGGTTTGCCCATATAGCAAAGCAGCTGTCAAGATTAGCGGATGATAGGCGAAGTATGTTTTGGAGCAAACAGCCCTGACAGCACCAACATTAAGCTATCCGTCCGTGGACGGATGGGAAATTAATACTCTACACAGACGCAAGTAACTTGGCCATTGGGGGTGTACTTTATCAGATACAGAATGGACAAGAGCAGGTCATCGGCTACTTTAGCGAGGTTTTGTCGAAACCGAAAAGTCCGTTGACCATTTTTACAAGTACTTGGATGGACGGAAGTTTTTTTGTTGACGGATCATACCTCATTAAAATGCAATTTCGTAATCCTTAGGGCCATATCGCAAGATGGATTGAACGAATACAATTTTAACACGGAACACCGAGCTGGCACCAGCCATCGAAACGAAGAAACGTATAAATGAAGCAACTTAATCCTAACGTAATA
The DNA here is from genome assembly GCA_929113105.1 of Agrypnus murinus. Classification (NCBI taxonomy): domain Eukaryota; kingdom Metazoa; phylum Arthropoda; class Insecta; order Coleoptera; family Elateridae; genus Agrypnus; species Agrypnus murinus. The sequence goes on along the minus strand of OV816028.1, from coordinate 156,160,460 downwards.
TAAAGAGATACATACAACATTTCAATCATTGAATATTCTACTGCTCTTCAGTAAATACAACGGTATTATACAATACCTACATCAAATACAGAAATGATCCAGTTTTCTGGCATGACTTTTCTTTATCAGTGCCTACAACTCCCATGTCATTCACAAGTTGTTTTACATCTTCTTTCTTTTTTTGTAATAGTAATCCAAATACCTGATTGTAACTTCTCGACTAATATCAAGATGTAGACCATTATGATCCTCTTTTTTAGCTTATTTCTGAACTGCTTTAGACCAAAAGTCTTGCAATAAATTGCTCTAAAGTTCGTAAAAGATCACCTATTGCCGAATCTTTTTTTTGTTTTAATTCAATAACAGTTGCTACGTCATCTTTTGTAATAACAAATAGATCAAATCTGGCTTGATAGATCCTCCAGCTTCATTGATTAATCAGAAACTTATTAAAATATTTAATCATCATGCATAGAGATCAAAATAAAAGTGGCCTTTTAGTGGTTCTTTATCGAAATCCACACCTGCTTCCATAGACTTCCATACTACTTCACATACTAGACTTCCATAGACTTTAGTGCTTCCAGAAATGATCTCTGAAAATATCACCGGAGAGGATAGGTGAGTGCTCGTTCCCCCTAGTTTCCTGTATGTCAATTATACCGCATGTTGCCAGTGATGTCTATCAACTAATCGGCCGCAACCACTTTTGTTTATCGCTTGCATCACTTTATGATACAAAAATGTATAATTATTTTTTATTTTGATTATTTAAGTCTGATAATTGTGAATAAAATAGTATACATGTTTTGTCGGTAAAGTTTCCAAGCTTTGGCTTGTAAAAATGTCTTTTACCAACTCAACATGTAATATACCATTAGTATCAGATATTTACACTGTAACAAAAAACAAATGCAAAGTCTACTCTGGATCATATAGTAAATAGACTATAATATAATAATAAAATGAAAATGAAATTAATAGATATTTATTTTATAAGGAGTATAAGTGAAATTTTATGTGAAATAAGTCACATAAGGTTACGCATACTCCAAATAAAATACAATATTTTATTTTCAAACGATTCATTCTAACGCGGGATATTAAAATCGGAGTATTAAAAAAAGAAAAGAAAACGGGAATACGGGTAGGTTGCCTTTCGTCGATTATGGTGGTTGCTATGGACGACATCATTGAAGATAACAATGCTTTGTACTCCGCCGGAGGCCGTAGTATAAAGGTATTATACGCCGTTCAAGATCGGTGCCATAGAAATGCCTCTTATACCTTGTCAACTGAGTCATATAAGTCATTTGCAATGTATGGCATTTGAAAATAATAGTATATTAAAGAACGAGTTTCATAAGGCAAGATTTATTGCACGAGTCCAAATTTAGAAAACGAGCCGCTTGCGGCGAGTTTTCTAAAGGACGAGTGCAATAACGACTTATGAAACGAGTTTTTTATGCTATTTTTTCTATTTTGCGTCTTTTATTTCCATTTTAAATAAAAGAAAATCGCAATTTCCAAATTTAGGGATTTTTGTGGTAGTTGACAACACTGATCTGACATTTGAAAATTCATTGATTGATACAGAAAATTGAGTGAAGTTTTTGTCAATTGTCTGTTTTTTTCAATTATTTTTAAATGCTACCAACTTTGAAAAAGTTGGGCTATTAATGCACTCAAATGAGCTATTAACGCACTGTTTTGGGTGCTTTAACAGCTTTGTTAGACGCAAAATAGAAAAAATTCTTTTTTCCCCAGTCGGATTAAAATATGACACTTTTAATGGCATTTTTAAACGATAAAGTTGACGCTTTTGTAACACGGAAAAGCAAAGTCCGTTGCTAAGATTAATTCTAGACGCATTTTGCGTGTCCTAATGAAAATTTTTTAGAATACTGGAAACAGTAACATTTACGCAGTGAACTCTTATAACTGGAATGCAACGCTTGCAAAACTAGTATTGCAGGCTACATAAATGCGCCGAATAATAATTAGTCTTAATAAGGGCGTAACAGTTTTTACTTTATTATTAACGAAATTGTAAATTTTGATACTGACATCGTAAGGATGCATTGTGCTGTGTATCTGCAATTAATAGCTCACGATAAACTTAACGTAATAAAATTAAATTTTATAAAATTATACATATATCTTTACCTTATAAGTTATAATATCCAAAAGATCCAATGAATAATTATTTTGGTTAACAAAAATCATTCTTTGCTGAAAATACTATTGTATTTATACCTCATTAATTTCTTTAACAAACATGGTATTTATTCTATGAAATTAAATTATAATTATTCTTATTTCATCCAAGTTTTTAATTCATTAAGTAGCAATTATTTATGTCACAAATATATTGGCATACATTCTACTTTGAATTTATAATAATTTTCAACAGTACGTACATAAAATACACCTGGCAAATTTGAACGAGGTCCTGCTGCTTAGCGGGCGTTGTGTGTATGGGAAATGGGAATTTCTACGTCGCGCGGATTACCTAAAGTTAAGCAAAGTTATGTAAAAAACAAAATTGTATAATTTCTAGTGTTGCCAACTGCTATGCTACTTACCAAAACATCCCTAACAAATTTTATTTAAAACTAAGTAATTTTTTTAATTATTTAATACCGAACTAACGTAAATAGAAAAAATAGTATAAAGTATTCGTTTCATAACACGTTTTAGCGCACTTGTCCCCGCTACGCGGGTCGTTTTCTAATCTCGGACGCGTGCGCTAAGTGTGTCTTATGAAACTAATACTTTAATATACTACTTTGGAAACTTTGTTTTGTAAGATTGCTAACATTTGTTTTATATTACATTTAATTATAATTATTTAATTTCGACAAATTCTAACCTCACAAACGCGAAAAGTCATTTTATAGTGTTAATTAGTGTTTTATAGTGTTTAGTTTATTAGTGTAATCTCAGAGAAAAAATAGCATGTGCTATACGTATTAAAAGTAACTGCTTGACTCGCAATTTTTGAATATAATTGCTCGTCAAACAAAATGCCACTTTTAATCCTCAATATACTATTTATACTTTGCGTTAACAATATGTTCATTGTGATACTGAAAACGATTTGATAATAGCGGCTATTATTAAATCATTTTTGGAAACTATTTGTTAGTGACGTTTGTTTTATGCTACATATAAACACATTTTAACCTCACAAAACGTGAAATGTCATTTGATAGTGTTACCACATGTTACACGCAAAAATAAGTAAATTGAAATGCAATGTTCTTAATAGCTCGAATTAACAAATTTCTATAAAATTAATGACGGAAAGTAGAAAATATAATAGCTATAATACTTGTGTAATAAGACGTATTCGTATCACTCGTTCATTTGGAACGCTTCTCTCGTATCCCAAACAATTCGTACTAATAGATCGTCTTATACAACTCGTATAATAGTATAAGTACTATTATGTAATTTTTTATAAATCTTAAAAAGTGCTAAATTCACAAATTTACTTAACAGTGAGCGGTTATTATAATAATATAAAGGACGACTAAAAAGTTGGAAAAATAGATATAAAACAAAATGTTTATATTATAGATCGGATCTTTTATCAGTACATATAAGCTACATATTTGTTCCGATCTATTACGTCATCGACTCTTACAATCATTTATTTCTTTTTATCTTATTATGTTGTTGCTGCTTCCAATTCGAGAATCGACGACAACCCATTTGACGATCTAGCATCTATGGGCCAGTGTAAATAGAGGGTATTAAATTAGTCTTTTAAATTTATAAATTCTTTAATTACAACAATACTATAATTTATAACAAAATATTAAAAATTAAAGCCGATGTTAATGATGCCTATTTCCAGTAAGACAATAACCAATTCAGAATTTAAACTCTTTCAACATGGGCAATAATATCTGGAAGAATGGATCGCATTTCCTGCGTTATTCAAGTCCTGAGATCTTTCAAGTAGTTGAATCTATTGCGATAAATCTGTCATTTTACATAAACCCTCGAAGGAACGGACCAGCCGATTGTCTCCCGCATGCCAATCGAGCGTCGATCAAAAACTTCATCTAACACCTTATACCTGTACAATGTCAAGCGGTGGAGCACCATGCTGTTGAAACCAGATGTTTTCTTCGGGTATATGTTTGGTCCGTAGATACTACGGATAAAGCAGATCTAACGGAACATCTAAGAAAAATGTACTGAATGGACGTGGTTTCCAAAGCCAAACAATAACAAAAAACGGAATATTTACTTTAAATGTTTTATGTTTTTGTTGCAATTAAATAATTTATAAATTTATTATACGAGTTCTATTTAACACTGTTTAACTAACACACCCGTTAGTCCCCCCCTACCAAAATGGGACAACGTTGGATTTACAATAAAGAAACCAATACAATAAAGCAACGTTGTAATTAAAAAAAGCGATGATGCTATAGATCGAAACAAATTAAAATTGCACCTAGAAAACGTTACAAACAAAAATACCTGCTAAAGGTAAAAATTCCATAAACATTACATCAACTATTCCATACTTTTTAGTCATCCTGTATATAAAACCCTAATATACAAACTTCAGCATTATTTATTTGAATATCAATAATCAACAACAAATCTTCTGCATTTTAACGTATAGTTATAAATACCTACGTATAAATGTATAAGCGTTCATAAACTCGTTTGTTGTTTGATTTATTAGCGTTGAGTATTTAGGTTCGTTTTTTAGATCGATTAGTTATAGCTGGATATATCGAATGGACCGTTTGCAAATCGATTAATTTCTTTACTTGTTCAATAAATGCATTTGATAAGGCTTTTCATTTCTAGGTCAAATAGTATGTATACTATTATCACCAGTCCGCCCACAGGACCACAAAGATAAAAATTCTAAAACAAATAAATTGAGTTTAGGATCTCCGCTGAACCGTATGTATATAACATAAATAGTATGAATCACATTCTGGTAAAATTCGGAACTGACAAACCGCCATCTTTCTGTGATTTAATGTGAATCAGTGCACCGACTGGAAACGCATGCACTTGATATTTGCTAAAATCAACCCTTTTATATCTATATATCAAGTGCATGCGTTTGCAATAGGTATAATCTGTATATGGTAATATTTAGGCGGAACGTAGGCTGAAAAATGGAACACCAATCAAAAACTGGAACGCTTTATAACTTTCGTTTCGAGTGCTCTAGCGTGGGAATACTCGCAGTAGGGCCGAAAGGAAAGAGGAAAGGGAAACGGAAAGAGCTGACTTGCAGTAAAGTCTCGGACAGGATGTATGGAATGAGACCTCCTGGAACACTCGCAGTGATGTGTCGGAAAGGGTGTGTGGGATGAGACTTCCCGGAATACTTGCAGTGAAGTTTCGGACAGTGTGGACAGGATTTACGGACACGATCGGGACGAAAAGGGAATCGAAACTCGAGTAAGAGGACTTACTCGTTCTGGAGCGGCGGTTGGTCGTGTGCTCTCGCTTGAGTCGGCGGCTTATCCGAGCGGTTGTAGACTGCACGGATGATAAGCATATTCACTCTTATGCTCAAAATAATTAACCAAAAATATAGTAACTTCGTTACAATGTTAGACATCGTCATTCAATGGTCAAATATTAGAAATACATATATTATGTAGAAGACTGTGTATCCATGTTAAATTAAATAGACAAATAGGAAAATGTCTGCTATTAGAACATTGTAAACATTATACTTAATGTTTATATTTCTTGGAGTCTAGATTCTGCTTAGTCTGGATATTCTAGAGTATATAGTTCTTGAAATCAAGTGTTGCTACCCCCTCCCCCATCGTCCTGACTAACCATACGATTTAGGTTTATATGTATCTTCCTTCACATCTATAATTCTTGTAGACTAATTGCGTTATAATCTATGCTATAGACTATAAACATGTAGTCTACAAGAATTATATGGCTTTAAAGGACTATAGACTCTATAGTCCTTGAAAGCCATGGCCAGTTGAAGTTATATTCCTTAGGTATAAATTTTACCCGACACCGACGCCTAAAATAATATTTATTTAGGTAAATTTAAGTTTTTCGGTTATTTTCTACTTTAACTATCATTGACAGACATTTTATAGACATAGAAAAAGAGACAGAAAATGATAAAAATACTTTACTTAATTGCTTAATACCTAAGCTGTAAGTTATCTGTAATGTACCAAAAAAGAAAACTAATATTAAAAACAAAAATAAAGCAAAATACATAAAAGACTACATTAATAATGAAAAATACCAATAATAATAATAATTGCTACAATCCGTAGCCTGGAAACCAGGCCCCAGAAGCTATAAGCTTGTGCGGAAGGGAGGGGGCGATTATTATTATTACGTAGGCCCTAAATGCGGCTGCAGCCGACTTACAGATGGAACAGCGCAAATCCCACATTTGTGTCACAGCTAAGGAAAACTGTAGAAAACCTTAACCAGATCTGCCGGCACCGGGAATCGACCGCGGGCCGCTTGGGTGAAAGTCCATAAATTTAAAGACTAATTAAAAAGATTCTCGATGAAATAAGTTAGAAAAATTAGTCCAAATCATATAGATCCTATATCAATACTATTCTTAAATGATTGACTTTTTCTTTATTAAACCAAATTACTTAACTGATTAAATATGATTAAATTAATGACGTATCCATCAGAAATTGTGGTTTTACCAAACCAGGCTCCATATTTCCCTTTTCTCCAAAAAATAATATAAGTCCTACCTCATCAATGCATCTGGAATTACCATCTATTTCAGCTCATACCATGGCATACATTTTATATGATCCATATAATGAACCATACCAAATCAATTATCTTTTGGCAACGATATATTGAAATATTAATTAATAATAAATAATCCAGTTTAACAGTCTACACGCAATCATTCGGACTGTCTTCTGGCTATAGCAATGAAATTAAAAGAACTTTGCATAATTCGACCTCTAGTTTACGAAATCAGTGTTAGAACCCATCTTGGAACTTTTGCTGGTACAGGATATGACGTCATCGGGATTTTTTTAAATGGAAACAGTAGGTTTTAGATATGAAAATCGATAGCAAATGTGATTCTGAATACAAAAGTATTAAGGTAATGCAGGTCTAAAATGCATAATAACGGAGCTAGAGCCACTTAACGGGTCTGTCCTGTTTAACAGTCTGCACTCAATCATTCGTACTGGCTTCTGACTACAGCAATGAAATTAAAAGAACTTTGCATAATTCGACCTCTAGTTTACGAAATCAGTGTTAGAACCCATCTTGGAACTTTTGCTGGTACCGGATATGACGTCATCGGAATTTTTTTAAATGGAACCAGTAGGTTTTAGATATGAAAATCGATATATATATATATATATATATATATATATATATATATATATATATATATATATATATATATATATATATATATATATATATATATATATATAGTATATTGCTGTAATATTGAATTTAAAAAAAATAGTACTAGCCCCACATTAACAAATGCCTCACGTTGACAGCGACATAAATAAATTGCTGTAATATTGGTTAATTAAAAATAATAAATTATTTTTAAATATTTTATTAAATATTTTAAAACTGTGAATAATTACCGTTCGATCGTAGATAATTACTTTATAATTAAATTGATTTTTAATTTAACTGTGAACTTTGGAAATGCTTTTCAACTTCCCTCTTTTATAAATTCTAATATGATTAGATAATACCTTTTAATAGTTTTAAATAATACAATAGTTATATAAAAATTAGTGTTACGTTAGTTCTTGACTAACTCAAGTTTACGTAAGAGAGTTGGGCGCCAGTTAAATAACTTAAAATAACAGAATTAAATTTTAGAAAGACTCATCTCAGGGTGAATGTGGATTCTTGTGGTTTTAAAATATACAAATTGAAGCTGAAGTCAGTTTTAAAATTGAATTCTTAACTAAGTTTAATTATAGCTAAATTGTTCAAATCACTTTACACCTCACAAATGATAGTCTTTTCTTCAGCAGATACCAATACAGAAGGAAATAACTTCCTACCTTTATTGTAAAGTTGGTCTTCTCCAATACCATTGGCGCGTCACTTTATGCTGATCCAATCCTGGATTCCAATTTCGGTTGACTTCCCTTTGCATGGACTTCCAATATAACCCCATCCATACACTTGAATTTGGTAACTCACTTTTAGTAACACACTACAAAACTTTCCACCAAGGAATAACACTCTTGATCTTGATTAGCACACTTTTGTTTATTAATAGCGGGTACTTCTTCCCTTAATCGAAGAATATTTTGTGGTATTTGTTTTATGTGTTTAGATTAAATAAAACACCAATTTATGGTTTTAATCGAAGATTTATTATCTTGCTTAACTTTAGCAAGTAATTTAATTTAAAGGTGGTTCTTTATATTTATATACACTTTTACAATTTATAACAACTATAAGTTTTCGCAGTATTCAATTCACCAACCAATTTAACTGTCTATTTAAGACTAGACTATTTAAATTTTTACAATACTATCATTCACGACTTTACTCTGTCGCTTTAAGTCAGGAAGTGTCTATTTACATTAATACTATATTTCTTACACGACTTTACTGTATCGCATTATGTCAGGAAGTGTCTTAAAAATATGATTTTCTAAGCTTATATACTACTTACTATTTACATCATCATGTTTCATAATTTGACGTCACCTTACGATCTAATACAATGACCACACTATTTACAAACATATAATACATAATAGCAGATTATAACATAGCTTGTCACAGTGACACATCTATTACAGATTATTACATAAAATTTGCAATAACAATGATCTATTTACATGAACAAAAATCTTATGAGAATCACATAACCCGTCGATATTAATCATTTGAAATTAATCATCACTGAATTACCTAATAACAATAACTTGCGCGCAACTGGATGTTAGGTATTCTTACGAAATCGGCGAATAAACTATTTAATAATAAATAAAGAAACATGTATTATTTAACCTTATTAACAAGTATACACATTGATTGTATAATCAATGACACAATAAAAACTTAAATTTATTTTTAACTGGAAAAGTTGATAAAAATATTTCAAAAGTGTTAGTTTTTAACAAAGATTTTAAAATTTGACAAAATTTTCCAAAATTTTGAAACTACCATCCACAGCAATATATATATATATATATATATATATATATATATATATATATATATATATATATATATATATATATATGTTACATTTTAAATTTCCGCGGATATTATATGATACTTTACTACTTTTCCGGGTTTCACTCCGCGTATTCACTATTCGGCTCCTAGAGGAACCAGACAATGGTTGACGACGTTTCGGCAAGATCACACTTGCCATCTTCAGGTCACTTCTAACTTCCTTCTGCTTCGCGTGGTTACACACAGTCTACATCGTGTAACCACGCGCATATATATATATATATATATATATATATATATATATATATATATTAATCAGATATATCGAATGGAAGGTACTCCACGCTACTTAGTACACGTCACTGCTAAAATAGATTTATGCTTTAGTCTTACAACTCGTTTAACATTGGATGGGGCACATACAGGTAAAAGGGCAGATATGGAGAGTCAATGTTACGACAACAACCCGTCTGTGTGAGTTGTGAAGGGAAACTGTATTGGTTGATTAAATAATAATAAATAAATAACAATAAATTAATAATTATTAATTATAAAATAATTAGTAAATAACAAATATTAAACGATTATTTCAATCCAGTTATACTTTAATTTAGATTCGAATATTGTACGTGCTTCCATGTGCTGTATGCTTCCATGTGTGAGAATGTACCTCATCCGATACCATTCACTATAAACACTTATATTCAATTATAAAAGAACTTTTAATAAAAATTTTACAGTGTTTATACATAACATAATCGTCTTTTTCATATCTATAGACAGAATTAATTTTACTAGTCTACTGCTCAAGACATGACCAACTTTACTTCTCCCAAATTCTGTATCAACTTTACTTATCTACCGTTCAAGACAGAATATATTAGCTATATGACTAAAAATGCACAAAGAGTGTTTTATAGAATCGATCATATAACAAAGAAAATCTAAATCATTAATTTCTATGAAAATAATATAGTCACTAAAGCACTTTTACGAGTATGGAAGCTCTCGTTTTTTAGCTAACAAAAAATTTATATAAAAACTAGCTTAATACTATTTAAAGAAATATAAATTATTTAACAATTCATAATAGATAAACGTAACATTTATCAAACTACCTGATATTATGGCTAATTCAATTATATAATTGTAACTCATTCTTAAATGAATAACTTTTTACAAAAGTTCAGTAAAAGGTTTGTTATATAAATAACACATTTTACGTAAATAAATAATGATTAATAAATAAGATTGAGCGTATTGAAACGATTTTAGATAAATAAAACTTAAGATCCTAATTAGCCTTAAAGAACAACTAAATCGATTTGAGTTAAATTAACTAAGTACCATAATGTGAACGGTTTACGGTTTAGCAAAATTACAATATTAACAACTTACTACATATATCATTAGATTTTTATCATTAAAATTCTTCTGTTAAGATTTTAATTAAATAAATTATTTTTACTTAACTGGAAATTAAAATTTATCTTAATCAACAACATAATTAAAAAAAAAGTTTCTAAGAATAAGAAAAACTCATTTATTTAAAAGACTTGTTTAGACTAAACTTTTGTGAGAAGTTATCAATTTAGAATAACCACAATTATACAATTGCATTAATCATAATGGTAGGTGATTTAATGAATAAATTATTTAATAATTTACTTATAGTCTTGGATTAATTTTATATGAAATTGTTATTCGTTAGCTAAAAGAACCAAATCCTTTCATAATTGTAAACTGTTATTATGACTATTGTTTTGAGTAAACATAATTTTTTGTTGCACTAGAAACACTTCGAAATTTTGAGATAAGATATGATATAGAGCGCGTTGTTACAGAAATAAACAGCCTGAAAACTCTAATTATGTCAAACACCTTTTAGAACAGAATCATACAATGACTCCCCCAAATAATATTAAATTCCTACATTTTTGTATTAACAAGCACAAATTAGACATCTTCGAAGCTTTTGAGATACCTATTTTTTTATGCGAGTTACCATCAATCAGATTACAATTAATATCAGTTCTAATTTACTGCATTGAATATTTATATTTGCTGTTACTAATATTTTTAGTTAAAGCAAATTAAAATCGTTACTGTTTATTTTTACTTAATTGAGTTATTAAATTTGGTAAACAAAAAAATTTTTGTACGTCATTCTCGTCTACCTATAAATTGTCCTACCACCTTTGATTATAAGATGTCTTTTCATGCAACATATACAAAAAATTAATAAACTCTGGTGAAGATGGAAATAAAACTTTATACGTTGCACGCTTTGCAATTAAACTGGGCTCACTGGATTATGGAGGCTCGTTCCACAAACTTTTCAGCTCGCTCGTAAAGATTAATTTGCAAAGCTTGCCACGTAAATGACTATTAACAACTTGCTGCGAGAGTGCAGATCAACCTTTGGTGCGTCCCAATCGCATAAACGCCGTCGGTTTGCAAAAATCCATGGTTTTTACAATCGTTTTTATTCAGATAATTTATTTTTTGATCATTTTCGATAATAGTTTAGTTAAAGAATTCTCACTTGCTGTGTCGTAAAAACGAAAGTAAATAGGTACTTATATGTATCTAATAAAACGTAGAGATTTATGAATAATGAGGACTTTTATATCTACACTTATACAGAAAACATACAGACAGAAATACACACAGAAAAAATACACAAATGAAGAGGTGGTTGCCTACTTGATCCAATTAAAAAACACTCCTCTCAATTCTATAATCTAGATAACCATGCAAAATCATCTAATCACTGATATTGACAAAACCTTCAATTTCCTGTTGCCACGATTATTATTGGAAGTTAAGCAATACAAGGCCAATTCAATATTTACTTAAGATCCGAACAGCATTTTTTTCCTACTCATCGAAATAATGAAAACGAAGAGACGCGACGACGATGACGACAACGGACGCTTCCACTGCAACCTCTCCTTGTGCAGGCAGGTAAGGTGACGGTACCTTTAGAACAAGGTACAAACTACAAAGTCGCGGTCGCGACAGTAAGTAATAATAGTTAAAATTCTTTGAAAACAAGATAAGATATGCGACCGCGACGATGGACGACATGCAAAGGTTCTGGTTATTTCTAGGTGGCGAACACAAGCTTGCTTTCGTGAAAAAAGGAAAATTTGCAAACAAAGAAAACGATGATTGAGATTGTTTATTACTTATTAGTAAAATAAAAAATAATCAGTTCCACTAAATGGGAGTGGTAGTAATCTTTTAGTCTTACTAAAATTACTGCTTTGGTGTTGTAAAGGGCCATGCGCGCGTCTACAACAATTTTTCCTGTAGTAGTCATTTCGTGGTGGGCTTGTTACAAACCAAATCAATACCCTCCCAGCATGAGCCTCTAATTCTCTATTGGAAATGTTAGGCTTTACGTTTCAAAAGCCCTAGTACTCATAGATGTCTGATAACAGATGATTAACCAACCAGCAATAATGAATTTCCTCGAACGCCATACATATTAACCTTCTCCGATTCTGATAAAAGTGTATTGTTTGTTCCGTTCTGTTAGATTTTACGAAAATAAGAATTTAATCAATCGATCGATCTCGAGTTGTTAAGATACCTATCTCTCGTTTGGCATTTACGTGAACAGAAATCTCAGTAAGTAGGTATACGGCGGGATGATGACATAATGAAGTGAGCATCTTCATTAAGTTGGAACTAGGAGCGAGGGAGCAACTACAATACCGTCGTGTGAGATTTTCTGGGAAACCGCTCCTTCTATTAATTGTTCATCTATATTACTATTTAGTTTTATTTTTATTGTATCACTCAATCACTCTTTATTTCCTCTTTATATTCTTTCCTTTTTTTTCTAATATGAAATTATTAGTCTTGGAAAATACATAGTATATAATGTAGAAGTACACATGACACCAAAAAGGGTCGGTAGTATATGCTTGTTCAGACTTTCGATGCCGACCAGCCAGTAGATCCTTCCTTCACTAAATACGTTTTGAATTCAAATAGAATGGACGTGTCCGGAAGTGGAATTCTTCTTGGTAAATCTCACTTGAATTAAATAACTTTCTACACCTGACTATTGTACGTTATTAACAATGATAAACAAATAAATAAGTCAAAAATTGTTACTGCTTATTATTATTTACAGATTATTACAAAGTTGTTGAAGCTAGAACATTACCATAAACTCGCATAACTTCAAGTGGCATCTTTATTGCTTCTACTGTTTATACAAAATGGTCATATCGTACTACTACCACATTTATGTCGAGCTTTACGACCTCGATTTTATCGAAAATCTTGTAAAGTCATATAAATGTAGTAAACTTTATATGGTGCCTTGGGTATAAAGTAGATGCAAACGAGTGTGCACATTGTGCAGTGCTCAATTATTTTCACATTGAATTCCAACAAAATCATATCGCGCATTCCCGAATAGGTGCATTATTTTAAAATGGATGTGAAATATACATTTTGCAACGTAAATCCAAATTTTTAAATAAATGATGCATTGGCAACACTAGACATTTTTATTAGGATGCGAATACGACAGTAATTTTAAGTTTATAAAAATGCAGGTTAAAAATGCAATAAAATAAAACTACTTATTCATGCCATAAGTCTTGAAACAAATAAAAACAGGTACTATCAACAGACTTTTTATTTTATCCTAATTACAAATACTATATAAAAATAATAATAATTTTTTTATTTCATGCCTACACTAAGGGGTAACCAACAGCTGAGGTCATATGTCCCCCATCTAACATGCATCACAAATACGCACAGCCATAGTTGAGGTGGGGAATGTTCGTTCCAATTAGAAAAATCCCGTCGCCCCAAGTGAGATTCGAACCCTCGGCCCTTTAAATACGGGATGTACTGACAGACTGACACCACCCGTCCACCGTCGGCTCTATAAAAATTATTATTAAACTTATATCAAGGTAATACAAAATCATATTTAACATGGCCTCCCAGCTTAAGTCTAGGATACCAATCATTTATTGCGGCACGTATGATTTCTAATGGGAAATCTTCGACATGTTCACGAAAATGTTCTAACAAGAACACATTTGAGTTGTTCTTTTACAAACTTTTATCTCTAATTCCGTCCATAGTTTATAATCCAGAGCAGGCACGTAGCCAGGGGAAGGGCTCGTAGGGCTGAAGTCCCCCCAAGCATATATACGACTTCGAAGCTTTTTCACTTTAAAGTTTATTTTATTGTATAAAAGAGTTTTTTTTGTAATAATTATATGATAAAAAAATTATATAATACTTAATAGTTTAATGCTGAATAATATGGTCTGATCGTAATTATAATATTTCAATGATCAAAATGGACATGCATGATTTTAAATGACTCTTTGGGTAATTCATGTTTTATTAATCTGTTGGAAGGTTTATTGTAGCATCTGAACCAAATGATATAGTTCAGTGTTTAATTTTAAATACAGGTTTTGATACCTATTATAAACATGTTGTTAATTATTCTGTTCGTCGTGAGTTTTCGTTGAGGTTCGGATATGATTTAGTACCTCTCCTTTATTTTTTACAAACATTAGAATTTAACATAAACTCTGGAAGGCTTCATAAACCAAAAACAGCAAAAATTCATTGCGTTCATTGCGATACAAAAAAAAATACTAGATGCGTTTTCCAGACAAAAAATACCTACATACAGTCTGTTTGATTTAAAGCGCCCCGCTTTGTAGCAACTTTACTTTCGGTCAGAACTGGTATAAACCATATACACGGTGATGCAGTACTCAATGATCGGACTTTGAGGATAAGCTTCTCTGGTTATTAGAAACATAAAACCTTAGTAACTTTTTTTGATTAAATGAACTTAAAAATTTCGAAAATTTTGACCAACGTTTTCAGAAAAGTACGTATAATTGATGCAGGTCAGTGTTGTTAAGTCGAATAGAAATAAATGCAAGATCTTTAGAAATTGACACCATCAGCAAAAACGTGACATCTGTTTAAACAAGCACACCAAGAATGCAAACGACGCACATTCCATTTTAGATGTTAAAACAAAACGATCTATTAATCCGGGGGATTCCCCTCTATTCTAATAGTATACGCAGACAGAAATGACATCATTTTAATACAGACCCATTCAATGATATCATTAAATTCGATGTGTTATGCGTTAATAAACAGATATTAGTTTTAATTAAGTAAAGACATGTTTAGCTAATTTGATCTATCCATCAATAGGTATTGTTTTTTTATTGGAATTCTAGAATGTTTCATTATTAAAACCTTATTATTCTTTTTGATATTTTAATTCAACGACCCTGAATGCTTGATGGATTTGTTTACATAGTCAAGTACAAGTACTGTTACGTTTTATTACTAAAAGCTGCAGTGTAAGGGGTTTGCAATTTGAATCATTGAGTTATCATTTGAGAAACCAAATATGTGTCACGATTACAGTACTATAATTTTGTATTCACAAACCTGCAGTATTGTATTACACATAGGGGTTAATGTGCCTATTAAAAGAATTTGAAATTGTCTTAGTAATCAGAAACAACACAAAACAAAAATACCATTTTTGAAACAATATCCATCGAGAGGTCGTTCTCAACATGCTTTATTTATTTAATTCTGTTTATCTGTTGTTATTCTACGAAATACTTGGCCAAAATAAAGACGTTTTTATTACTTTATTAAGCTATCCTTGCACATTCTAGTAGTATTGAATATCTGCTTGAACTTTTAAAATATGTGTCATGTGCATTCATACTATTAAATTTGAAAACATTAGGCTGAACTTCGATGCCGTTTTTCTCCAAAAGTATAGAAATACGAGAAAAATGGTATATATGAATTTTCTTTCTTTAATGGTTATCTAACCACTGGCAAAGTCCGATTACTCCGTAATGACTCACCGTGTATAATAATAATAATAATAATAATTACTACAACCCATTACCTAAACCAAGGCCCCAGAAGCTATAAGCTTGTGCGGGAGGGAGGGGGCGATTATTATTATTATGTAGGCCCAATGTGCGGCTGCAGCCGACTTACAGATGGAACGGCGCAAATCCCACATTTGTGTTACAGCTAAGGGAAACTGCAGAAAACCTTAACCAGATCTGCCAGCGCCGGGAGTCGAACCCGGGCCGCTTGGGTGAAAGTCCGGCATGCCAGACATTACACTACCAAGGCTGTTTTATGAGGCTGTATACGAGGGTGGTTTGATAAGTCAGTGAGTTTTTGAATAAAAGATATTTATTTCGGCAAATAAGCGTTTTATTTCTCAACATAGTCTCTTTTTAGCTCGATACATTTAGTCCAGCGTTTTTCCAATTTTTTATTCCTTCCAAATAATAGGTTTTCTCAAAACCCTCAAAATAGGCGTTTGTTTCAGTGATGATCTCTTCATTCGACCCAAATCTCTTACCGCCCAGCTATTTCTTCAGCTTTAGAAACAGGAAATAGTCACAGGAGGCTAAATATGGAGAATATGCTGGATGGGGTATCCGTTCGTAGCCCAATTTATGGATTTTTGCCATGGTGACTACACACGTGTGCACCCGTGCATTGTCTTGAGGGCACAGCACTTTTTTCTTCGCCAAATGCGGTCGTTTCTGCTTCAAATCAATATAGAATCTGTCGAAAAGCTCTGAATAATATTCTCCGGTGATCGTTTTAACCTTTTCAAGGTAATCGATGTGAATGACACCGCGTGCATCCCAAAAGACTGTGACCATGACCTTGTCGGCCGACAGCCCCACCTTGGCCTGCTTTGGTGCACGTTCACCCGGAGAAACCCACGGTCTTCATTGTTCCTTGGTCTCTGGTGTAGTGTGATGAATCCATGTTTCGTCTACGGTAACGAAACGCCGCAAAAACTCGTTCGGATTGCGGCTGAACATCGCCAAACACTCCTTTGAAGTGGTCAAACGGTTGCGCTTATGGTCGAGTGTGAGCAATCGCGGCACCCATTGCGCGGATAGCTTTTTCATGTCCAAATATTCATGTAAAATGTGATGTACCCGCTCAGTTGAGATGCCTACAACCTCAGCCACCTCACGCACTTTAATTCTTCGATCGTCCGATATCATTCCATGGATTTTATCGACGATTTCTGGCGTGACGGCCTCTTTTGGGCGACCTGAAAGTTTGGCGTCACTTGTGCTGGTACGACCACAACGGAACTCAGTAAACCACTTTTTAAGCATTGAAATTGATGGTGCAGAGTCCCCATAGTATTTATCAAGCCTTTCCTTGGTTTCGGTGATGGGTTCTTTTACGCAAAAAATAATGCTTAATCAACACACGAAATTCACTTTTGTCCATTTTCGTTAAAATTCACGAGGTTGTTTGCTTTCAATGGCTGTCAAACACAAACTAAATGGCGCAGCCTTCTCAAAATTTTACAGTAGTCTATTCATAGATGGCAGTTGACGGGAGCAGTGTTGCATTTAAAGTTACTGCGCGGGAAATTCAAAAAGTCACTGACTTAGTGACTTATCAAACCACCTCATATTACTAAAAGGCATATGATTCTCTATGTTTTGGTTACCATGTAATTTAAAACAAAGTTCGATAGCGTCATCACGCTCACGCCGATTTAGTAAATACAAAATGTTATGTTATTTAATAATATATATAGTTTATACTTAGAATATAAAATTGTGGGAAGGAGCGTAACTACCCGGCGCAATGCGCTTTAAAAGCTACGGATATGACGTCACACTGGCCGCCATTAGACACCACCTAATCTACTTTTCTCTCAAACTCCGGCAAATACAAAGAAGGGAATTACATTTCATCAGTAAGTATTCGTTTGTTTCAAATATTAAATATAAAATTTATATTCTAAGATTAATTTCAAAACACTATGTTTTAAAATTGAGGTTATGTAGTTTATATGCGTATTTCGAGACAGTGATACTATCTACTACGCCATATTGAGACCCCATCCCGGTCGTATGTGGTAGATGATTATGTTCCTTCCTACAGTTTTATATTCTAAGGGTTTATACCATTTCTGACTGAAAATACAGTTGCTACAAAGCGAGGGCGCTTTAAATCAAACAGACTACATTTATCATTCCCGACTAATAAAATATTATTTATTGATTTCCGTAAATTTTTAAAACAATAACTACAAGTGCCCTCAAGTTTGGTCATCTGGGTTCCTTCACCTATATTACCTCAATTCTTGGTGGCAAGTGGTAATACTGTACCAAACGCAGTGGCGGCTGCTGCTTACGTAAACCCATGCCACTCGCAGTGCAACACATGATGATATACTGCTTTAATGTGTGCGTACGAGCATGATAGCGATATACCAGTTTGTCGTGTGGCCCGGGTCAGTGGCCGCCACTGACTGTCCAAACGCGTTAAATACTTGCTGCGCCCTTAGTTGTCCATGTGATTTAAAAAGAATTGTAGACTTGTGTACTATTGGTTTCATAATGATCCAAGACAGAAAGGCTAATACGATGCTATTTATTATTATTATTTTATCCTATGTATTAGACGCCATTAGACACCACCTAAATCTACTTTTCTCTCAAACTCCGGCAAATATGAAGAAGGGAATTACATTTCATCAGTAAGTATTCGTTTGTTTAAAATATTAAATATAAAACTTATATTCTAAGATTAATTTCAAAATACTATGTTTTAAAATTGAGGTTATGGAGTTTATGTGCGCATTTCGAGACAGTGAGAACGGCGAATTGAAATATCTCATTACAAAACCGGAAACACCTATTTCGCCATATTGAGAACCCATCCCGGTCGTATGTGATAAATGATTAAGCTCCTTCCTAAAGTTTTATATTCTAAGATTTACGCTGAGAGAAAATAATAAAATAACATCATATTAGCCTTGCTGTCCTATCACTGAGGAAAGTTTAAAAAAAATTATTTGATTTAACTAAATATTTAGTTATACAGTGTGGGATTAAGTTATGGAATATTTAAAAAAACGAAGTCAGCCGGTTTTTTTAAAAAGCTGAAACACGTCTAATTTATTTTTTAAAAATACACATTAATATGTGCAATTCACCTTCGACTTTCATTTGTTTGTTAGTTATGACGTCATCACAAAAAAAGTTAAATATAGCTCATAAACCAATACTTACTGTAATGCTCCGACGTTTGAGATCTCTTATATCAAATTGTAATTTAGGCGTAGGTCTGATTTTCATAACTTACAAATTGCGAAGAAAGATAAAAGGTAAAAGACACAAGAAAATATATATGGGCGCCATCTGCTTTGATAGTCCTTAATGTCAGCTTCGAAAGTAGAAACGAATGCTGGCAATATTTATTAAAGAAGAGAGAGCCCCCCCGCACTCGACTCTCCAAGTGAAGCTTCAATCTACACTGTAGAGGATTGTGTCAAGAATATGGTCGCGCCATAACTTTTAAGAAAATAATTAAAAACTCGCCTATCCGAGAAGAGTAGATATTTCTTCGGCCAACGAGAGAACCGACGCGTAAAAAGCTTCGAGAACCTTCTATGTAATTTCAAGGGGCTTCACCGCAACTAAAATCTGCTTACCGAATAGAACTCGATATCCACACGTGGCCTCAATGTCTTTTTTTTATACGTCTGCACTCGGGAGAATTTGTTTATGCACCATGTCGATAAGCATGAACAGGAAGCCATAAATAAGAACTAAATCCATTTTAAGAACTGAAATCCTTTGTAAGGAAGGCGGTATTAGTTTAAGATATTTTTAAATTAAATTTTATCAAGGTTCTTTTCTACGAAATAACTTTTATAACTATATAACAGTCTTGAACTGAACTTTAACATTTACAAAGACGTCAACATGTTGCTTTTAGAAGCAATATTATCTGTAGTTTTTATTCTAGAAAAAATGTCGATTAGACGAAAACATTTTAGGGTAACCCCCGGCATAACTAAAGTCTGCAGATTTTTTATTCAACTAAAATATATTGAAATACACAGGGACGGACTAGGATTTTTTTCTATTTATGCGTATAAAATTACATTTCTACAAAATTGAAAATTTGAATACGGTTAAGAATTCAATAAAACTTGTGAAACTTTAATTAATCTTTGTATTTATATTTTATTTCACGATTATGGAGTTCTACAAAGTAAGGCTGGAGACAGTAAACTCTATTAAGGTATGTTTACCACTGCTGACCATTATTATTAATTACATAAGATCTATGACCCCGAACAGTGGCGTATGTAGGAAGTTTTCTTGGGGTGGGGGCTATTTAGATTTTCACATAACATAGATTTTGACATAAATGTCCTAGACTATTAAAACAAATTCAGGGGGGTTCTGCTCGTTAGCCCTCCCTCCCTCCTAAATACGCCACTGTCATCGAATTGAAGCAAGTAAGACAAAAAATATGTACTTTTTTGTTTGGTAACTCAGGTGACGAAATGTACAACTTTACTGAAAAATGTCTTGAAACACCTAAGGTTTACTTATAATTAAAGAATTAGGTAGGCTTTCAATTTAATTTCTTCTGTAATAAATGGGGAAGAAGATCTGTGTGAAATCCCTACCTGCATGGCCACCTTTAAACCCAAAAGATTTTAATCTAAAGAATTTTTCTAAAAACACTTCCTGAAGACTAAGATTATTAGAATGTAGCTGTTAAATCTGAAGACTTATTAGATAAAACTCGAAATCCTTGAAGATTTTGAAAATATTATAAACTGATAATAAAAATTACTTAATAGACTTTACAGTTAGACTTTGCAATGTTAATAAATATAGTACAATTTTAAAATTGTAAACTTAAACACGCATTTCAAAATTAGAAATATTATTTTGTGTTGAAAGGAAAAAATATAATCTATTATACAATGAAAATAAATGAGAATAGAAAATAAGAATTTGATTTAGATTTTATATCTTAGATTTTAGTTCGTATTTATATATGTAGTTTGTAAATATAGTTTCCAATATATTGACATAATATATTGTAAAAACGTTAAATTGTTCTATAATAATTAAAACTGAAAATAAAAAATACATAGATAATAAACAAATGATTGTAATTCAATGTCCAGACAATTTTAAGTAAACTATCAAATATAGTGTTAAACTTGCAAAATATTTAAGATACAGAACTCTATTGTAAGAAATTTGATATTTTCTATATTTTGATCTTTATTAAATAGTTTTGAAAATAAAAAATCATTTTTCAAATTTTTTTAAAATTTTCTATAATCAATTTAAAACTCTATAAAAATCTAAAATAGATATTAAATTAGATCTCGGAATTTAAAATCGCAGTTTGAGATAAATAATGGAATTGTACATAATATAACTACAACATAATAATTCTCAAATTAAATTTAAAATTCTGAAAAAAACTTAATTATTTGGAATTGGAAGTTAGTTTTTTTATCAAATTACAGAACGAAATAGACTAGTTTGGAAATTTCCAAAAATTCGCATAGATATTGAAGACTTGACATAAGGTATTGTAAACTTATTAAATAAACATTAATTTCTATTTAAAAACTCAATATACACTACAAAAATAATTATATATTTAAAATTCAAGCTGGTCGTTTACGAGATTTAAGTCAAGAAATTCTAAAATTTGTCAAAACATGGGAAGTAGAAATAAATTGTTCTGCAAAGTTAGAAATACCAGCAAATTCTAGAATACAACATAACATTCCTATTTAGAATTTATAAATTGGCAACAACATATCGTAGTGAAAGATAACAATATAAATATTTTACATATTTTAAGTTTCAACTCATAGAGAAATTAAAAAAATATAATTTCTAGTTGCAACAAGTTGTTAATTAGAAATTTCTATTTTTTCAACTCTACTTTCCAAACATTTGATAATAAAACTCAATAAAAAGAATCATGCATCCCAAAACTGTGAAATAGTGAAAAAATGAAATAACTTGGAAAACTCCAACCTAAAATAAGTATAAATTTTATAATTAAATTCAAAATTTGGGATACCAAATAGAATGTGAATACTTAAAAAAACTCCAAACAAAACAGAATCCCGGTCTACACTAACTCAGTGTTTCTCAATCGGTGGCCATCAGAAGAATTTTAGTGGTCCACGAATTTCTTTATATTTATTACATATTTTTACAACCTTTAAATTAATTAATTACTTACTACCGGTTATTATTAATTACCGGTTTTCTCTGTTGCTGGCATAATGGCAAATGCCAGCAACAGAGAAAACCGGGCAGTTGCCTATTGTACAGAGTCGTATGCACTCGTCACGTACGACTGCGCAATTATTATTTATGTATTTATTGTGTTTTATTAATATTATATAAGTATGTAAAGACATTCATGAAAAAAGTGTTTATTTTTTTATAAATTAATGTTTAAAAGTACAAAAAACACTATTCAAAGGTCAATTTTTGAAAATTTTTCTCTTCTCCTTACGGGAGAAGAATACCCCCTCCTGAACACGATCTTTACTAACAATACACTGACGTTTTATACTACTGTCTACACTTTTTAGATAACTGCTCCAGGAATTACTATAAAAACACCTGCACTTCCTCCTATGTGATATTTTTATTGCTCCACAGCATGAATTCAGTTGAGAAACACTGAATTTTTATAATCCTTATAATCCTATAAGTAATAAAAATTAGAGGATAACATAACTTGTTCGGCTTGATATATGCTCTAAAAGATTCAATTTAGGTAAAACCTTTAATTAGTTTAACCTCAAGACAATCGGCTGAAAATATTCAAATCATCGGACTCCGCTATCAAAACCTATCAACAATATGGATTGAAAAGTCTATCAATCTTACTCTCGGTTTATCGTGCCAAAGACAAATATTCTCCACACAGTTATTAAATCCAGCAAGCGGCGTTCACTTAGGATCTGTCTAGAATTATGTCTGCCTATATCCAAATTTTTTGTATCAGGAAGTATCCACGTAATCCGTATTAAGTACTAAATACACTCCAGAAAACAAGAGTAAGATCTACCAGCTAATTATCTAAAGTGGTAAGGAATAGGAAATATTGATTTAACTGGAAAATAAACGTAAAATTTATCTTTTTGTGTTTAAAATTATAGCAAAAAAGGTAGTTTAATAACAATAAAAGGCTCCAAATGTGTCAGATTGTTTTATAGGAGACTTAATAACACAATTAGGGTTTACTGGCCATGCGATCATAAAATGTTCGAATATATATTCAATTCTACGAGGTCTTCCTTTTCTTGGTTTTTGAATTACAGAACTTTACAAGAAAAGTGTTACTATGTAAAATTACATTTGGATATCTTTGTCGGCATTCTTGTTTACACGCATTGATGGAATAATTCCAATTTTCATTTCCAATTGTCGGCAATTGTTAACCATTGCGAAACTAAAATTTCACAGTATTTGTATCTTGCGTAAACATTTTACAACAAAGAAGGCTTTATGAAGATATGCAGAATTCAAAATAAAAACGTTTTTTTTTTCAATTTAAATTAAATCGGACTTGTCCCAAGAAAATAACTTTTAGATACGACTAAAGTTAGACATATCGTCGCCGTTAATGCATACTGGCGTAACTATTGCTGAATTGCTGAAATTACTGAAATCTTTATTAGTGAGGAAATAGAATAGGTTGTATGATTTGCTAAAATATCAATTTTAATTTGTGTTGATAATAATCATAAATCTCTTTTTAGGCTCCCATGGTACCTTGATCATTATCTATAGGTGCTATAAAACGACATACATGTTGAGTTCAGTTAAACTCTTGCAAATTAATAAATCGATTGAACAATCAACCAAGTAAATCTCTATATTTTGAAATTTAAAATTATAGAAGTACTATCACAAGTGTGCAATTTAAATTAAAATAATTAACGAACTGGAAACATTCATACAAGGAAATATAAAAAGGAAAATATGTTAAACATCTGCTTTAGTATGTGCAACTGTTAAAGAAGTGATGCAAAAGTCACGTGACATGTTTTATCAGTACTTTCTTTGTACAAACCTAGCTGCTGAGAGAATCGACTCAGTTCAAACCATGAACTCGAAGAATCAACCCTCACTTAGAATGTTGATTCAAATGTAAGGTCTTTTAATATGATCTTACTATGCATGCCTTTCTATTCAAGATAATATTATTTTGATGAATTTGTTTTATTCCTTCTTGTCCTCTGCAGTAATATCCTTATTTTTTATAAATAATCGAATCCACTAACAAAAGAGTAACTACAGATAACAATAACGATTGCACTAATTAAAACATCTTTAAAACAGACCTCTATTGATGATACAATAATTACTTTATCTTCTACTGACTTTATACCACAGTAAAATAAGCCTTCAAAGTGTTGCAAATGGCATTTTTTATTTCTCCCAAAAAATCAAATGATACAGGCAAAACTTTAATTAACTTTTAATCTGGAAAAAATTAGACATTAAGTCATATTTAACACAGGCGAATTTATGCAACATACTTCCAACCAACCAATTTTGCAGATATAGTTTATTATTTTGAAAATTTTCAGTCGACAAAATGAGCGGACACTATCCCTATAAAAGTGACTTCAGGTTTTTAAATTAAGCGATCGTTCAACTCATTGTTTATTTTCCCGTCTCATCTGAAACATTTTCTCTGTTTGTGCTGGTAGCTGAGCTACGGAGATATCTTTTTTAAAGTGGGGATTCGAAGAACTTCAGAAAAGTCTATAAATTCTTATTCTAGCAGTCCAACAAATTGGGTATATTGTAAACTGTGTATGCAATTTGTACAATAAGCATCAATGTGTTACTCAATCTATGTATTACATGACTAGAACCATTACAGATTGATGAAACAATTTTCTTTTTGCGATTAGCTTAACAGTCTGAGGAGTATATTATAACATACGGGTTGTTGACATCGAAATAGTAGTTGCTGTAGCACTAATAATCTCATTTCTTGTGGACTTAATATATTTGATAAGGTGTACTACCTACGTGTTTTCTCAGTTCTTGAGATTAAAGTATATGATAAAAAAATCGTTCTTTTAAATCTACAAACTTTTTAGGTCAGTGAAGATTTTTGACAAAAATAACAGGTTTGTGTATAAATACAAAAAAATAAACAAGATAATTTCTTCGTGTATCAAAAAAAGCTAATAAAGGTGAAATATCCAGGATTTTGCAATCGATTTTGCAGCGTCTTTAGTAATATGATATTTGTTGTAGCTTATATTAAATAATTGGTGACTTCCCTTTAGGTTAATGAGGTTTAATAAGACTTACCTTACTTACCCTTTCGATGACATCTTTACTCATTTTGCTTTTTCAACTGTCTTGCTTGTTAATAGTTGTGCAATGCAAGTTTTCACTACTTTTATTTCATAAGAATGACTCTGTATGGTAATTCTTAAAATTAAAAGCTTAAAATATGTTTAAATTGTAATCTGTATTACTAGTACTTTTCTGTAGAATACCTGTAAATTCGGTAAAACTGGCAACGTCGTGCATTATCAATATGATTCTTTGTGAATGTAACTTAAGTTGACTTGAATCGGTCAGTCAGTTGACACGAGAAAATAAAAACTGTAAAACGGCGGAATACAAATGGGCTAAGGTAATAAGATGAAAGTCATTAAACAAGATAACAGTCTCTTAAATTGACAAAATTGACCCACGAGGGCCGTTAACTAACCCGAGTGGGTTAGTTTTTCTGGGTGGATAATATCCTTAACCCGCGTGTGCTACTCAACGTTTTATTCAACACCTCTTTATTTAAGTTTAAATATTGAGTTTGCAATGCACTCTAGATCGATGACTGGATTTTAATAATATTATGCAATGTATGCTGGTGATTTGTTGCTACCTACAATAGCGGCCACAATCATATTCTACATTGGGTAAAAAGTTTTTTCTATCCACAAATGAGTAAAATTCAACTTTAATTGTTTAAAAATATCAAGACAGAGTCCTTTTTATTTAGAGGTGTTGGAGAACAGTTATTTATCCAACACCTCTCAATAAAGAGGGCTAAATCTTGATGTTTGTAAGCAATTAAAGTTGGAGTTTAAACACTGGTGGGTAGAAAAACATTGTTATACTTACATTAGAATGGTGATTGGCTACTATTATAGGTAGCAACCAATCGCCAGCTTACATTGGCTAATAATATTAAAATCCAGTCATCGCGCTAGAGTATTAAATTTATTACCGTCTAAACTACACACTAACTATACATTGCAAATTCTATTTAAGCTTAAATAAAGAGGTGTTGGATAAAATTTTGTATGGCACACGAGAGTTGAAGATATTATCCACTCAGAAAAACTAACCCACTTGGGCCTACCGGCTCTCGAGGGTAAACTTTTCGTTCGTCGATAATATCTTACTTAACACACTTGTACCATAAATAACTATTGCCCTAGAGAGGAAAGCGGTTCTTTTCACTCGAGTTGGAGGTGTGCCTCTCGAGCGTCAGAAAGTGAAGCATTTGAGCGAGAGTGAAAAGCGCTTTCCTCTCGTGTTAAACACAACATTCTTTCCACTATAGGTCCCAAAATAATTGTCTCTAACTATAAAATGTTCTAATCTTCAACTTTAAAAACAAACTTTATTCTACAAATGTACAGGAATTGCATTACGAATTGAATTACGAAAATTTATTTCTCGATGAATTTATTGCTGAAACTTGTGCAACTGCAATCTTTTCCCCTCCAGATAGGGAAAATTAATCTCTCCCACTATTCTGCACTTTTTTGCTACAAAAATTACAAATCCGGAGGCAGGTAAACAAGCTTTTTCTATTATTTCCAAAAGTAGCAGACAATGAATAAAAAAACTACAAACATAACTGCAGTTGAAAACTTTGTAAGTATACCTATAAACTAAGAAAATCTAAAGAAAAGTATTGCAATAAAATAAAAGTAATTGTTAAGGTTATGTTCATGCGTCTGCCAAGTTATAAATACATATCACTTAAACAGTTGCAAGAAGTAAAATAACATATAGACAAAATTCGAAACAAGTTATATTAAATAAAAGAGTGATGGCTGATGTATTATTAACTTCTTACGCGTTTCCAGTATGACGCTTTAGGCATATAGGAGTTGCGCTCAATATCAATGTTGTGACAACATGTTGCATCCTTCTTTTGGCACACAGCACATCACCACATGCCGCAAAATCGTTTTCTGTAGCGCACGCGTTTATAGAGATTGAATCAGCACTTTTCATAGCACTTTCATCTAAGCGTGCGCGCTTGGTATGCTTATCTATAATTCTTATCGACACTTCTTGTTGGTGGAAGTCTAATTAAAAAAAAAACGCTAATATATTCTTGAATAAAGTGAATATCTATTTTTCATGCATTTTCAAGGTTTACATGTCGATACTTAAAACAGTTGAAATAATCGACTTAATGACACGGATAATTTATTTACAATAATTGTATATTACCATTACTCTCTCAATATACCAATCACACGTTGGGAGTTTATTTTTAAAATCGTGAGGGTTGAAAACCCTATAAATGCATCATGTTTACGAATCGCAGCAATTAAGTGCATGGTAAAATGAGCATTGACAGTAATGCTATAACGAGGTTATCAATTGTTGCAATCAGTCGTCATTCGGATAAGCCGCCGACTTAAGCGAGAGCACGCGTCCCTTCCCTAACCGTTTATTTGGCATGCGCCACCGTCTTACCCCTACCATTTCCCCCACTCTCCAAGAGCACCTATATAAGGAGGTACGCAAACCGTTTTGGTCAGTTTCATCTCGGAACTCGAATCGTCCTAGACTAACCAGCCAGCCGATCCAGAAGGAGCAGCCAACCGAGCCGA
Source organism: Agrypnus murinus (assembly GCA_929113105.1). Classification (NCBI taxonomy): domain Eukaryota; kingdom Metazoa; phylum Arthropoda; class Insecta; order Coleoptera; family Elateridae; genus Agrypnus; species Agrypnus murinus. Next base: position 156,132,484 of record OV816028.1, on the reverse strand, counting down.
GAGGATTATTAGAGAAAGGACTCTTGCCCGCAGTTTCCGATTCCCTTTCTACCCCGATTTTATACGTTCATTCCTTATCGTACCTTGTTCGAGACCTCACTGTGCGTGTGCCTAGGGGTCTCATCCTGCTTCCACCCTCTTTACCAACTTATCCGAGACCTCGTTTTGCGCGTGCCTGGGGGTCTCATCCTAACCTCTCCTGTTCCCCGCTATTCTACTACAGTCCCGAACCCGCACGTTTGCTTGTCACTGTACGCTTTATTGCACTTCGCTTGCTGTGGCTGCCGGAGATAACCATATGCTTTTAGGTTTAGAGATTAACGCTTACTGGAGTATTGGAGAGAATAAAACTATTAGATTCAATAACTGCGTGTTTTATTTGCTAGTATTAACACAATTTTATATTGTGAGAGCTTTAGGGAGAGGTAAAGTCCAGATCCAGACAAGGCCGACCTATACGACCCCGACAGTTCCCTGGATTACCTTTATTCCACTAGCAGTTACCCGGATCCGCGGAGCATACCACGTTAAAATAACTGGCGATCGAGAGTTACCGCCGACACCGAGAACATTAGCGCCTTTCGTAGACGAGTTGGTGCCCAGGGCAGAGACGCCTACAATTTCGCATTCGAGCAGGGACGCCTATCGCGTCAAACCCCGGGGCCCGCTTACAATGCGCTTGAAGATTGGTTGATCTCCACTAGATAAGCTGCAAAAATGCAAAGAAAATATGATCCTTTTTAAAATAAACCAATGTCAACTGCCGAAATAAGATAGTCATGTCAGTGATCTAGCAATGCATAATAATTCGTAAAGGCATGTACATTAAAGTGGTAAAAAAAAAAGTTTCTCCAATTCTTCTGCCACATGTAGGTATACATTTAGTCCTTGTGAAAAACATTAAATGGTTCCAAATATAAACGCAATCAGACAATATTTAGAGGTCGCTCTAGTCGTTCAAAATTTATTTTTTAGCTAATTTTAAACATTCAATGAGATACACATAAAATGCGTCATATTATATATATATATATATATATATATATATATATATATATATATATATATATATATATATATATTTTTTTAGATCACCCTAATGTATGTACACGTATATATTGTATATGACAAATAAGACGTCTAGCTTATAATTAGCACAATGCTTTGTTATTATTTATTCTAAAAATATTTGATTAATTGAGAAGATTAATTTTATAAACACATTAAAAATTGTTATGTTTGGAACAATTATAAGCAGAAACTTTCCATTATTAAGTAAGATAAATAATGTGTTTTACTCCCTGACCCCACAAGAATCTGTACCGTTGTTGCCTATGAAAAATGATGAAAGCATTGGCTTTTTCTTGCAAGGTAAAACGCACGGCCTTAGTTATCAATATTGTGCTTAATGTTTTCGTTTTTAACTTTATTGGACTGCTAACATTTGTGGATACAATTTAAATCTTTAGTCAAAATCTTCGTGTACTTACCGTATCTGAAATTTCTGGAAAATGGGACAGAGTCTTCCTGAGGGGGACCTTCGGTCGCCAATGTCTTTTCTATATGTGAAACTTTTTAAAATGAGTTTGAGCATACAGGCTCAGTGCTAATAATTACTCATCTGACAATCAACTTTAAGTCGATAATGATATTTAACAAAGACTCCTGTAACAATCATCGATAAGTCAATAACGATGCGGAACATGCCTTCGGTAACAATGAAAAATCTCATAACAAATCTGATAAGTTAAAGCTTAATTTCTAACATGGGCGTATTTATAGGAATAACAGTAACCGTTGCCGTCTTCAGTGGTTAACAAAAATGCTCTAACAACTAAGTAGTAAATACCGCCCACAACGCCGCCTTTAGAAGTTAATTTTGCTTCCCAAAACAACATTGCGAAAGATCGTCCTGGAAAATACGGGGACATAGACGTGAAAACTAAGGCAATCAGTTTCTCACTACATCTGAGATTCCCTACTTAGTACTGTTTACATTTCTTTGTTTATTTAAGAAAGTTTAAAATCTACCTTCTCAGGACAAGTTCTTTAAGAACATATGAAGACAATGTACTCATAACCCGAACAATTCGATTTCTTAGGATGGCTGAGACCTCTTAGGGCCGGTTGCAGAAAGCATAGTTAACTACATTATTAAATGATCACGCTGTTAAGCAACCTGATTGGATAAGACTTAACAACGGGTTTAAAAGAACCAATCATACTATAACACTTGGTTTGAATTAACCAATCACATGTGTTAACAACACGTCTAAATAATCTTGTACTTAACAATGCTTCATGCAACCGACCCTTAGTATATTTTATTTTCACTTTCTATGTAAATGATACTTTATATGGTAACTATGTAAATATGAAGTTACAGCTACAGACCTATAAGATTTTACAGGCTCTTAAAAAGAGACTTGTGCTACCATGACCAACTACTATTAAATGTAAGCATTATGGCCTTCTCAAGCGGTTCGGACCGTGGCGCCCTCTATGCTATTTATCTTAGTTCATAACCTTGGTTTGACATATATTTGGAAATCTAGAGTTGTCACTTTGACATGTTGTGGTTATCGCAGTAGTGTGACTAAGTCACGATCAATCACGTCTAACAATGTTTACTAAATAGATTTAACTAGATATAACTTCAAAGGGAATAGTACCATAAGGCAGAGGTAAGTTTTTAAAACAATCTGTTCTAAACAGATATTATCTACTTATTTTATTAGCTGATTTTATTATAAAATTGCATAATTCTTTGTTATGCATTTTGCAGGAGAGTAAATAGTTTCGCCTCAAACAAGGTTCGGTATCCGTACAATAAATACGTTGATTAGGAGCAACAAAAAAAATTGAATTTTATTGGTAAATCAAAAAACAGTAACTTGAACATCTATCAACCGATGGCGTCACGGTCCGTACCGCTTGAGAAGGCCAGTATGTTTACATTTAATAGTAGTTGGTCATGATTCTACATTGCTCATCAACAGCACGCTAATGGAAACTGATTTGTTGCTTAATCACAACACCATGACGACGTCTAGCTATAAATTGTCCTACCGCCTTTTATTACAAAATGTCTTTTTATACAAAATATACAATAAATTAATAAACGCTGGTGTAGATGGAAATAAAACTTTATACGCTGCACGATTTAGAATAAATCTTTACTAGGCTCACGGGATTATGGAAGCTCGCTCCTTCGTCGCTCGCCCCACAAACTTTCCACTCGCCCGTATAAATTGATTTACAAAGCTTGTCACGTAATAGTTATTTAGGTGGCAAGCTTTGTAAATGATGTAAATGGATATTTGGTTTAAAAAGACATTTTATAATCAAAGGCGGCAGAGCAATTTGTAGCTTGATGTTGTCATGGTGTTGTGATTAAGAAACAAATTAGCTTTCATTAGCTTTTTGTTGGTAAGCATTGTAGAACTTTACAAGTCCCTTTAAGTAGCCCGTAAAATCTTACAGGGCTGTTAGTTGTTGTAACTACTCATTTACTTAGTTACCATAAATGCCTGTAAAGTCTCATTTACATAGAAAGTGAAAATAAATAACTATTGTTGATCCCGTTTGTGACATCCTATACATTTAAAAATAATCCCGCTTTTCGAGGCGATTGGTGTAATTTATTTATTTAGACTTACTTCCGTGAGTTCCAATGTCTTTTAAATTAGATCTTTTTTATTATTTCTTATTGCACATACTATACAACTGTCACTTGTCCGTTTAGTTTGACACGATCCAAATAGCTTTTCAAACACACCTTTTTATTTGTATATTTTAACACCCAGTTTTTACCGACCATCTGTGCATGCTAGAAATGTACTTTACGAACGGTCAAAAAATAAATAGCGAAAGGGTTTACTTAATCCACTCGAGACGAGTTCAAAGATTTCTAGATAAATGATCAGGTTCGATCAGGTTTAGTAGAACTCGTCATTCAGAGGCAGTTGAAGCTGTGTGAGGAGATAAAGTTCAAATCAGTCCTGCATTAACACACTGTCTCAAAACCTGCAAAGTATTAAACTAAACCTCAACTAACAACTAACCTAACCTAAACTGCAGCTTCGATGTTAATCAGCGCCCTTAATTATTATTAATTAAGCACTGATTACGCATTGATCTATGCGTCGCATGTGGCAGTAGCAATCGAGGAAGAGCCGGACATATCAATTCAACATTTGCACCAGCATGTCAATCTTTCTTGTAATACTTACAAAATGTCTTGCACATACATATTCGCCCCCAATTATATGTTCTATAAAGGGAGGGGATTTTATCAATGGTTCCTTAATTGTTAATATATACGGTTTTCTTAAAATTTTGGGAAAATAGTTCAAATACTATGAAACTTAAGTGGTATTTTCTTGGTTAACTTTGAATGTACAGTTTCTCTAAAATTAATTTTTCACGTAAAAAATTTGTAATAATTTAATTAATAAACACCGTTTTTCAAAATAAGTTAGGTAAGCAAGTTTTAACATTCCTAGAGTATGAATTTAAAACTAAAGTTATCACATTATTATATTATGAAAAAAAAACGATTATTAATCATGCGGTTAAGATTTATGCACCGTATTTGGGTGACTATTAGTAAAAATTAAAGACTATTAGTAAAAAAGCATAATAGGATTAATGTTCTTTGAAGCTAGCAACTTAATATCAAAGGAGAAACTGAATTTTCTTATGGAGTTTTTGGGGAACCGTATCATGGTCTCTAAGATCGTGCGATTTGACCCCTTAATGTGACGCATCTACAAAATCCTGTTGGAAATATGAAGAATTTTTGGCAGAGAATAAAATAGAATTCAAAAAGAAAATGATAATCCTGGAATCCCAAATATTTTTTTTTAAAAAGAGTTAGGGTGTACAGAGACGTAAAGCGTGGTTCAATACAAGAATTAATTAGATGTATTTATTAAACATATTTGTTTGTAATTAACCGATGTGCTCTTATACAGCATCGTTATGTACTCTAGATTTGCATAGGCACACTGCAAAGTACATAAAGTAGTTTAAGGTGGCTTTCTGACCAGCATTTTTCCAATTGCTTTATTGTTATTAGAGGTAGTAGGTAGATGAATAATATTTTCGTTTCGCATTACTAAATTATATACCTTTAACGCTACATTGCGTTTTTTATTATAAGTTTTAAATTAATTTTAATTAACTGTGTTACAGTTATATTCTCTTCGTAACGACAATGTTATAACATTCATTTACAAGTTTGTTAAAAAGAAAGCTAAAACCATAAAACATTTCGAATGCAAATAGAAAAGTCGCATTAACCAATTAATTAATTATGGCATAACACGTCACTATCCTAGTCAGCTCTGGTCTAGTCTGTGTCTAGTCAGTGGTGGGAGAGGGTTCTTCACAAGATCAGAAAACCCAGTTAGACAGCACCCTTAACTGGTCCAAGCCCAAGTAATTTTGAATATAATGGACTCTGCTTAGTCTTCGAATTATTTGAAGGGTCAAATGGTTCTAAACTAAAATAAAAATAACAATACAATAAAAAGTTCAATTTTGATTGTGTTCTTTATTTTAGGTTATTAGTATAATTATGTTATTAACTTCGTTTGATAACGACAATGATAATAATATTATAATATAACAATGACAATTAATTTATGATAACATATAATAAATTATTAACAATAATTATATAAACAATAGCTTCTAATTATGTCACAATATGTATCACAAAATGTGTAGCAGCTTAGGAAACAGTACTGAATCATGTTTGCTTATTATACAGAGATGTTTGACATTAGCACCACTAAAATAATATTAGGCGTCCTGCGATTAGTATTTGGTTAGCGTCCGTAGGTGTCCAGTTAGTTCACGTCTGTTATTTAACGACATGCTTTTTGCATCAATTATTTATTTTATGTTAAATAATATTTTAATTTTAATCAGTTATGACTGATATGGCTAATTTCATGCCAAATAACATAATTTAAAAACATAACCGTGCTTCAATGTCTCAGAGATTTTGTTCATTTTTTCCTTGCATAGATACATATGAAATAACATTAAATTAATTTTTTCATATTTTTTGAATGAAAAATGGCCGAATTAGAAATTTTGAAAAATTTCGGTTTTGATACAAATTCTGCTATCCGACACTATATATCATCTTCTACATTTTTTGAGTTATCCGGCTCATCCAGGTGTCATATTAAAGCTAGTTTTTGGATCTTTTAGAGTATGTACCTATATCAAAAAACTTTCAAAGATATTGCACAGTAGAAAAGTAGCAGGTTCCAGGTAAATTTTAGGGATTTTACAAATATTGACGTTGCTCCTGTGTTACAATTATCACCTCTTTGAAATTTTTTTAATATAATCATCTTTGCATATATTTGGTACGGTTAAAAAATAAAAAGGGTGTTTTTTGTAGTTTTAGAAAAAAAAAATATTTTTGAAGAAGTTTGCTTTTAGAGCCTGCTACTTTTTTACTGTGCAATTAGTGGAGTAACGCTAAGCAAAAAAAGAGCGTTATCTCGGAACCGGTCCAAGCTACTTCGATTTGAATCATTTTTTTTTAAGTCTTGTAAATATAAAATACTAAAACCTTTACAAATTAGGAATTGATGCTCAGAACGGGAAATGTGGTGAAACTCGAATAACCTAAAAATTTTCCAAGTGGTCCCGCACCGGTTGCTCGACCATCGCAGAACAGGATAATTTTTGGTGTGTTATCACATCTATGTATTGGTAGTTCGAAGCCGCTATTAATTTATTTTCATTCCTTTTGGTTTAAATACGGCAGCCATATTTGTTTCGTGGTGCACGACGTTTCTTGCAGTTTTCTATATGTAAACGAAAATCTTGATATCTCAAGAACAGTTGGTCGTAGAAAGTCGCGGTAAAAACCATTGCATTGTTCACATTTCGAACTACATTTGTTGTTCGAAACGTAAATTTTGTAAGATGCTTCCTTATGAGCGCAAATTAAGTTCGAAGATTAGCGCTTTTTTGCAGAATTTCGGCTTTTTAGAGTGTCATATTTCCAGACAATGGTGAAGTATCAGCGCCCATTCTTTTTAAAACAGTACACAGTTAAGGATAGTTTATGTTTAAAATATTTCAAATCTGAAACTTCATTATTTTGGTATTTATGGGCTTTTGAAATTCTCGTTGTCTTCATTTTTGAGCAACTTTGGACCTCAACATCTCTTATGGCCATGGATGGATTTTCTTTATATTATGTGCATATGAAGCAGCATATGAATGCAAACTGTGGTAAAAATCTTAAGTTTGTTATTATCGTCAGGACAGAGTTATGTTCAGTTGAAAACTGTAAATGTATACCATTTCCGTTAGTATTACTGAGTAAATGTACTTTCTTCCGGTGCTAATATTGGTTTGGGAAAGTAAAATTATTATTACTATTATACAATGGCGTGCGGTCCATGGAAGCAATGGAAGCAATGCTACCCTTAAGAATTTATCAAAAATAAAAACCAATGCTAACAAAATTTCTTTTATAAAATTATGGTTATCGTTTATTTAAATTTGTAATATCTAATCAACTTAAAGCTCAATATCAATTCCGTACACCAAAAAGTATAATTATTTAGAGTACTATTTTAAATTAGGTTCATTAAACTTGCGCGGAAAGGTAAAACCAATCAAATGTGTTACATACACTGCATATAAGCACTGATTTAGTTGCTTACTACTCTTTTCCTCGTCGAGTCCTAGCCTTACGGTTGACATAGTATAAGGTCGTTATTTTTAGTGTGCTCCGTGCCCAAATGTTTATTTATTTATTATAATTTGGTTATTTATGCCATTTAGTCATTTAGTGTTTGTTAGATGTTACTTAAAGGGGGTGTAGTGCAAACAAATAAATTCTAGAATAAAAAAATCTAAGAACAACAGTGAAAACTGCACATTTTTAAGATAATTAATAACCGAGATAGAGCCGCTAGAAGTTTGTCCGAGTTCGTTCGTGACGTCACACCGACACGGAGCCGTGAAACCTCAATAGTATTACATGCATTTTAGATGCAGGCGCTCTTCGCGTTAATCATATTTCTTTAACAATGGCGTTTAGGGTTGAACCAAAATATACACAGACTCAATTAAGGCAAATAAAGGAATACAAAAAAAGAGAAGATGAAAATCAGTCAAATATTACAAGATTAAACAATCTAAATTGGTGCAAATGCAATAATTTTATGCTTATGTCAACTGTAAGGAAAATGCTCTTGAAAATGGAGTAAGTGAAGAAAACGTGCATTATTCTTCACGAATCATTTGTAAATGTAGTTTTACACTTAGATAGTTTAAATATGATAAGGCACAGCTTACTTTTAAAGTGTAAAACGGAAGAAGAAAGACAACGATACTATAATTGTTGCGGCATTTAGCTTGTTGCAATTTTGTCTGTTGCAACCAAATCTAAACAAACGCTTTTCTTTTGGTTAATTGGTTTAGTTGGATTTCAGTTGTAGATTTATTTTCATATTTGTTTTTGAAATGCCAAACGTCATTTATCACTGAAAATGTTCCTAATTTTAATAATAAAAATGCAGAAACAAAAAAACGATTTTTGATGACAAGTGATTTCGACAAAAAACGGTTTTTTTGTTATTGCACTTATTGTTAAAATTCGGAACATTTTTTTAAAGAAAATAATGTCTACATATGAAAAGTGTTAATTTAACGAAAAAAAATTGACTCTATCTTCATTCATAAACAGGAACGCATAGTTCACTATTTTTTCATATAAATCTTAAATAAAACACTTTTTTGTCGGAAAATTAATAGGATAACAACCGTAAGGCTTCTTTCTAACCCCTACAAAAATCTCATAGATATATGAGATATACTATTTGAGAAAAAAATATTTAACTTTCAATGAAATTATCCCTAAAAATGGGTACCTTTTATTATGTATCGTCCGATAAAAATAAGAGTATATCAGTTAGAATTATGATATTTTACTGTTGCATGTAGAAATAAATTTACTATTTGCTCGTTTTTAAAATATTTAATTTGGTTCAGTAGTTCTGGAGCAATAAGGTATCAAAGTCAGAGGACTTTAGAAAAAAATTGATAGTAGTCGAGGCAGTCGTGTCGGTGTGACGTCACACACTAAACTCGCTATACTTTAGAAGCCGATATCTACGAAACTACTATCACTAGAAAAGTGCGGTTTTCATTTTCATTCTTAGAATTTTTTATTCTAGATGATATTAAAAAATAATTTTTTGCGCTACGCCCCCTTTAAGTAATGTGAATCTGCGAATGAGACTACGTATTTCGGAACATTTTATTATTTCAATTTATATAAGTTGGAGTGTTTTTAAAGACAAATGATTCTATTTAGTTTGCTCTGTATGCAAATTTAAAATTGCATTATCGTCATGACTGCTAATTCAGCTGTTTCGGTGGAAGGTTCGAGTACTTCCGATACATCCGAATCACTCCATGTTTCATGAAAATGGTGCACAATCCGGTGTATATGTCGAATTAAAGTTTCTTCATCAATTTCCATATCAGGGAAGCGATTTATCCATTCTTCTGCACAAAGCGTTGGAGAATATTACCATTCTGCATTACCATCTCGTTCACCATTGCGAAAATAAGCTTCTATAATAAATTTCTCTTGTTCAAGAGAAAAAAACATTTTGATACAGGTTATTGACCTGTAACCTGTAATTTACAATTTCTACATATAATAACTTTATAACAACAATAAAAATATTTTTTATTTACCTTGCACTCAATATAATCCTTCAGTGGTAGTCTTGAAAAAGACTTTTATGTATAGAAATAATTAAACAACGAAAAGAATAAAGAAATAAACGGAATTAACAACGCACGGCAATGAGTTGCAACAAAAACAATTTTGACAGATTGACATCTAGGAACATCTAATAAATTCCACAGAATTCTTTATATCACTAGTTTTATTTATTAATTGGATGTAAATATTGATATCCAGGTGATGGAAAGTAGTGTAGGATCAGGACAATCAATCTTGATCTCACTGTATACAGTTATATACTATTGATAAACGTCCTTGCAGTGATAACTAAAGTTATTAATATTTATAACAAGGGTGCTTTTTCTTTGTATTTTCTTCCGTGGCCGATTTCCCTCTCAATCCGTGTAAATTGAATGACAGCCAACATGAGCATAACTCTGTTCTCAAGCTAATATCAAAGTTACCATTTTGACCATAGTTTACCATCGTATACTGCTTCATATCCACATAATATAACAAAAATCCATTTGAGGTTCAAAGTTGCTCAAAAATGAAGAAAACCAGAATTTCACAAGCCCATAAATACCAAAACAGTAAAGTTTCAGATTTGAAATATTTTAAACATAAAGTAGTCTTAACTGCGTAATTTTTTTAAAAAAGAATGAGCGCTGATACTTCATCAAATACTCTAAAAAAATCCAAAAACTTGCTTTAATCTGACATCTGAACCAATCAGATAACTAAAATAATAAGCGAGTTATGACAATTTCTGTAAAATGATTCCGAGTATTGCATAACAGAATTTCAAATGCAAATACTGCTCTCCGACACTCTGCATCATCTAACTGAAATTGTCATAACTCCCTTATTTTTTTAGTTATCTAGCTCATTCAGGTATCAGATTGAAGCTATAGTTTTTGGATCTTTCGCAGTATAACAAGAAACGTGCAAATACAATACACAGTAGAAAGGTAGCAGACTCTAAATGCAAGTCTTTCTAAAAATAATCTTTTTCTCCAAAACTACAAAAAACGCAATTGTTATTTTTAGCTATACCAAGCATTTAACTATACCAAGCATATACTAAGATGATTCTATAAAAAAAAGTTTCATAAGGGTGATAGTTGTAACACAGGAGCAATGTCAATATTTGTAAAAACACTAAAATTTGTCTTCGGAGTCTGCTACTTTTCTTTTCTTACTACTGTACAATCTTTGAGTGTAATGTCTTAATATACTCTAAAAGATCCAAAAATTAGCTTTAATCTAACACCTGGATGAGCCAGTTATCTCAGAAAACAAGTGAGTTATGACAAGTTTAGTTAGATGATGTAGAGTGACGGGTAACAGAATTTGTTAAAAAGTGAAGTTTTCAAAAACTGCTACTTCGTCCATTTGTTGATCCAAAAATCTGGAAAAAAATAAATTATTGTCATTGCATATGTATCTATCGTTGAACTATACTTATACTGGAACGCGCGCTCCGTCCGCCGGCCCGATCCGAAAGAGAGGGCCACAAGGGACATCTGTGTCCTACTCTCGAGTACGCGCATGCGTAGAGCAGCCGATTGTCATGCCGCAGCGTTTGAAAAGGATGTGATATGTTTTGAACATATGAATAATGAATTTTCCATTGATAATTTTTTAAAACCATGAGTATTTACAAATGTCCGTTGAAAATCATTTTACCTACTGTTATACTTAGTCATTTTAGAAAAATAATAAAGTATAAAATAATTTCAAGGTATAATCAATGCTATGTGCTAAACTTCACATTTTTATTAACCGTAGAAGATGTAAAGTACATGTTATAAATTAAATGTAGTAACAAGTGTTCATTTATTTTTAAAGGTGTCTAAATAATCGTACAAAAACCTCGGTGTAAACATAATCATAAAAAATAAACGTGATGACATTAATTACATACGTCGGTGTATAAATGAAACAAGCAATAAGCAGTATATGCGCGAAGCGGTACGAGAAGGACAGAAGTGACCCTTGCGCGCTATCTCTCTCGGCACGCTTCGTTTCTATGGCAGAGACCGCCAGTGCGCGTTCCAGTATAAGTATAGTTCAGTGGTATCTATGCAAGGGAAGAATTTAAACAAAATCTGAGACATTGAAGTACAAGGTTTTAGTCGATTTTTACATGAAACTAGCATATTTAAATTTCATTTGAGTTATTTTCCAAAAAGTGATGTCACGGGAAAGCAGTGAGCGACGCTTACCGAAACACTATTTTGATGTAATTGGAATAATACTACTCAAATCCTATCTAAAGTCATCTCCTAATATAATAGCCAGTTCCGATGTGCAGTGTCCGATGTCCACCGAAAAATATCTGGAAAACTAGAAGACAGAAGGAAGCTGAAACTTTACAGGCAGGTGGGCCGTGCCCCGAAGGGATGCATGAGTATATTTCTAATCGTAAAAAACCCGAGGTAGTCGAAGGGGGGTATTTCGTAAAATATCATTATGGCTATATAGCTCTTGAATGGCGTAAGCTACAAACTTTCACAGATTATACTTGAAGCAATTCTGAAGTTAAAAAAATACAGAAATTACCGACATTTCATCCAGGGGCGGAGTAAGGCAACATTCCAAGGGGAGAAGAGTTTTCCGCAAAAATAACTATTATAAAAATCTTAATTGTGAGTAATCTGTAAGAGATACGTATATGCCATCACCGACTTTTTTGTAGATCTTTTTAGCTTTATCTGTTACCATTTTCCCAGCGTAATGCGTTTTGTCTCTGTTAGAGCCAATTTTCTTAAGTATGTATTTCATACTTTGCTCATTACTGGACTCTCGAAAAATCTGAATAATCTGTGTATATATAAACCATTGCTAAGAAATAAGCTATCAAATGGTGAAAACGGCATCAAAATGTATTCAGTGGTTCTCGAGATTCACCGGTTTTGATAAAACCTGGGCTTACAAAAATTGCAAAGTTAATGGAGGCACGCGTTGATTGCCAGCGACTGGCGCGTTTTCAACCTGCGGTGCCTCCACACGCCGTTGATCTTCCAACGAATATTATGCTATATATAGTATATAATATATTAATAATAAACTACATAGGTATATAATTAACATAACTATATTATGTATTCTCTTTGAACACGCCTACCATTCGTTTAAAGTTATTTTGAAAAAAGGCTAACTTATGTGTTTTTATAGCATTTATTTAAGCAAAAAAACTGTGGGACTTATTAGTAATTACGAAGAAACGTGAATCAAACGTGATTATATTAAATTATATATTATATTAAATTATTATTATTAAGGAAAATAGAAACTCCACTGTAGTACGAGGGTGGTCCCAGAAGTACCCGACCTGACCAAGAGGTTGCGGTAGTTGTTTGAAAATATCACTGTATTGGAAAGTACGCAGTCTATAAAGCATATGTTTCAAGTTTGAAAACGCCACGTTGTTCAGTATTTGTTTGGCAGCCATCAATAGTGAACGTTGTCAGTGAATTTGTGAAAATGGAGAAAATTGGTCATCGTTATGTGATACAATACTTTTATTTGAAAGGCCTCAGCGCAACCAATATAAAAGCTGAACTGGATTCTACTCTGGGTGAGTCTGCTCCTTCGTTTACAACAGTTAAATTTTGGGTAGCTGAGTTTAAACGATGCCGTACGAGCTGCCAAGACGAGCATCGCAGTGGTCGACCAAATGAGGTGTCGACTCCAGAAATGGTGAAGAAAATCCACAAAGCGGTACTTGATGATCGTCGACTGAAAGTGCGCGAGCTAGCAGACATTACGGGCATTTCAAAAAGTGCGGTACATCGCATATTATCTGAAAATTTGGACATGAGAAAGCTGTGTGCAAGATGGGTGCCGCGTTTGCTCACACTCGAGCAAAAACAGTGACGTGAAAATGTTTCAATTGAGTGTTTAGCGAAGTTTCACAGCAACAAAGCAGAATTTTTGCGCCGTTTCGTAACAATGGATGAAACATGGGTCCATCATTTCACACCCGAGACAAAAGAACAATCGAAACAATGGACTCAAAAGGGAGAACCGGCTCCAAAGAAGGCGAAGACCGTTTCATCTGCAGGCAAGGTTATGGCGTCGGTTTTTTGGGATGCGCGTGGAATAATTTTTATTGACTATCTCAAAAAAGGAAAAACTATCAACAGTCAGTATTATGCAAACTAATTGCAACGTTTGAGCGAAGAAATCAAGCAAAAACGGCCGCATTTGGCTAAAAAGAAAGTGTTGTTTCATCACGACAACGCGCCAGCTTACAAATCCGTTATTGCAATGGCCAAAATTAATCAATTAAAGTTTGAATTGCTACCTCATGCACCATATTCGCCAGATTTAGCCCCCTCGGATTATTTTCTGTTCCCAAACTTGAAAAAATGGCTCAGTGGTCAAAGATTTTCCAACGATGAAGAGGTGATGTCAGCAGTTAATGGATATTTTGAGGAGCAAGACAGTTCTTATTATAAAAAGGGTATCGAACTTTTTGAACACCGCTGGGAAAAGTGTATAGAGCTGAAAAGAGATTACGTTGAAAATTAAATAAATCTTTTTCCAAAATTTTTGTGTTTTCTTTGTTGGGTCGGGTACTTCTGGGACCACCCTCGTAGCACATCCTGAGCTATGGGATCTGAAAAAATTAACTTTTATAAGTAGTTTTCTTACTTCGTGGATAGCTGACATGATCATAAAGGAACCGTTGATTTTTCAACGGGTATTATGCTAGTTTTTAAATAAATATAGGCCGTAGCTAATGGGACATTGGAGAGGCCGGCCTTACGAATGTTAAATAATTGCAGAAGCATAGCCTATTTATTTTATAATTTAATGATTTTATTTCATATTTCTTATAAAGACTTCAAAGGCACTCATCATTGAGAATCTTTATTTGATTTATGTGAATTCACAGTGCTTCGTGATTTATATTTAAACCCTTTCATTAAAGGTGTGAAAAGAGCCTTGATCGGTGCTTTCGTGTCTGTGTTAATTTGCTTTAATATATTTTTTAATGCATATTTTTAAAAGAAATTTGAACCCACAATCTTCGGAATATAAGTCGTGTAATTGTCAGGCCACTCGTGTCTTTCTTGTATTATACAGGATGAAAGGGGTTACTATGCGGTAACTTTAAGGGGTGATAGAATACATAAAAAAAAACAAAAAAGTCTGATACAACTTTGTTCTAGGCGTACCACTTTTTCAGTAAAAAATAATATCATTTTGCCACGTTAATAATATTAGTTTAATTATGGGGCTTTGTCAGAAGATGCATCTCATCTAGTACAACAAAAAACACTAATAATATTCTTCGTATGATCAATCGTCTACGCGTAAAAACGGGTTCTTTTTACATTTACAAATTTTCGATGAGATGCATCTTCCGACCATAATTAAATAGATAACTATTATTAACGCCAGAAGCGTCCTTAAGGTCTGTCAGCCGGGCGTACGCCCAGGTCCCCGGGGGCTACTAGTGGGGCTCCGCGACGAGCTACCTTATTTTAATCAACACTTTTTTATTTACTGGGGGACCCATTTGATATTTGTGCCCAGGGCCTCAAGATTCAAAGAGCGGCGCTAATTAACGCTGCAAAATGAGTTTCCAACTTTATTATTTTTAACTGAAAAGTACTTAGTAAAATTAAATAAAAGTGGTACTTTCTATCGACCCTTAAAATTAACGCATAGTAACCCCTTCCACCCTGTATTGTATGAAATATTTCCCAATTTTTTATTTTTTCGATCAGATTTTAAATTTTCTTACCTGCCTGATTACCTTTTTAGGTGTAGTTTATTAGAATATTTCTCGTAACATCTTTGATAAGTTTAGCTATATGATGACGTCTGGTGTTGTCGTTGTATGGTATGATCAATCTTTGTCTTGTCATCGAAGCACATTCTTTTAGAATTCATAGTCATGTTAACTAAATTCATAGTTTCAAGTTTATAGCCCTATTAATCTACAATTCATACTCTTGAGTTTGTAGGTCTTTGTAGATCATATTACTTAGTATGCATAAATGTTGATAGTATGCAAAGTCTATGTTCTCAATTCCATGCGGCATCGTATACATAAATTTCATAGGCCACAATTAAAATTGATTACATAATATTGTTCAAAAATCATAGACATTAGGGTTCACACTCATTTGTGCCTTTAGTGTTCCAATACGCATGATCTTTAAAACCCATCAGTTTATAGTATGTTTATAGACGCTGCATGGCTACAGATAAAGCTGTGCATCTATAAACTGCACTCTAAACTTTTAGAGTTCAAAGTCTCTAGTAGGTATGTATATAGTACGTATGTATGTATGTCTTTTGTCTTAAGATTGCATTATTTATTGAGCCTAAGCTCTTGATCTCCAAGATGGACGTGTTTGGCTTAGTGCTGACTTGGCATCTAACGATAAAAACCAGATCTAGGATACAACCAATTAGTAACATTAAATAATACCTTAAAACGGATGCTTTATATAACTCCAATAAACCCTTATGTCCGAGACAAGCTTACCTCCACTGGGGTTCGATAGAAACTAACGAGACGCTGTTAAGGCCATACTAGATCTATAACTGGGGCTTTTGCTAGTCAATTGTCTAAGCCCAGCCAACACTTGGGTAGGGTTGAATGTCGAGGTGGCACTGAAAAGCCACGCACGTTCAACAAGGAGTATCGGGACTTCCCAGGGAAGCAGGACTCCGACGGGCGAGCACGTAAGTATCTCTGGCACCAGTCTTGAGAACTAGTAGAAAGTGGATACGGATAGTAACCTTGCTGTCAGTAATCTGGACTAGGAGTTCTCACATAAGTGACATGCTACTTAAGCAGGTTTAAATTCCTCGTCCATAACTAGACGTGGCAGTAAGCCATACGACAACGTAAATCCGCACTTATAGTCTCTAGCCACAGCCCTTAGCGTCCATATGGTTATCACAGTCCATAGATTCCGCAGAACTTAATTTATTAGAGTTAGTCCACAACCATTCTCAATATATACAGGGTTATGATAATGTAATGCACAAAATTCATAAAACGTACAACGATCACTTTGGAACAAAATGCAAAAACACGTCAAATGTTTTTTTTATTCCGCATCTTTTGACATAAGTTACAAAAATAACACGTCAAATTTGTCAAAGTTATGACGTCATTAACATATTTTTTTAATGGGAAGCTAAGATTTTTATTACATTATTGGAGAAAGCTTGTTTTGTTACACTAGGGAACAATAGTTGCAGTAGGGCTCACATAAGAAAAAAAAACGAGAAAATGAATAAAAAACGAAATAAACGTAAGTTTCATAATAATCGTTGTACGTTTTATGAATTTTGTGCATTACATTATCATAACACTGTATAATTGTATTCTTGTAATAACATTATTTTTATACTCTATGCAGTTCAACTCTTATAGTAAATGACGATTTAGAAGTTCTTAGATCTAAACAGTTTTCAAAGTACCTTGCAGAAATCAATGTCAGAGCTTGTAACCCTTCAAGACCCTCAGTTCGTAGTCTATAGATTTGGGTGTTGGTAGTATTTATAGTCGATGGATATTTTATAGGGGATTTTATTTTTTGTACTTATACCTACCAAAATTAATAGTATATTAAGTATCAAGAACAGTAAGGACAGTTTACCGATCGACGACAATGTTTCGCTTCGCTCAGTCGCCAATATTGGAGGAGATCGGTAAACTCCTTACTGTTTGAGATGTTTATACTATTTTTTGCACGACCATTATGAATACAAAGGTATTAACTAAGGAAATATCCCGAAGATGGTAAAAAAATAGATTTAAGATAATTTATTTTTGCCCTGTATAATGTATATCCACCAAACATTAAGTAGGTTTTGTCGTTACCATGGATACGTTTGTAATTTTATTCTTGAATGTCACGATATTTTTGTCGTTACCATGAATACGTTTGTAATTACTATTATTTATTGGGTATTTTTTCACAGTAAATTTAAATAAAAAACATACATTTTTTTTAAATAGTCAAATTATTTAAAAATAACGATTTTTCACGAAAGAGACATCTAAAGATCATGTATTTATTTTATAAATTACATATAAATTTACTTATCGTTCTGTTTTTGACAGAACTGAACGGTAAGTAATTACTTACCGACGCGTTTTTGCTTAGCAACCAGTAAATATAACCTACTGTTCCAAAACTAAGTATGGTAAACAATCCGAAATAGCATGGTCGTACAAAAATGTATTTTTTGTCAGATTGACATTTCGTTCAATCAAATGTTATTTTCCATGACACTCTATTGAATTAAAAAGTAAACTTGTAACTGTGTGCAGACAATGACAAGTTAAAAATGCAAATTTTGTCATGAAACTTACTACTAAGGATCAAAATTGAATTCCAAACAACTTTTTTTGATATCTCTAACGCAAAGCGAGATATCGAGAATTAGCCCTATTTGAGGGGTCGTGGTAGGCTGGGTTTACAGTTCACATTTAAGTTGAGTACCTCAAAAAATACAACTCGTGAATATATACAGGGTGTTCCATAAATATACCGACAAACTTTTAGGGGTGGTAGGGGACATCAAAACAAACATTTATTGCTGTATAAACATATGTCCGAAAACGCTTTGTTTTCTAGATACAGGGTGTTGAGATTTGTACAAAAAAATCCATTTTAAATAAAACTTTTAAAGTAACAATTGACACAAGTTTTATCACAATAAACTACTTGACAGGACTACTCACAATGACAAATTAATTTATCACAATGACATGTCCATCGATAATTGTTATTAAATTAAATGGATTTTAAGCAAAAACTTACCTACTACATAACTATTTATTCTATGGTTCAACGATTATTTCTCGAAAACGAAGCGTTTTCGGACATATGTTTATACAGCAAAAAATGTTTGTTTTAATGTCCTCTACCACCCCTAAAAGTTTGTCGGTATATTTATGGAACACCCTGTATATATCACTGTGCCAACATTCAAATTTTTACTCCTTAAAATAACGAAACTACGTGAGTGTATTCGTCTTAATTGCCACACACTGTATATAGTATGTGCCATGGGCCAACAATTGCATAGCATATTTTGTTAATAATTCGATGGTGTAGGTATTTTTGACGAATATTAAAATTATCAAAAAACAACATGGAATTTTCTCACTTTGAACAACACAAGAATAATTACAAGAATTGTTGTAATGACAACTTAACACTACTACTTAAAAACTTAATAAAAAACGAGAATTAAAATAATGAGTTACTTTCTTGGAAATTGGAAAATAGTCCAGAAAGTTCCATTTTGTTTTTTGATAATTTTAATATTCGTCAAAAATACCTACACCATCAATATTATTAACAAAATATGTTGCCTTTCCACTCCTGTAAAGCGGTTTTAGTGATTTCAAATTGTCAGTTACTGGGGTGTATGATAAAATGTTTCCATATTTTAACACATAAGGCCATTTTCCTCAATTTAAAAAAATAACGAATTTGACAGATACCTAATGTTAAAGTGATTATCCCAGAAAGTTTTTTCCAATCAGAATATTAAAAACTTTCCCATATGGATTCAACTTTATGGCACACACTGTATAAATATATGAATACTTTCATATAATGCAGATAGCAGCAGGGGTGTGCGGACATTCTGGATTCTGTATAAAACACGGACCTAAAGGTAAGGAACTGGTTTTTGTAAAAATAAATTAATAAAGTGCACATGTTGGGTTTCTAAAATACATCATTCATATGAAATGTCTATGCGAACTAACTGAATCTGACATAGAATACATATCATCATTAATTTTAACTGGGTGCCAACTGCTTACCCTAATGGGTAAGCTTTAGTAACTAACGCACTTTTAAAACACTGCTGTTTTTACTGCTTGTTGCTTTTGTTGAAATACGAAAAAAGAATTCAAGCTCGGATCCTCACCTCTCTCTCATACATCGCGTAGTTCAATAGGGTTTGGGTCATCCAGCGCTAGGTAGCGCTGGCTGTCTCCACACAAAAAATGTACCGAGACACATGAATGAATGAAAACACAATGCATGTACTTCGAGAGTAAGAAATGATTTTAACACTTTCAGTTTTCTCCTAGTGGAGGTAATTCCACGAGTGAAGAAAGCTGTGATATTGCTTAAGAAACAATGTTAGATTTGTCCAAGAATGCACACTGTAATGGTACCGAAAATATTTAGAGGGGGGGGTCAAAATTGAATTGTGCCTGGGGCCTCCCAAGTGCTAAATCCGCCACTGGTCCTAAGTCGATAGCACTCATAGTATACAGGGTGGCAGGGGTTATAACGCATTAATTTTAATGCATGATAGAAGACATAAAAAGAAACAAAAAAGACTAATACGACTTTGTTCTAGAACGTACTACTTTTAAAGTAGAAGTAAAGTAGAAAACTTTAACATCATTTTGCCGCGTTAATAATAGTACTTTAATTGTGGGGCTTTGTCAGCAGATGCATCTGATCTATCACAACAACAAGCATTAATAACATATTATCGTATCCTATGTCGTTTCCGCGTAAAATTGAATTCTTTTTACAATTAAAAGTTTACTCAATTAAGAAACGTGACAACCCTGTAAAGATTGTAACAAAATTTGCTCCACATTCGCACAAAATGCTAATGTAGAAAGTTTGTTGAACTTGGAATAAAGCACGTTTTGTTTACAATCTGAAAATTTAATGAAGAATATTTGTGTCAATGCCTGATCACAGCTGTGTAAATAATACCCTTTTAGAGTGAGATAATGCTGAGTTTGTAGTTTGTTGAACTCAAAGTAATTTACAGCACGACTTTGTTTATGTAATAACAGTTTTTAATGATTTTATAAGAGAATACTTTTAAAGAAACGATTTATCTAATTTAAATTGGGTAATTACTTTGAAAATATTCCGGAGATTAATAAATATAAAATGTAGGTCAATTATTGTCTTATTTTTCCAGTTGGTTTGTTATGAATCAGCATGTTTTTAAGCACATACAAATTTTGTTTACGGAAGAACCTTGATTACAATTTTCGTAGAATTAGTCACCCGACTAATCTGCCTCGGATGTTTATTATTGTTAAACAACGGCTGTCATCATCAGTTTGTTTATTTGATTTTATAAACAAGGTCAAGATAGCTGTAGACTGCGAGTATACTTAAGCACGGTTGCCAGATATGCCAATGGTTTTTTCTAAATTACTCGAAAGCTAATTAACATAGAAAAAAATTATTCAGACTTTTTTGTTCGTTTAGATGTCTTCTATCGCCCCTTAAAATTAATGCGTTCTAACCCCTGCCACCCTGTATAGTGTATTACTTATTGGAATACTTTTGGCTGTAATATTATTCGGGATATGCCCTTCAGGTCCTTAAACCAACTAATTCTTAAAATGCTTGGTTTGCATCCGCTTAAGAGTACAAGGTCCTTATATCTCATAGTCTTTAGAATCTAATAGTAAGTCTTTAAGGTCTAATTTCAACAAATCTAATTCTTAACAAGAGTTAAATACCAAATGTGTCTCTTCACTTGACTGCTAATTAAGCTGGTGCGCGTGTTCAACAACAACCTATGATTGCTATAGTGGGGTAAATCCTGGAATAAATAAATAGGTTTTCTAAACATTTTTAACATCAAAATTTTTAAACATCCTATATTCCGAACACTACTTTTCTTTTTAAATAGTTCTTTCCAAATTAATTATAATGGGATTCATTATTTTTTAAAGAACCCACCCTAAAGATGGACCCTGATTAATAAGCGAAGTTTTTCTTTTTTTAATGTTGATGGGAATATTAAGAGGTTAATGTTTATTTTTCAATATTTCCCATCATCAAAATGGTTGTAATTAAAATGATTTTGTAACACTTCAGTCAGAAGTGCTTACATTGAAACTGAAAATAAATGTACTTAGTATTCACAACACTTGAAAAACAAATTATTACCTTGACACTTTTACTTGTTTATATAACATGTATGAAGAAACATCATAACTCTTTTAACATAAATGTTAAGAACGAGTAGGTTTCATTGCAGAAGTTATACATGATACGACTCAAAAGAATACAAGACATATTCCGTATCAATTTGTTAATTATTATACAGTTAACTAATGTAAAGATATTTGGTAAGTTATGTTGTAAGTATACTTGTAAAACATTATTGTTTTTGTGGTTATGCATTCATTTACATTTTCATTTTCTTGGGAAAATTTTGTTTTTGTTTTGCTTACATACTATGAAAAACTAGCGCTCTTTCCAGTGGCCAGTGGCGGTGCAATTCATACGTAAACAAATAATGCTTTTATCATAGGTATACATTTTTTAAATATCATAACCTACAAAAATTGTCAGTTTTTAAACTTCCAAGATATTCTGTAGTGAACAGAAGTAGAACCAAATTTATAACCGAAATCTTTAGACTTTTCAGTACTAAAGGAAGATTTTCAGGAAATTTAAATACTACGTTATTGAAAGCAGATGCATATTTAAATTACGCCAAAAGATTCATTTAAAAACTTAAAAAAAATTTTATAAGAAAATTAAAATAAATACCTACACATAAGTATTTAAAATCCTTCAAGGATAATCTTTAAACTTTATTTCCGATAAAATAAATTTAGCGCACATCCGTTTTGATAGTCCAAATCTTTATAAAACCTTGAAAATCAAAAGCATTTCGTCAATCCTTGCGATTGCAATAAAAGAAAAGGCTTGATGCAATTCAACTATTTTATACGGAGACCGCTTCTCTTAGCGACAGAGACTGCTTGACCACATATCAAAAATAACACTCATTGACATTCTAATTTTGAATGTAGGAGAGAAGAAACATAAATATTCCCTTAAAAAAGCTTTTCATTAGAAGAAAAGCATCAATAATAAAATATCTTCAACAAGTGAAAGGATGATCATCATTTTTCTGTTTGTTTTAATTTTCCAAGGGTGATCACTAATGATGATGTAAACGCCATCTAGGGAGGCAATTTATTCTCAGTTTTTATTTTCTGAAAACCCACATACACATAATGTTTATTTATTTATTTACTTACAAATTACAAATCTATTTCTTGTCTATGTAATAATAATAATTAAATCAAATTATATAAATAGCATTAAATCTGTCACTGTTTATCAGTGAAAAGTTTCTATCGGGTAAAATCAGTTTTCTCGCCATTTCAGCTTTTTTTAACCAACCTCCTTGGAAGGAGGAAATTCGTTATCGCTTGAGAGGTTGATTAAATTCTTTTTTCCTTTGATTCCATTTCACGTTGTTGTTATCAAACTAGAACAGGATTTTGGTTTTACGGATTCTTTCGAAAATAACATTTTTCGTTTAATAAAAACTAAAGCTAGCTTTGACAATTTTCTTTTGATTTTTCCATCGAGATCGTTACGTACTCCCATGGACTACCTGATTTGTTTTTGCAAAATAAGTGATATTCCTAGATACACCTGAAATGGTCACAATTCCAACCAAAACATATTTATGTTAATTCTCTAGGTCTAATTAAGTTCTAATTCAAGACCTGCTACTACACTTGGCTTCCTAACAAGCCACAAGGTCTCTAAAATAAACATCGATGTTATAACATCTATGTATGTATGTGTGTGCATGTTTCACTTGTCGACAATTGGCATGAGAAAACTGTAAATAGTTGATTTAATATTGCACGAGTAGTGCTGCTATGGCGTCTGGATGACGTCGCCTCTTCATTTGCGCAAGAGCGTAAAGTCCTCTCTTGCTATTCTTGATAGCAGGGGACATTCTTTAATAACTTATTCCGTTTGTCATCAAGGAAAGAAGAGATATACGATTAATACAATTACAAATGGATATAAGAACATAAGCAGCGTCGTCCTTCTTGCCATCGTCGAGAAGGTACAAACCAGCGACAACAGCAGAACCCCTGAACATCAATGTTCATGACGCAAACCTCGGCGTTGGAGGCCTGCGGCCGGGTGGGAGGGCAGTCATCGAGCCAGCCAGCGGGCGCACTCGAGAAGTGGATGGCAGGCAGCGTGGCAGTGTTCTTCCCCAGCGTCTGGATTGCTGCTGCAGCGACACCCTTCTTCTGGTTAGTGGTAAGTGCCCTTATTCTTGTCTCTTTTGGCATTTCGAGCGCGTTTACGTTTTAAAAGTGGTCTTGAGGCGTCGGGACGCCGCCGTTCCACCTAGAATATGTATCCCCCCTAGAATAAGCACGTGCCGAACGTGTAGATTCTAAAAATATTTTGCCGCGATTCATCTGTATGTGTATATAAAATACGGTGCTGGGGATCTGCTTGGCCCGTACGGCACCTCCAGGTGGTTGCTAGCTGATTACAAAATTGGATTTAAACCTCGTATAATAAACGTTGCCTATTATTGCACCTCTAGTACTTCTTTTGACGTAGCCTTGTACGAGGAGCGATAACGTTATCAGCCGCGCTCGCTGTTGACCAGAAGAGTGCGCGCGAGGGGGGAGAACCTTAAAGATGCGCATGCATGTGATGTAATGCTTTTATATAGTCTGTTGTGTACAAAATAAGACTCGTTCGAAATTTTATTCAACAAAAGAAGTTACCTGAAAATTTAGAAATTCTAATGGCAAGCTGGGGTAGCATTGAATAGATTTTTCAAGTTGCCTTCTAATAAAGCTATTTTGATTGACCTATTTTGAGTTTAGATAAGACGCCATCCATCCTTCTAATAGGAAATGAACATGCTCTATTATAAATCGTTAATATTAATTTCTTCGTAGTAACCGAGAGGAGTCTATACTGTATAGTTGATATGCCTTCAAGCTTGAGGATTTCATCGATTTTGTTATCAGGCGGGGGCCTCTCCTTCGTATGCGTGTTCTGTGCGCCCCGTCGTCGTCGCAAAGGCTCGCTCATGGCTCGTGGTTAATTCTGTGTTTTGCTTTCCTTAGCTGCTTTTTAGCGGATGTAGGCCAGTCGGTTGAATACGCGGACAACGAGTCGCATTGACTAACCGGCTGGTTAGTATGAGAGTGACCCATCTAGTAGTTGGCAATGTTGGCATAGCAAAGATTCTACTTGCACTCGGAGAGCAATCAGTAGCGTCCTTTCTCCTTGAAACTGTAACGAATGTCACGTTCTGACGCAGTTTTTCCTCTTTAGAAATTCGTTTGCCAGATAGGTGGTATTATAATAGCAGCGGCAGCTCTCGTAGAGCAGAACCGGCTCTAGATTGATTTCCATTGTCAAGGAGGCATTGAATAATAATCAATTCATAATATCAGTTGAATTGATAACACGGATTTATGAGTTTTTTATTAGTGTTCTTCCAGTTAACTTGACCATCCAAACAATAAAAAACGGAAATAATATTTTTATGTAGTTTTATACAAATGCAGATGTACTATTTTGAGAATTTTTTTTATAAATCTATTATTTATTAAACAAATACAATAGCCAAAATTCATTACACAGACACTTCAGTTTTCAAGTCTAAAATGCCCAAAGATTTTAAATCAGGAAAATATGGGTTCACAAATTAAAGATAACTGGTGATGATTTATCTGTGCCAGGCTCGGCCATATCTCTCAAATGTGTAAAATGTACAGATGATCAGTCTTTCACACGCTTAGATCTATTAGTCTATTCTGTAAAACTTCATGAATCCAAAATTAACTAAATTATGTTTTTTAAAGTTATTTATTTTGTAGGTGTGTCCTTTATCCATGATGTTGAAGTTTTAATTCAGTTAGTTTCTGAAATGCAGATCTTGATTAAGGCTACGCTTGGTCTGGATTGTAAAATATTCAAGTTGTCGCTGTAGCTGTCTCTACGAGTTCCGAATAGTTGGAGATAGGAGTTGATTCTCGATCTGGTCATGGGCAAATCCAAGAGGTTACAATAATTGCTTAGAGCAGTTAGCAAACTCATATTTCTTTTGCAAAAAAACGTAGATCCAAGTGCAAATAGATAGTAAAACATAATTAGAAATTGGGTCACTTCAGTTAAAAGTGCGTGGATACGCTTGTTTCACATTTAGTTCCTTAATATGCAAAAGAAGGAATTTGCCTTAAAAATATATTATTCCTTCTTTCTCTTCTCTATCTCTTTTTCTTTCTTCTTCATCAAAACTGCATTTGTTTCTAAGAACTTTTCCTGTATTTATTGTGTTGGAATTAAATAAAGGATATAGCTTGTCGCTGGTAATAATTCCGAAGAAATGAATCAGACAATAGTACATAGAAAAGAACTTACTAAAATATTAACACACTGTATATAGAGAGACAGAAACAGAATGATTGGTTACAATGAGGTCATAAAGGGAAACGTGGTTGCAATTTTAATACCTTAGTATTTAAGGAGTATTCATTAACGACAAGTTTCATATATCAGTAATTAATGAGTATCATTAATTTATAGATATCGTTTAGCCGTGGATTTTCATTGATACTATATCAAGTCTAGATCTATTTACCTAAATATCTATAGATTGTCTCATATGTCAGTGCTCTCCAATCGATGTCTTTTACATAAATTTTCAACTACAAGGTTTGGTCACAAAATAAAGGTCGATGTTATGTTATATGTGTTATCTGTGGAAGGAGTTGCTACTTCCATTAGCATGTGCATTATACTATACATAGGTAAAGTTATCTATTCATTCTTATATAACATCATTTTAACACTCTTATAAGTAAATCATGTTAATCGCAATTAATCTGAAAAGCAAAGTGGCAAGTTACATTTAAAATAACGTCAAAAATTGATCATAGTGATAAAAGCACGATTTGCAAGATAAATTATTTACAGTTTGTTTTACACTAAAAAACCATCGTCTGTTTTTAAAGTTTTATTTTTTAGTGCATTATTTATAATATTCTAGAGCTATTAAAAATTGCGAATTCACAAAGGACCTCTTTTATAAATTAAAAGATAGTATCAGGCTAAAAGCATGAAAAGTATGAAAA
This sequence comes from Agrypnus murinus, assembly GCA_929113105.1. Taxonomy (NCBI): domain Eukaryota; kingdom Metazoa; phylum Arthropoda; class Insecta; order Coleoptera; family Elateridae; genus Agrypnus; species Agrypnus murinus. Next base: position 156,105,815 of record OV816028.1, on the reverse strand, counting down.
AGTAAAAATCGATCGTTCATATTACTAGAATTGCACGCAATTTCGTATTTAAGTAAGCTTGCAGTAAGCAAACATTTAAAAAATAATAAATACATTAATTCTGTTTTAATAAAAAATGCATATCGGTGAAAAGCCTTTTAAATACATTATTAGAACATTTATCGTTAATTACTGCTTGCAGTGATTAGTAATCACTGATTAAAGCTAATCAGTCGCAAATTTCTCATTTTGCAAAACTTCCGATGCGTCACTTTCTTTGCCAACACAGAAAAAAGGGAAGAGTTTCAAGCAAGATAAGACCACGTCAGTAAGTTAAGAAAACTTTTGCCATTTCAGCAAATAATCCCTCTATGTATGGTGACTGGTGAGGCAATTATCGTTGTATTCAGATAAAAAAGGATGTTTGCCAGTTTGTGTGTATTGTGGAGAGGTTTTCCACCAGTGGCAATTTGGAGGAGAGGGAAAATAGGCGAAGTGCTCTCTACTGTAATTTACAGAACGGAAATACAAATGCGTAAGAGGAATTGTCGATGACCGCGTTTCCGTTTAACTCGTTATCATCAAACTTACTACACTTGGCGCAACCTTTTTGCCTTTTTTCAATATTTACACGATGAAAAGTTTTTTTTATTTTTGTCGATAGCGATCAAACTACAGGATTTTTATAGTTTTACAATTTTTAACGTCTTATTTTTTTTCTTTTAGCTGTGCCTTTTATAAACCCAACTCAAAGTTTTGACTTTTTTAGGCCCGCCACATCCTTTTTCTTGTTTGCTGTCACAAACACATCAATTTTTCACTACCAAAAGGAAAAATCAATTTGACCCCCACTGAAAAAATCATTTTTAGGATGAGCCTCGTTTTAGCTGATAGAAGTAACATTATTTTTAGCCGTAGAAACAACACAACAGAATAACTCAAATAATAAATCTTCTAACAACAATTGTCTTTTAGTATTGTATCTAATTAGTATATTTTCAAGGATATTCGGTTTCTATAGTTATGCAGTTTGAACAATGTCAACACTCTCTAGAAGGAAGAACGATCGTTTATGATGGATCTATTCAATTATTTAAGTTTATTAGTTTACAGAGTAAAATATTAAGTAGTTACTAAGAGTTAATAGTTAATTGCAATAATAAAAAGTATAATCGTTATTAAGCAGTATCAAAAATAATTTTAGCAGTATACTATATAGATTACATCATTAACAGTTTGCTGTTTTCTAACTTATTGCGGAATTATTTTAATATCTGCATATAGGGAGTGTAGATGTTAATGATATACGAGCCCTGTTTCATTTTTGTTATTAAAGAATGCCCTGCATTTTTTCTTTGATATACGTATGAGCTGTTTCTTTTTGTTAGAGTGAAGTACTGTCTTTGGACTTCTACCATGTTAAGTTTCATGAAATTCTATCGAATGGTTTCCTCGCGCCGCCCCTTCAACTCTGATCAATCTGCGGACGAAAAGAGGGCGGTAAAAGGGATCACCGCCTAAGTAAAATTTTATAAAATGTGTCATGAAGTAGGTGCAGAAGCAATACCTTATTCTAACAATAAGGAACTGCCACGTTGAAGACTAAAAAAAGTTTTGGGAAAAAGAATGTGGAATGTACCTTGTTTTAAAATATAAAAGATAAATAAAAACGAAATTTAACAATAAAACAACACCACTTATAATATAGGAGGTCAGTACTTTACTCTAGCAACAAGAAATAGCTACTTCGAGAAACCAAAAAAATCCAGAACTTCAATGAGGCAGGGCTCGTACATTATTGTTGACAATTTTCGAATAAAAGGACTTTACTAGTAGTTGTTTAGAAGTCTAGATGGAAATATTCAATGCTAGTTATCAGTTATCTATGTGGTTTACACTACAATCAAACTTTACATTGGACAGACGGGACAGAAACTCAAACCAAGACTTTCTCAACATAAAAATAAAAACTACCAGATAGCCTTGATTGCGCTAAACAATCTTGACCATTTAATATGTCCATTTCTTATACAGAACATAATAATGTGTTACTGACAAGACTACAACCGTGGTAATCAATATCAAGATATTGTAACGAATGGGAAAACCCCCTATACGCCGCCGTCGAACATTCAATCCTGACGGCAGAAGCTATGATTCATCGACATGACTCATCAACAGCTGCATGTCTGAATCATCGATAACGGAGCAAAACACAATACATCAACCAGTCTAATCCAGAACGTTCGGGCAATCGTAGATGGGATGTATAAAACCACCGCGCGCAAGAGAGGAGATCAATTATTATTCAACCGGTGAATTGAGTAAATGTGCTTTGTGTAATTAGTAGTCAAATATCAGTGAATAAATAAATGTTATAAATGAATGTTGTATTAAAAATAAATAGTCCTACTTTAAGTTTGTAAATATCTAGCATTTAAGTTCGTTAACAGTTTATAATTATAGTGTTTGTAATTAGTGTATGTAAATAATATTTCTCTTGTTAATAGACGATTGTACAGCATTTTTGTTATTATTTTAAAAAGAACGTTTACACTATTAGCTGCTTCTTTGGTTTTTAATGTTTATTGTTAAACCTAGAAATATCGTAGTTTTCGCCCGCTAACCCCGCTAATAGATGTTCGACACTTCAAGAACTGAGTTTTTATCGAAAAAACGCTCTCTTATTGCCGGATTGTTTAACTACCCTCAAAGTTATACTAATTGGAAACTCCAGTCATAATATTTAGGGTAGGCAACCTATTTTCTATACTTTTAACACGGTCAGATAGCATTGATTGATGTTCGATGGTCACTCGAGTTCTGTGTGACAAAGCGCTTGCTATATGCAATCTTCCTGCCATATTTTCGGTAGCATCTATACTGTTCATTGGTGACCTCTAGAGGTTACATTGAGTTTTATTTGAAGAATTTGGCGAAAAATGGAAAACTAGTTTCGATGGATCGGCTTTAAGATTTCTCGCACGCGGGACGAATATTTCAAGAACGATCAAGAAAGAAAATTTAAGCAATTTCCTCTATGGCTATTGTGCAGTCTTTCAATGAGCTAACGATTGCAGAACAGATCTAGAACTAATCCGCAAGCAAAACTTAAACAGCATCTATCGACACAAATATTTTATTACCCGAAAAAAATACAAATGGCTAATATGGCTTAAAATATGGACCATAACCTCTTCTAACCAACTAATTTGTAAATGAAACAGCCTTTGGAATTGAACTATTAAAAAACGTATCACTTTACAATTTTCCTTTGCTAATCCTTTATACATATTTTAAATAAATAGCAACTTACCTTGATGTTAATTAAAATAAAGACTTCTTACCTTGTCGATGATATTCTTATCGCTCTTAATGATATGTCTTCCTATCTATGTGGTTTTAAAACTTCTTGCTTGTTAATAGCAGTAAAATACACTTTCTACATTTTTAAAATAAACAGAATAATTCTTAATTCTTAAAATTAAAGAATTGATATATCTTGTCTTTCTGTCTTCTGTTAACGAACAATTTCCGTAGATTACCTGCAAATATCGTAAAACCGAGAACGTTCTACATTAACATGCATTCATGACGTAACTTCTTTCAGTGTGTTATATTAGTTTAAATCTGCATAAGTATCACAAAAATAGTTTTGTTTACTTTAATCGTCCTTGTTTTATAGGTAAGATTTTTAATAGTATAAGAATACTTCATTTTATTATGCTTTGTCCGAAAAACCATTATTTGCATAAAGATGGCTAATTGTTGATGTACTTATGTCTGCATCTGTACAGGCATTTGTTTTAAACTGTCAAGTATAAATTTAATAAATAAAGAATGCTTAATATATCATCTACTGTGAGATCCAAATTGAGTGAGGATGGTTTGAATTTGGCACCTTAGGTTTTAGTGTATTTCACGTTGTTAGTGTAGCACTATTGAAATATATTGCGTCAAATTACAGCGGCAACTCGTCACTTTCTCGTTTACATGTTGTGCTTTGCCACGTTGTTTAGATTTTCGTTGAATTTTTGCTTTATTTCGCGTGTTTTCTTATTTTACAAAACAGTTCTTTTCAGAACTATGGCTTGTTAGACGATTTTATTATCAAGTAAGCTTATTATTTAAAATTAATGAAGTTTATAAGCTATATTATTTTTCAGGCGCCACTGTAAAATAAAAGAAGGATAAGAATATCCGAAAAGTATTCATGTTGCCAACGTGACACTAATTTACCGTGGCAGTAAATTCAAACAGTCGTCAGTCATTTTAGATCACCCTGTACTTGGTTATAATTACTGTAAAGAAAAGTCAATACAGACAAGACCACCACAAAGTGCGCGCAAATTGCGCAACGCATCAAGGTTCTTTGTAACTAGGATCGATGTATACAACGATTATTATATTATGTGTTTCTAAAAACCCTAAGCTGTTTTCCCCTGCTAAGCTGTTAACCCTTTCCCATGAATCGCACATATTCGTAAATAATGGGTTTTCTATATCCTGCTTTTAGGTTCCAAAAAAAGTAGTTCCAAATCTAAAGAAAGTCGAATCGGATCAAAGTTCACACGATAGATGCTTTGTTAAGAATTGCTTTGCTTGCAACTCGAACCTTGCAATTAGGGATGAATTAAAAAATAAAAAGTAATTAAAAACATTTGGCAGTTTTAAAAACTAGTTTAACTAAGTAGCTAATGTAATCAGTCATCAAGTATCTGTCATCAGTAATCAGTAGTCAAATGCTACTGTATTGTCGGGGGATTGAGTATTGGTATTATAATTTTTTACATATATTTTGGGTGAGCGCTGCAGACCACGCGGCGTTCATCCATAAAACTGGCTGGATTCTACATGAATGTGGGTAACGGGCGATACAGTCAGAAATAAATGTGTGGTAGGCTCTCGGCGGGGACTGATTAACGTTGTGGAGGAAGCTCTGCTAACATGAGTACCGTGTGGGTGGATTGGATTCTTGTCTGAGAGTAAAGACGCGTATGGTGCACCGCTGGTTACCCGCTGTTTGACCAACCCGATGTAGGGGAATTCGAGTTTAATCCTGGTCAGGGGCAGAGACGCTTAAGGGGTATTGATGCGAATGCACATCTCAATGCTCAACACAACTTCTCATCCAAGGGTAGACACCGGGGTTTTGCTTAGATAGAACTAAACGAAGCGCTGACGAGGGCACACCAGGCCCATAAGTGGTAGATCGGGATGACATAACCATCCAAGCCTGCCATATTGAGGTTGGTTTCGGTCGGGCAGTGGCCCCACCACGTGGAGTAAGTCCGAAGTTGCGCTAGAGACCGTCTCCTCTATGCCGGGAGAAGGGGGCTCGACGAGTGAGTACGTTTATAACTTCGGTACTAGCCTGGAGAACTAGTGGAAATCTGGATAGGCACACCTCGCTCCCACCAGTGTGTACTGGTAGCTTCTGCAATAGCATTAATGCGCTAATTGAGCGTATCTCAATTCGTGTCTCCGAAAAGGGGACCGTGTGATTAAATTAGTAGGTGCGCCACGTTAAAATAACGCTGTCTGGATTGTTGATTCCACGACAATAGTACAGTTACACAATTATAAATAGTGGCATTGGGTGTAGATTTTGCTCTTCGATAGAGCTGTCACATTTAAAATCCAATCAGAAAAATCTTAATAAAACCAATTAATACTGATGAATTGATGCAGGCTATTGTAGCCTTCCCAACATTAATAATTCAATATGGAATTTCTTTTAGACTTTTTTCTATTGGGACGTGCCAATAAATATAGATAGCGCTGTACAATATCAAAATGTCTTCAATATGAGGTAGATGATGACGTAGTTTTTAACTGTTATTGTTGCTGTGTTATATTTTAATGATGATTGTAATTTGGACAGATTAAATTTAATTTTCGTGTTAATATTTATAATAATTTTAAGTAGAATATTTAGATTGTATAATTTAAGATTGTTAATAAACCCCGGTCTACCATGTTTTAGGCCTGGTGTGCTCTCGTCAGCGCTTCGTTTGATTCTACGTAGGATCCTAGAATCCCAGTGTGTACCTTTTAAGGTGAAGTTATCTTGATCATTGAGAGGAGTGATTTTCATACTTCCTTCTTTGAATCCAAGCTACCTGGTAGTATACAGTTTTCCATCGGTCAGGGTTTACCCCCCAACCTGGATAAACCTCACTTGGATTCCTCTCCGTCAGACTAGATCAATCAGCGGGTGACCAGCGGTTCGCCTTGAAGGACGTCATCCTAGGCGAGAATCCAATCCACCCACACCGGTACTAATGTCCGTAAAGCTTCCTCAACAACGTTAATGAGTATCCGTCGCGAGCACTTACGTAAACTTTTACCACACATTATTTTCTGACTGTATCATCCGTTGCCTAGATTTCTAGGATTGGGTAGAGTCCAGTCAGTTCTATGGGTGAACGCCGTGTGGTCTGCACCATTCATCCTATTTGGAGATAATCCTTTTGGGACATATCGTGAAAAAAAGATATTGTGTCGAACACGAGGGGAAAGTGCTTTTCACTTTTGATCAAATGCCTCACTCGCTAACGCTCGAGAAGCACACCTCGAGCTCGAGCGAAAAGAACTGCTTTCCTCTCTAGTTGGACAAATAACTATTACTGTACTGGTGATTATACACATTGCAACAGAGCTAGCCGCTTGCCGCGAGAGTGCATATCAATCTTTGGGGCGTCCCAATAATATTTTTATTATTTTGAGAAATTCTCGAGTAGTTACTAATGAATTCGTATTTTGCACAAATACGTTTGAAAATCTTTAATGATTACAAAATCTAAAGGAAACCGGCTTTTATTGCAATAATTTTTTACGCGTTTTTCCAAATCTCATGTGTTGGCGACATTTAATATCTCAACCAGTTTTTCTATTTTTGTTACGTACAAATTTAAGTGGGTACAAGCGAGAAAGATGCATATATCGTTGTATGTGTTAAACAAGGTCAAATGATCAATTACCGTACACATATAACCTCTAAATGATTCCATCGTTAAGTTAACCTAACCTAAGTTAAAATTAATATTCAGTACCGCCAGTGGTTCAATGTTGCTAGATTGTGACAAAATTCTTAAATTATATAGTAGTATCATTTAAAAGTTTTTTTTCATTGAATAGTATCAAAATATGTATAACTTATTTTCATTCTTTAAAAAAAGGCATATTATTTATTCTATGATTTAAAATTCCATCGCCAAATCCTAAAAGTGTCATCTTCAATTTTCCGTAAATCTGTACACAGAATCTTTCTGAATATTTTATGCGGGTCTATGTTAAGGGCTTCACCTACGCTTGAGGCGTTAACACTTTCCAGGCTCGTTAATTTAAGACAAAAGTGCACATAATGGATTTATAACTCCCTACACTTTTGAAGATTGTGATTGATTATAGCTTAAACGAAATTTTTGAGCATTCATGTCTTTATTCAATAAATTAAAAAAAAGAAACAAGAAATTCTTTGTTAAACTTAGAAACAAACTAGTCTTTCGACTTTAACCTCTTCCGTATTCGAACTTATCTATTCTTCTTCCATCAGCCCGAATGGAATTTCTAAAACATATCCTATAAAAATCCAGAAATCGTTTCTGCAAAGCAACCACCATCATTGAACACGCAGCTTCCGCCGCCGCGCTGTTACATTTATCAATAATCGTTCGGGCTAACCACAACTACCACCGGAAGTTTTAGCAAGAACAGCTCTGGAAATTACAAATTGATAAATCTTTGCTAATTTCATTCATTAACCTAAGGGTAAAAACACTAAAATAAAAATAATACACTTTTTACTTGTACATTTCTCGCCATCTCCACTATTTTCTTCCTCTCTTTTTGTCTCCTTTTCAAACAATTTAATCGTTTTGATTTGATTCATTTGTATTTGCTTTACTCAAGTTTATATACTCAGCAAATCTTCTCTCTAATCATAAAAAAAAGTTAAACAGAGTTTTTCGACCTCTTCATCATTTCCCCCTTGTTTCCATTCGATATGAAAGACTTGTATTCCAATAAATAAATCAAATCTTTGAACAGGGTAAAATATAGAGTGAGATATCTCGTGATCTCCTTAAAAAATCATCCTTTCTTTTGTTGGTTTTTATAAAATCTTCTTATAATTTCTTGGTGGATAATTTGTGTTCCTCATTTATTGATAGCAAGCACCTAATACTCTACTATCTATCTAGGGGTTCTTAGAAACGAAAGCCAGTTACTGGAATCGATTGGTGTTGTGTGTGTTGGCGGGCGCTGGCTGTGAGGAGTGTAGGAATTTCCTCTGAAACCTATTCAGCAGAAAATCCATGGAAAGTGTGCGTGCTGGCTGGTAACTGGCGAGGATTTTCAGCCGAGGAGAAAGCAAGGGAGTGTTCGCAGGCGGCGGCTGTAGCTTGGCATGTTGTGCTGTGTTTGCTGGGTAGGTATTGATCGTAGGTCTTCGACGGTCTTTGCTGCCCTCCTAGCCCCGGGCCACGGTTTCAGCCACCTGTCTCCCACTCATAGTAGGCACGGGGAGACCGGGGGTCACCTTCCTGCTGCCCTGACAGTCTCTGAGTCTGACTCTGTGTATAATACACGGATGAATGCCGGATATTGTCTGCATGATCTGCATTGCAGAAGTTTCTGTTGCGGATGATAACGTCTTCCTCATTAATAATTTTTTGCAACATTTATAATAAGAATGTTTTAACGCTATTTTATGGCACAAGTTATTAAAAGGTTGTATATTCGTCATTGTTCTGGTATGTCTCTGGTATGTCTGTCTATCTCTGGCTTTTTAAAAACAGGAACGCATCTGCTGCTCTTCAGTCAGTCACCGAGAGAGCGAGAGCAAAAACGAACGAACAAACGATCTTGTTGATGGGTGGAGGGTATCAAATGTTATACATCCGTTATTACTTCCTGATCCTATGTGTATTCACGGCCAAAGAATTTTACTACGTTAAATTCCTGTGATTGACAAAACGAATTAATTTCGTAAAATTAAAAAAATGAAGAAAAACGGAAGAATAAAATGTAAATAGCTTCTATCTGCTTCTATAGTAGTAAGTAGCAGCCTAGCATTCTGCATAATAGATATTCGGATAAGGTTGTGAAATGACCTTTGCTTTTTAAAGAAACGAATATAAGCAAACACGAGTTGGCTGTTTGCCCGGACAAAGTCTTTTATGCAAAAAAAGTTGTATTAACTGATTTATCTTTTGAAATTGTTAAATTTAACACATTTTTTAATTTCATTTGGTGAGTGGCAGTCCTAAATTCATATTTATCAAGCGATTTGATGATTCTTTAATTTTTATACTATATAATAGAGCAGAGGTAAAGAAAAGAATGCAAAAGAAGCTGGACATGTAAAGGATGGACGCAGGAAATTGGATATATATTATGTAGGTCACTGATGATCGCTGATGAAATGAGTTTATTAAATAACCTGACTCCATAAACTGACAGAATTATAATAATATGCATACGTGTAATTGGTTCTGGTTTTACAAGAAAACTTATTATTTTATGTCTGTGGTGACGTCCGAATGAATGACTTTAAAACGATACAAGGGTATTCATTTGTGTTGTTCTTCGAACAATATATATATATATATATATATATATATATATATATATATATATATATATATATATATATATATATATATATATATATATATATATATATATATATATATATATATATATATATATATATATATATATATATATATATATATATATATATATATATATATATATATATATATATATATATATATATATATATATATATAAATTAATAAATTAATACATAGATGGATTCTTGGTTATTTAAGTTCTTAAATAATTATTAAAGATAATTATTAATAATGAGAGATGCAAGATTTCAAAACAAAATACTCTCATACAGCTGTTTCGACCATACCTATTGGTCTCATCAGTGAGAGAGGCATTGTTTCGAAATCCTGCATCTACCCATCCATTTTATTGCTTATATACGAAGCCGGAATAACATTAATAGCGAGAAAGAACATCAATAGTTCAAGAATTAAAAAATGTTTATATATATATATATATATATATATATATATATATATATATATATATATATATATATATATATATATATATATATATATATATATATATATATATATATATATATATATATATATATATATATATATATATATATATATAGCACTAAATTAATCTTCTTTTAGATAATGATAAAATTGTTGATCTTAGGTTTGATGTGTCAACTGGGTCATTCTTCAGCAACATTTTTACTCGTTAATTAATTATACAGGTTTGACAGAATTAAACTGAAACAATTGACGAAATCGTAAGAAAAATAAAAGTTGACATGGAAGCCTTTCAATGGAGGACTGGGTCATTTCCATTGTTCTATCGTTCATCCAGTTCATTCTTTTTTATTTTATGGCGTGGCACAATTGCTTTTAATTTAGACTATCAGCCAATCGGGAATCAATCTACTAGGCGATAGCTCTATCACTGCAATTGTCACATCAGCCATTACAAATCAAGGACAATCTCTAATCCGACTTATTTCCCTAAACTGTTGTGAGTGGTTTCTTACAGATTTTTTCTGGCAAACATCGGCGCTTTCAAGTATAATTTATAGTATAAATTATCAAATATAATTAATTATAGTCACGGGGCAACGACAATTATAGCCGCCTTGGGCAGAGTTAACAGAGTTTAACAAAGTTGAGATAACTTTTTTAGTATAGCTGCCTTCGTGGCGACGATAATTTTCATCATCAGCTATTGAAGCCTCCCTGCCAACAGTGATACCTGTATTGCGGATCCCAAATGTGCATAACCTTCCATTTTATCTCACCTCCAAAAGTCGGCAAAATGGTAGTAATCAATATGTAACCTGATTTCTGTATCAACCAAGGGCGTAAATATCCATTTATATGGAAGGGGGGATAAATACGAAAAATAAAATATATGCAGTGCAGAAGTCCGAACTATTTGAGATGTTGCGGGGAAATAATAATAATAGTCCTCTTGATTGATTGATTGATTGAATAGTGGCAGATGAAAGAGGATTGGATGCCCCTGTCACTGCAGCGTAATAACGAGCGAACACAATAGTGTTCGCTCATCATGTCACTTGTTAGGCAAAAAGTCTTGTAGTCCCAATTAGGTTTAATAATCTTTTTACGAAGTTTTCTCTTATTAGAGTTTCAAGTCAATGAACTACATTAGGACACGCATTTGCGTGTCCTAATGAGATTTATTAGAGTACTGGAAACAGTAACATTTTGTTTTTTAAACTTGGTAGCACCTAACAGCTGTTCTTAAATGTCAAACTTATTATATTTAAAAGTGCGGTTATGTTGTTATGTGATAAAATGCCAAACTTTTAAAATATAAAATAAACATACACAAAATAAATTAATTAAATTAAAAATTATTTAATAAATTCACAAATTATTCTTCAGTTATTATACACTTTGATTGTAACAGCAGAATTGTCCTGGGCATTAATCTTAAATGAAGGTAAATTTTGCCCCTCAACAATGTTTTGTTGACTCGTTATTGGGTTGCTGCTAAAAGTGTGTGATTCTTCATGTAAAAATGAAGCAGTGGAAGACTGGTCAATTACCACTTGAGCCGTTGAAGTGGAAGTACATGGCTTATTAGATAGCAATTCAGCTACTTCCATTTTTTAACTGAAGCATCACTACAGCCCTCAGCCACAGCTGAAGATTTCCAACCTCCATGCCGTTTTATAGTTATTAAATCGCCATCTTTGTTTGCCAATTGGGAAGCACTTGAACCTCGAAAGCAATGACCTGTAAAAAGCTTCGGGTTGGCTAAATGCAAATAAGTGGCAATAATAAAAGGAACTTTTCCCATGGTGTTTATACCGATAGGAGTAGAAATACATTTTCCATTGCTGTAGGTTATAAAAAACCGCCTGTGGTTTATTTTCTTAGGCCTTAGGCTCAAATATTGCTTAATTAAATCAATCCACAGTTTCTCTGTAATTAAGAATTCTCTTCGAACTTTATTTTTTGTTTTTGTTACAGTCACAGTGAACACATCATCTTTGACCACAATATCGTCTAATAACATGTTGGTCAATTCATCTCTTCGGCAGGCACCACAGAATCCCATTATTAACGCAACCTTAAATAATTGAAATATATTAAAAATTGAAAGTATTTAGCACAAAACTTTACTTACTTTCATAGCTAAATGTTGGTTATTTTCTGCAGTTGTTATAAATCTATCAATATGGTTAAATTCCAATATTTTAATAAGATTAAGATTAATTAAGGTAAGTTAATTCTTTTTAATAAGATGGAGGGAGAGAATATCTGACCATTTTACCTTCTTGTCACAGAAACTAAATTAATTTTATAAAAACAAAACAATTTAAATAACAAATGCTGAAGTTGAATTTTCAGTGTAGCCAACTGTCAAAAGTAATTAACAAAATTTCACTAACAAATCTTATTTAAAACTAATTTATTTTTTAATAATTAACGAAATAACGACGCAAGTATAAAAAATAGTATAAAGTATTCGTTTCATAAGGCGTTTTAGCGCACTTGTCCGTTAGAAAACTCCCCGCTTCGCGAGTCGTTTTCTAAACTCGGACGCGTGCGCTAAAAACGCGTCTTATATTATTTCAGATTTAAGTGGTCTGCAACTAATATACGCAAGTAATTTGTAATTTATTAACAATAAGAAATCAAAGTAAGCGTCTCGTCTGTCAATTAACGTGTAAAATTATTAAGACATTAAAGACGTTTGTAGCTATCAATAAAATAACTTCAAGAAGATGTAATTAATAAGCTGTAATTAATAATGGCATGATTATTCTTTGATTTTTATATCCATTATTTCAATAAGAAATAAATTTATAAGCGTTGTGACGTTACTACGGCTGATTTAACTCCCGAAAAGACGGATATTGCTGATTAAGTTGGCTCTGGTTTTACGTGCTCTGTTTATTGGTTATTTTATTTCAGGTAAATGTAATTTTTATTTGGACTAATTTGTTTTAACAAAATGAATTAAACAATGAAGTTTAAAAGGTCACGTACTTCAACAATAAACACAAAATATTAAACATAACCTATAGTACAGCGTTTGACAAAAACATCTGGAAGAGTGCTACCAACATAAAGTAAATGAACGTTAATCAAAAAGTGGATTTATGATTATTCTATTGTATTTTATGTAAATCACGTTAAAAAATAATACATATGTTCTTCATTTGTTTATAAGTATATATATATACATAAAAAAACAAATACGTAATAATTTTGAAAAAAAGTATAATTATTTCAGGCCATTTCACAAGCAAGTTGGGTTGCCTATCGTCCCGAATCTTTTATTTAACTTTAGTAACATTTTACCTGTAATTTTTGTTTCGGTTTATTAGTTTGTTTATGATAAAAGTATCAATACGTTTATATTTCCAATTTTAATTTTATTGTATTTTGTATGGCTTCATTTATTGCAGCAAGAGGGCAAAAAACCAGTAGCTATAAAAGAAAACTATTTAATCTTCATTACGTGCACCTTTACACAATATCTTCTTGTTAACTGACACTTTTACAAAGAATTTTCACTCAAGAATGTTGATTCTGTTTCTTTTATCATCCAACGGAAATGCGTTATTATTACTTAAAAGTAAAACGACCTAGGAGAAAAGCGGATACAACAGGTCGTATCAAACACCGCACCTTTTTTTCTTTAAAAACCTCTTCTATTATTACAATACCTTCTACAGCTACTACTTCCACGGATGCTTGAATGTTCTTGGTTCGTCGTAAGTGCGTATTGTCTTTAAGCAAACGGCAAACGGCTTAAAATAATCGTATGGTGTGATAAAAAGTAGAAAGAAGTAGGGAAGTAGGCGATTTTCTTTTCTCCCTTCTCGTTTCCTCTTTAGGTTGCAATAGTACGTGTATTATCGCAGTTTCCATCTTTTAAGAAAGAATCCGCTCCTTTTTTAAAAACATCTCTTCGTGAATTACGTCATGACTGAGAAACTTTCTTGGTTTCTTTAAGGTCGCCTTCCAAAAGTGCAGAATGACATTATATAAAAGTAATGCTACTAAAATGTTTGGTCAGTTCCTACAAGTCTTAAATTTGAAATCTTTGAATTTAGTACCTATTATAGATTGTTGGGTACATTTTATTAAAAAAAGAACACAATGAACAAATGCATACACAGTACGTGCACATACATGAATAATAATAGCAGCGACCAACCAACATTAAATTTACCTCTTATCGTAATCATAATACAAAACAGCCTTGTAAATATAACAGGTATGGTCACGTCACATATCTGGGAATGATTAATAAGACATGAGGTGTTTAAATGATCCCTAATCACTGATAATTGTTTCTTTTGTTATGAGTAAGGCCAGGCAGTGCTTAAATATACTTTACTTGTATGCCCATTACCTTTTAAATGTGTTAACTACCGTACTTTACATGGCACGTGTTATGTAATTGATAGAGCTGTTTATAATATGCCAACCATCATCGTCAGTCAACATGTTTTTAAACGTTCTTCAAATAAAATAATAATAATAGATGTACTACAGGAGCATTTTTTTTCTAACAAAAGTGAATTATAAGATTTTAATTATACAATTTAATTTTTTGTAAACAGATGTATGTATCTACCTGGACTTGTACAGTTATTTTTAAGTGCTTTCCATAATATATTTTTAATAAATTTGATTGCTTTAATTAAAGACACAGAATACATGAGTAATATACGTATAATAAAAAAGCATTTATTACATTTGTACTTTGGAAAGACAAAAATAAGAACTGAAGAACAAAAATAGTTCAACTGCACTTATTTAATTTACATAACCATGAATTTGTATAAAAGTTATTCTATTTAAATTGTCATACGATTCAATCTGATTCGGAATTAACTTACATATATATGTTATACATTCCACTTTTGGTATCTAATTAAAAAACTGTTTTATATTAGTACTCAAGTTAGAACCACTATCAGACTGTCACCATGCACTAGCAGACGCCCGATATATTTTTTTCATGGGATAGGATTTCTTTACCAACTAACTTATTTATCTCGGATTTTTTAAATAGGACTGATTAAACTCATATTTTGCATTTCCTTATGATATGTCCATATTTTTCACAGTTAACGCACTTTGATCGTCAAATTATAAATTCTGCCCCTGTTATACCGAGTGTCCGAATAATAAAAATAAAATTTTGCAAAAAGTGATTATAAATGACTCAAAATGATCGTTCAGAAAACATCCTTAAACGATGATTTAAGAGCAACGTTTAAGAGATCATGCCAAGTTGATTGATTTTTCAAATTGCACCCTCTGTTTAGGGGTGTTTTCTGAAGGATCATTTTGACTCATTCACAATAGTTTTTGGTTGATTTCTTTATCTTTTCAAATATCGGAGATATTGCGTGTAAAGAGTTGGGACACCCGGTATAATTAAATGTAAGTTTTGCTAGCATGAATCTCTCTCTACAAGAAGTTGGAAGACCATACGTGTTTCAAAGACCTTTCTGGCCAAATGATTCATAGTAGTCAGCGGAATATGTAGACTTTTTATATTTTGCATGCGGTACTACACTACATAAATAATATAAAAACGCAAACATAATTGCAGTTACGTTTCAGCGAGATGCAGAATAATATGCAACTACGTCTGCTGTAAGAGTAATCGTCAGTCAGTCATCCACGAATCATACCTATCTCCTAATCCTAGTATTCAATTGATGCCACTACTGGCGAATAACTGCCTATTTATTATTAATTAACCTACCATAGGAATATCAACTCAGTATATCAAATACATACACGGGCTACAATACGTCCACATCAGTATTACTCACGTGAATATGTATACAACCAACTAGCAACTACCACCGACATCCCTGTTCATCTCTCAGCTGAATAAGTAGCAACATCTATAATAATCCCCTTTCCGGTCGTTGATATGGGCAATATATGTATGAAATTTGAATCACGTTTTATAGAAGAAGCCACCATACATGCAACACGATTAAAATTACATTATGGTCTCAGCATCTGCAACTAAACGGATTTTGGAATGTAGTTTTTGATCTGATTGCGTCATTGTACTTAACCTTCTAAGCTGAAACGGATTTATTAAACCACGTCCGAGATCAATCCATAAAAACGGAGTTAAGAAAAACATTTCTGGATCATGAAGTGCGACGCCATATTGCCGCGGTTATTTCTTATTAACAACTCCTTTATTTAAATACGGGCCAAATTGAACGCGACTCTTTTGTTTCTACTAGATTCATGATTTTTATAACCGGGCACCATCTAGCGCACACTGTGGCCTATGTCTCAAAAAATCTGTCCAATTAACAAACGAGCGCCGAGATACCAAAGTGAAAACCAATTTTAGAATTTATAGACACTTTTATTATTGGCCTCTCATTGCGGGCTCGATGAGAAAACCTTACGAAATTGTTCCAAAAAATAGAAATAGTCTCCTCGATAATATATGACCGCATATACCTTATCATCTCTACCACCGCTTTTTGTTTTGCTGATTTTGTTATTTAAGGAATAGGTTCAAGGAGCAAGCCATTAAATGTGACCACCAGTAGGTGTCACACTCGTATTTTCAGAATAAATGTCTCTGAAATTACGGATTGCGTAAACAGACTTGATAATGGAACCCTGTAGTGGATATACTTAGAAGTTTCAACTTTGATTGAGTTCCCAAGTGGTATTTGCACAGATTACTGGAATAGAAGTCTTAAAAAACTATGATCGAGTAAAATATGATGCCATATTGCTTTAGTTATTATCATTAATGGTATTCATTTACGAACCAACTTGAAAACTGTTCTTTTTTTACGTGTATTCTCGAAAGAAAAATTCGACTTTGGTCCAGTTAATAAGTAAGCTATAAGTTAAAGTGAAAACAAGCGATCCCTAGGACCTTAGTTATATCGAGCATCGTAAGGTTAGTCAATAGAAATAACCTTACAAGATCTCGATCAATTATTTTGAGTTCGATTACACATGGCATTACACAGATGCTCATGGCGCATAGCATTACATGGGCGCTACATCATAATCTTTCTGGTATATCTTGGAAATGAGTGTGGTATGTTTTCCCCATATCGATCTCTTTCCGCCCGAATTCTTCCATTATAACTTCTATTTACTGCTATAGTATGAGACGTCAAATCGCGCGATTACCAATCCGCAAGGAACAGGAGAGTTTGTAAACACTACTTGGCTGCATGACAACTGTAAATAACACTTTAGCTCTTTTATACGACTAATAAGTAATAACTCAGCTCGCCAGAGACAGCCACTCCGAAATTTGATTTCGTTTGCGTCTACCCTAAAGACGGTTGCAGCCCCCGACAAGCGGTTTTTAGCATTCGGAAAAACCTGTTTTCCCAGAATAAAATCTTCAGCGTCCATATGGACGTCGCTATTTAATCATCTCTTCATATTTGATTCTTACACCTTTTCACCTCTACCGATTCATCCATGTATTTCACCATGTGTTAGATGGAACTAGTGACCGATCTATGTACATATCAAGGAGCAGGATTATTTTGAAATGGAGGAAACTAGAATTAAACTCAGATTTAATAATATTGAATTGGAACGTTTCTTCATGGCCGTCTAGATGTTAATAACAGAATCTATCAGACAATTCTAAAATTCTGTTTTAACTAGATCTCTTAATTTGGACTTTGGAACGTTTACAAAGGGGTCCAAGAATGGAATGAAAGCCGGCTATCTTCCTTTTTTGCTTTAGAGGAGGACTTGAATCGTCGATGACCGAATTCTGTCAGGCTATGTATATTAATTTTGTCAGGCTATGTATATTTTACAGATGTTACGTATATAAATTCTAGAAAACACGAAATGTTACATACGAGTAGTGCCGCATATACAATATGTTTAGAAAACCTGAAAACGGGGAACCTTCTCTTACCATCGGAGGCTTGTCATCATATTTAACTGATGACTACCTTTAGGTTATTTGAACGCAAAGGAAACACTCCAATCAATCGTTAATCGAATATGGGCGGATCCAGAGAATTACTTTTGGAAAAATAATGGTTTTAAATAAATACTAATTAAACATACATTGTTTATTTTAGCCTAAGTATGCATATTTATTTATAAATGTTATATACTGCACAATATTTAATAAACATTAACTACTTTTATATTAAAAATTTTAAGGTGGGGACTTTCCCCATGCCCCTGTGGATCCGCGCCTGTTAGTATATACATTCTATATATGTGTTAGTATATACATTAGTATATATAACACATTCTACCAATTCCCTCTTTGCTTATAGTATGGAGAAAGCTTATTTAAGAAATCGCCCAAAGAGACGACCATTAATTTGAAGCTGAGTTTTCTTCTCTTGACTCCATTATATTTTAAATTGAATCTCTTTAGCGCCCTTTGGTGAAATTTTAATTCTTAATCCAATTGTTTTAACAACTGAATTGCCAAAGCGTACACATTACGTTTCCTTAAGTGTAATAGTAATAAAACAATCAATTCTATTACATTGATTTGAAATAGCTAACAGCAGGCTCTATTAACGTATCCTAGTAAAACAAAGTGAAAACGGAAATACTACACAAAAACAAATTATATTAGTCGTTGGACTTATGCAATTAAATTATTTTTTTTCATTTTGCATAAAAAGCAGTAAAAGAAATATCCAAAGCATCCACGTAAAAGATTTTCGTCATCGTATCCAGCACAATTCCCAAACACATCTAAAAAGGTACTTGAGAAGCCATCGGGGACTTGGAAAGCGAGGGGAAGTCATAGAACGCCGATTGATTGATCATCTGCCGAAGACCCCAAGATACCCCCTTTTGCAATTACTACTTACTCCGTCTACCACTCAACTTTTAGTTTCTAAACCCCCAAGAAAACTCAAAAGGGCCGCTGATGTTCCGGTCCAGACTTTCCCAAGGACTTTCGGGAATTTATACACACTCTCGCACCGTTTCATGATTGATCTTCAGGAGTGTAGTATGAATGGCTTTCTCGATGGCGATATGGGGTATCCGTCCGCACACACCGGGAATATCTACCTACCGACTCGCGCAGACTCCCAAGCCAAAACGATTAGCGATTATAGCACCCGCCTGTTTGCCGCCGCCGCCGTTACCGCCTTCGCCGATGCCGTCCGCATCGCTGTCCTTCATCGTCATGGAGGAGATCGACAAAATTTGCTGCTTCTGGCGGGCGGGTTAATGAGCACCGCCGCTACTAAACAGCTTCGCCGGCATGCAAATTTGGTCATTACTATGATTTTAGCTTGAGAGGTCACGAAGATCCATCTATCTATCCAGTTGTCGTAGTAGGCCGCGTTTTATACGGCGACTTTATTTTCTGTTCCAGCTATTGTTAGACAGGAGGACAAGGCGGAAGGAAGACCTAGCGCATTTTAACACGGGCAACTTCGATCAATAACGTACAATAAAAATAGCTCCACCGTTTTTATCTAAAAGAGTTCTCTCTTCGCTGGGCGAGCTGTTTGCCGAAGAATGCGTTCTGTCGTCTTCCCTCCTCGATTATAATATAATATCGCTCGGTGTTTTCTGGAGAAAAATTCTTTTGATATCATAGCAGGAAAGACAAGGTAGTTATAAAACAACCTCGACCCGATTATGATTTTGTTATTTGTGAAATTATTCTTTTTGTATGTCGAAATCTTATTTTTGTGAAATATTAATCTCTCGATCATAAGATTAAGGCTTTTATCAATTTAACACCTTATTAATTTCTCTGATTGGAATTTCATTAGACCAATCTAACCAAGGGAGTTGCAATATTAACAAATTGCTAGTTGAGTTGTTAACAGTATTAATTAACTTTTCGTTTCATTAATGTTAATATTGTTGGTTAAGATGACAAGAAGTTAAGTAATCACTTAATATTTTATTATTACCTACACATTTGATTGATTGAGATTGAGTTGCTGAGAATTAACATAAATGAAGTAACTAAACGGGTCCTCTTAAAAATAATTAGTCTTGAATTCCGGAAGCCGTCTTTTAATTCTCGCTTATCGAGGTTAGAAGTTATCATATGTCTGAATGTAACAGTAGGGGTTTTCCAGAAAGGAAGATCTATATTGAATCAAGCCATTAAATTATACAGAATTGAGTAAAATCAAATAAGTGTGGTTAGGTGGTTACCAAACCACACTTATTATATTAACTAGGTTTAGTTAGATCGAATGCGGAAGAATTTGTTTGAGAATTATTCAGGATAATGAATACTCAGATATTAATAAGGGAAATCTATTTTTGTAGTTTAATTTTGTTAAGAATGAAGTGTTAAAGAGTCTTATTTTGATCGTTAGACATGAACGTGCTGTTAGCCAATTTATGATGTAAAGTTGCCGCCATTAATTTTATCCGTCACATGATCACATAACCTTTAAAACATAACTGTCAAATGAATAAAACCAATAAAGATATGTCTAGGTTTTAAGTTATTATTCTTCTATCGCTTAGGGTAACTTAGACATTTCAGAATCTCTAACAGTTATTTCTGAAGTGACCTGTTTTGCTACAATTAAAACATTACGGTCAATTAAGCTTCATTTGTTTTCGTATTATTTTTGTCCGCCATACCCGTGGGTAATGTGCCGTTACCCACGGTTGGAATCTAAATACAAATTCCTCAAAGATGTACTCCCTTTGTATACTTTTATACTGTTTGTTCCATTTGCAACTAATCTAAATGATAACATAATCTTCAGTAGTTGTTACTTTTTTTCAGAAATACATATTTCGAATTTTAGTCATGAAGCCGGGATATAAACTTATCATTTAAATCCAGATAAACCTTCTATATTTTAAAGGGACATTTGGAATCATCTTCAACGTCTCAACAATTATTATTATTACAATGCAAGTGTTGCTAGTCAAAATTATAGACAAGCTCAAATATTCCTTCAGGAAAATAATAAAAGGCATGGAGTAGTCAAGAAGCGACAACATTTGGTAAGTTACTTAGGGTGTCTTTTTACCCACGACTAAGTAAAGGCAGCAATTTGGTTGAATCAACATTATATTATTACTGTCCGTTGTAGCGCATCTAGGCTCTTTACACCCTAGAAAATTCTCAATGATTTAAATCAACTTGCTACATGTAAAACATAGATTTACAACAAAAACTATTCGTAATCTCTGCTTTTAATCTAGGCGCTAGGTGACGTTTTCCATCTTTGTTTTTTGTTTCTATTACTGCCGACTTAGAGATGCTTTATTAATCTGGAAGCATAGTTATCCAAGACGCGCTAATATATCTGGTGTCCTATATTTATACATTTATTTCCCGAGGCTCCATTAATTGGGCATTTTCCACCTTTTGAGAATAACAACGTTCAAGCTTTTCCAAAGACTGCAAACACCTAAAAGTATCGAAATACAGTAGGAACTCCATAATCCGAACACACTATATTCCGAACATCCAGTAATCCGAACAGCAACATTTACAAGCTATAATCCGAACAAACCTCTTTAATCCGAAATCCTCTTTAATTCGAACAAATCTCTTTAATCCGAACAAGAAAGTTCTTTGTACCAACTAAAATTGAATATGTAGCATTCTTGGAAGGTGAATATTAATTACAAATGAGATTATAGCAGATTGCTGATGCAGTTTTTGGCTGATGCTTTTACGACCTGACGGGTGCAAACAAATTCTACAAAGATTAACAAACGCTTTTGTGTAAAGAGTAATAAAACCCCTGAAGGCTACAGATGTAAAAAATAATCTATAAATATAGTAATGATACCCTTACTAACACGCCCTAAATGTTTTGACGTTGCAGTTTTGCCACAATTGTTTGTATAATGAAATCATCTACCTTAAAACCTTTTTCCTTCAAGTTTGTTAATACACAATTTGTATTCGTGACGTTCAAAATTCAATTAAAAAAATGTCAAAACAAAAACACACATTATTAAAACTATCAGAGAAATTATTAAATGTTAGGTTAGTGTTTACCAATTGCTTTAAAATACGGTGTTGGTAAATCGACAGTCAGCGATATAAAGACAAACAAAACTAAAATCCTCTAGAGTATATCTCGTCTGCTGACAAAGGTACAGGAAATAGAAAAACACTGAAACTAAGACCATGAAATGAGGCTACATCGCTATAAAAGGAGAAAGAGAAAACTTAAAGCAAACAAATTACTGATTTTCTTAATTAAAAATAAAATGTTTGTAATAAAAATTAAATTAGTAAATTACATAAGCTAAGTTCGTTATAATAAAGTACCATGGCATAAAGCAATGTTTATATTCCTATATCCAGTAATCCGAATTCCTCGTTAATACGAATTACCCTTGCATTTATAGGTTCGGATTAAAGATTTTCTACTGTACCTTAAAAGTATCGTTTAAAATAGGGTAGTAATCGCCTTTTAGATTTAGCTGCAAAATATCTTGGAATTGAACAGCATCTTTTCAGAAAAAGGTTATAAAGGTAGAAATACCAGCAGTTTTTCTCGGGATGATCTGTTTTGCTACAATTATGACCAATGATTCGCATTTTATGATGTTCAAATGTATTTTCTTGTTTTATAAGAAAAAATAAACAGGGGATGTATCGGGTGTCAGAAATAACACAATAATGTAATACTGTTTTAGTCACCTAACCAATGTTACCAAATTGAAAAGTTTTTTCCGATTCTGCAAAGATCTTTATCTTAAATTTACTGTAGTTAAAAAGTATCATGGCTTACAAATTGTAATGCAGCACTAAGTTATATGGCGTCCTTGCGTGCTTTCTCATTTCATTTGAATTTTCCTAAATCTTCCAACGAGTTCAAATATTTTAGTGTTTCATCATGGTTCCAGGAGTTTCTCACAAGGATTGTACTTCACTAGTACTTCTTCTCTAGTTAAAGACTTGGAACATCATGGGGTTTCTTGCCTTTACCTGTCATAATAAAGATTGGACCTGTGCCTATAGCAGTACAATATTAGTAGTTATCCGTACTTATATTAATTACACCCTGTATACTTATTTGGTGTGCTGTCGATCTTGCCGCTTTATTGTATGTATCTACAGTGTGTTTCACTTCACAACTTGACACCTCTGTATTTTTGTTTTTCACTTTCAAATTTTTATGAGGTATAGAACCCTTTAAAGTAAATTTGTGGGCGATTGAAAACCCCACTTATTATTAACCATCAACCTACTACCATCGAAGATAAATGCAAAAAATCGAAAACACATATTAGGCCTTGTTTACTTTTACGATTAAACAAGGCCTACCATGTTTTTCGATTATATTTGCATTTATCTTCGTTCGTAGTGCTGGTGGTTTATAGTAAATGGGGTTTTTAATAATTACACACAAATCTCTGTTAAGGAGTTTTATACCTGATACAAATTTGGAATTGATTCGTTTATAAATAAAAAAATGCAGGGCTGCGGAGCTCAAATTTGAAATAATTATTATAGTCAAAATTCTTTAACCAAAATTTGGTTTTGGGGGTTTAAGTGACCCAGAACAAATTACTGTAACGACTTTTCCGATTAAATAAGGCCTAATATGTTTTTCGATTTTTTGCATTTATCTACGATCGTAGTAGACCGGTGGTTTATAATAAATGGGGTTTTTAATTGCTCATAAATTTATTTTAAGACGTTCTATACCTGATAAAAAATTGAAAAATTGAAATTTCAAATTGATTCGATTGTAAATAACAAAAATACAGGGGTATCAAACTGTGAAGTGAAACACACTGTATATAAATAACTGAATATATATATATATATATATATATATATATATATATATATATATATATATATTGCTGTGGATGGTAGTTTCAAAATTTTGGAAAATTTTGAAAATTTTGTGAAAATCTAAAATCTTTGTTAAATACTAACACTTTTGAAATATTTTTATCAACTTTTCCAGTTAAAAATAATTTTAAGTTATTTAATGATGTGTCATTGATTATACAATCAATGTGTATACTTTTTAATAAGGTTAAATAATACATGTTTTTTTATTTATTATCAAATAGCTTACTCACCGATTACTTAAGTGTACGTAACATCCAGTTGTTCGCAAGTTTTTGTTATGATGTAATTCAATTATGTAAAATTTCAAATGTGTATATCGACGGGTTATGTGATTCTTCAGTATACACTGATGATGTAAAAGAGTTTGAACGATTTTTGCAAATATTAAAAAACTTTGACGTACTAGAAAATCTTAAAAGAGATTCAACGAGGCCTGGTATGAGAAATGTGAATTTTACACAGTCTAACTCTAGTTTTTCATATAGAAATAGGGATAATTATCGGGGAAATGTTAGAAATCCAGTTAGTGATAATAGATGTGATGAACGGGATGAGTATAGAAAATATGAGAAACATGATAAAATAGAGCAGGAGCACGGAAGGGATGATAGATACGGTAGGAATGGTAAGGAGGGTAACTGTAGTAAATATAATACGGAGCGAGAGGTATCACGTAACATGCCTAGTCGTTTATATAGTCCTACAAAGGAAAAATTTGTAAGTTTTAAGGAAAAGCAATCGCAACACGATGAAGAAAATTTTTAATTGCTTGTACCACTACTCACCACAATCAGATACAACCACAAGTATATTTTCATTTTCCTACGGGTGGTGGTACGGAACCGAAAGACAAAAGGCTATTAATAAATTCAATAAAATTAGGAAAGATAGATGTAGTAAATAATACCAATAAGGAAATTATAAAGGAGGAAATAGTGATTGACAAATTAGAATGTAAAAAAAAATCTAAGGAGGCTGTTGTAGTTAAACATATTAATGATAAAGAAGTGAAATTAACAAACAAAAAGAAAGTGAAAAATTTAAAAGAATTAGGAAAGGTAGATTATAGTAAAAAAGGTAAGAAAAAGGTTGTTATGGGTAAACAAATTAGGAGTAAAACGGTAAATTTAAAATACAAAGAAAAGAAAAATAAACGTAATAAAATCATGATTAGTAATTTTAAAATTATGAAGAAAAATAGGAAGTTTGATAGAGGAAGAGGGAAAAATAGTAGGATTGTAAATAAACTCTGGAAAAAGCAAATATTACCAGTTGATAATATTCATCTAACGAACTATAAAAGCAGAAGAAAAAAATAAAGAGTTTTAGGATAATTATTTTAATTAGAATTTACGTAACCGATATGACTAACAGGGTTATGGAATTTTATACTCAACTAGAACTTATGTATTATGTTATTAAAAATGAAAGAGGGAAAGTGTATGAATAAATTGGAAATTAAAGTTTAGATGAAAAATGGAATGTTTATAGGGGAAAATGGGGATTAGAAAATGATATTAAAATAAAATTATGAAGGAAAGCAGAAAATAATGATAGGATATAAAGGTGTATTGAATAATAAATGATGAGAAGATATAAGTTTATAAGGTGAATGGTGATGAATTTGATTATGATTAGTAGAAATCTTCTATTGAAAATAAAAATAAAAGTAGGATTGTGGTTAGATAAAATGGAAATTATGATTGAAATTTGATATTGATGGGCAAAAGGATTAAGAAGTAATTGAATATATGATGGAGATAAGGATTGATAAGATATAATTATTGTTGTATATATTGTAAATAGTTTAGTTAGCAGATTTAGAATAGGGCAAGTTTAATAGGATAAAAGATTAAAATACAAAAAGATTTTGGGTGTTTAAAAATATAAAATTATTTATTTGTATAACTTATATTGTTATTATGGTTGTTTTAACTTATATTGTGTTTAAAAGTAAAATTGCATTTTCAATTTTATTTGAAACAGGAGGGGATAAATGCTGTGGATGGTAGTTTCAAAATTTTGGAAAATTTTGTGAAAATCTAAAATCTTTGTTAAATACTAACACTTTTGAAATATTTTTATCAACTTTTCCAGTTAAAAATAATTTTAAGTTATTTAATGATGTGTCATTGATTATACAATCAATGTGTATACTTTTTAATAAGGTTAAATAATACATGTTTTTTTATTTATTATCAAATAGCTTACTCACCGATTACTTAAGTGTACGTAACATCCAGTTGTTCGCAAGTTTTTGTTATGATGTAATTCAATTATGTAAAATTTCAAATGTGTATATCGACGGGTTATGTGATTCTTTAAGGTTTTTGTTAATGTAAATAGATCGTTATTATTGCGTAAAAGTATTGTGTAATTAATGTGTAATAGATGTGTCACTTTTATAAGAATATTAATCTGCTATTATGTATCATATGAGTGTACAGTTTGTATTAGTTTGTAAGGTGAAGTCAAATTGTGTAATAATTATGTAAATAGTCAATAGTATATAAGCTTAGAAAAATAATAATTTAGGGACTTCACTAAATAAAACGACAGAGTAAAGTCGTGTAAGAAATATAGTAAATATGTAAATAGACACTTACTGATAGAAAGCGACGGTGTAAAGTCGTGTAAGTTAAAGATACTTACTGTTAAACGACGAAAGAGTCAAGATATTATAGTAAATCAAGCGACAAAGTAAAGTCGTGGCTGATAATATTGTAAAAATTTATATAGTCTAGAATTAAATAGACAAGTTAAGTTAGTTGGTGATTTGAATACGGCAAAGGTGTAAAAAGTATAAATTGTAAAAGTGTATATGATTATAAAGAACCACCTTTAAGATAAATTACTTGCTAAAGTTAAGCAAGATGATAAATCAACGTTAAAACCATAAACGGGTGTTTTATTTAAATAAACACAAAAACAACTATAAGTATCCTACGAAAAAGGGAAATTGTACCCGCAGTTAATAAACAAAAGTGAGTTCCAAAATCAAGTGTGTGGGTGATATTATATGGAAAATCCATGCAAAAGGAAGAAAGTCAACCGGAATTGGAGACCACCCCTGGGTCAACATAAAGTGCTCTGCCAATGGTTTGGGAAAGAGGATATCTACAGTAAAAGGAAAGAAGAAATATTATAAAAAGGTAGGAAGTTATTTCCTTTTTGTATTGGCATTTGCTGAAGAAAAGACTACCGTTTGTAAAAGTGTAGTAAAGTGATTTGAACAATTTAGTAATAGTTAAAAATTAATTAAGATTTCAATTTTAAAAGTGTTTTTAAATTTCAATTTATATTTTTTTTAATACCACAAGAATCCACATTCACCCTGAGATGAGTCTTTATTAAATTTAATTCTAATATGTTAAGTTATTTAACTGGCGCCCAACTCTCTTACGTAAACTTGAGTTAGTCAAGAACTAACGTAACATTAATTTTATATAACCATTGCATTATTAAATCTATTAAAAGGTATTTTCAAATCATATTAGAATTTATAAAAGAGGGAAGTTGAAAAGCATTTCCAAAGTTCACAGTCATTTTAAAAAATCAATTTAATTATAAAGTAATTATCTACGATCGAACGGCAATTATTCACAGTATTAAAATATATTATAATTTTTTTTTTAAAAATAATATTTATTTTTAATTAACCAATATCACTGCATTTATTTATGTCGCTGTCAACGCGGGGCATTTGTTAATGTCGGGCAAAATACTATATTTTTTTTAAATGAGATATTACAGCATTTATATATGGCGACCGACAACGTGGGACTTTTGTGGTACATATAATCTTTTGTGGTTTATATAATCTTTTGAAAAATAGTAGGCTTATAGTAGCTTTTAATAGATTCTTTGGATTTTGAGATTATTTAGCTTTTGTAGGTTAGTTGCATATAGTAATTTAATTGGCTGATTAGGATTATATTAGCTTGTTTAGATTATAATAGCATAATTAAAAGAAATAGAAAAGATTTTTAGTGGTTAATGTATGACGTCAGTTAAAAATATATATTCTGCCGCGGAAAGTAATTTAGTATTAAAAAAGAAGTATACAGATAAAGAATTAGTTGTGTCTGAGAAGCAGAAAGCTTTAACCAGTTCAGTGATGGAGGGGAACGGCGAAGAAGGCAAGCCAGCAGGATCTGAACTATCACAACTTATAGCACTTATGCAGGATATGAATGCTAAATTCGATGCTAGATTCGATAAACAATCTGAAGAAAGAAAAAAAGAAAGGGAACAAGACAAAGAAGAACTGAATACAAAATTAGACAAACAATCCAAAGATCAAGAGAAACGTGATAAAGAAATGAAAGAAGAAATGAGAATTCAATCAGAAACTTTGAAACAAGAAATTAAAAATGATATAAAGGAAATAAAACAAGAATTAAAAGATGATATTGAGGCAATTACAAAAGAGATTAATAGTAAAGTAGAAGCATTGAAAATAGACAATGAAAAGAAATTTACAGAATTAGAACAAAAACATGAATCCTTTTCACAAGAAATAACAAAAGTAAAAGGAATTCAAGATACTCATTTAATATATTTTAAAAATAAGATAGGCGAAGTTCAAGGAAATTGTATTCAAAGATCCGATTGTATAGAAGAGGATTTGAAACAAATTACTGTTCAGGTTAATGAATTAAAAAGTATCCAAACTGAATCAAGTTTAGGACAACATTCATGCGTACCTATTGTGTTACCGTCTTTGAGTGAACAAAATATTACCAAATTTTATGGGGATAAGAGAATGCATCCTAAGACTTTTATAAAGAATATAAAATCGTATTTGGGTAATGTGAAAATAAGTCTTAAACAATCATATAATTTCGATTATGAATTATCAATTATTCGTGGACTGATGAAGGGAGAAGCAGAAAAATGGTTTTCAATAAATGAAAATAAATTCTTCCATTTTGAAGATTTTGAAAGGTTATTTTTGGCGCAATATTGGGGTTTATCAGAACAAGAAAAAGTCGTAGAGAATTTAACATTTGGAAGATTTAACCCTCTTCAAGGGACTACAAGAGAAAATTATGCCTTGAATAAAATGTTTATGATTAACCAATTAGACAATCCGATAGAAGAGGCGGTAGTAATTAAACAATTAGCTAAACATTTTGATAGGCCTATTTTGGAGAAAGTATACACTGATGATGTAAAAGAGTTTGAACGATTTTTGCAAATATTAAAAAACTTTGACGTACTAGAAAATCTTAAAAGAGATTCAACGAGGCCTGGTATGAGAAATGTGAATTTTACACAGTCTAACTCTAGTTTTTCATATAGAAATAGGGATAATTATCGGGGAAATGTTAGAAATCCAGTTAGTGATAATAGATGTGATGAACGGGATGAGTATAGAAAATATGAGAAACATGATAAAATAGAGCAGGAGCACGGAAGGGATGATAGATACGGTAGGAATGGTAAGGAGGGTAACTGTAGTAAATATAATACGGAGCGAGAGGTATCACGTAACATGCCTAGTCGTTTATATAGTCCTACAAAGGAAAAATTTGTAAGTTTTAAGGAAAAGCAATCGCAACACGATGAAGAAAATTTTTAATTGCTTGTACCACTACTCACCACAATCAGATACAACCACAAGTATATTTTCATTTTCCTACGGGTGGTGGTACGGAACCGAAAGACAAAAGGCTATTAATAAATTCAATAAAATTAGGAAAGATAGATGTAGTAAATAATACCAATAAGGAAATTATAAAGGAGGAAATAGTGATTGACAAATTAGAATGTAAAAAAAAATCTAAGGAGGCTGTTGTAGTTAAACATATTAATGATAAAGAAGTGAAATTAACAAACAAAAAGAAAGTGAAAAATTTAAAAGAATTAGGAAAGGTAGATTATAGTAAAAAAGGTAAGAAAAAGGTTGTTATGGGTAAACAAATTAGGAGTAAAACGGTAAATTTAAAATACAAAGAAAAGAAAAATAAACGTAATAAAATCATGATTAGTAATTTTAAAATTATGAAGAAAAATAGGAAGTTTGATAGAGGAAGAGGGAAAAATAGTAGGATTGTAAATAAACTCTGGAAAAAGCAAATATTACCAGTTGATAATATTCATCTAACGAACTATAAAAGCAGAAGAAAAAAATAAAGAGTTTTAGGATAATTATTTTAATTAGAATTTACGTAACCGATATGACTAACAGGGTTATGGAATTTTATACTCAACTAGAACTTATGTATTATGTTATTAAAAATGAAAGAGGGAAAGTGTATGAATAAATTGGAAATTAAAGTTTAGATGAAAAATGGAATGTTTATAGGGGAAAATGGGGATTAGAAAATGATATTAAAATAAAATTATGAAGGAAAGCAGAAAATAATGATAGGATATAAAGGTGTATTGAATAATAAATGATGAGAAGATATAAGTTTATAAGGTGAATGGTGATGAATTTGATTATGATTAGTAGAAATCTTCTATTGAAAATAAAAATAAAAGTAGGATTGTGGTTAGATAAAATGGAAATTATGATTGAAATTTGATATTGATGGGCAAAAGGATTAAGAAGTAATTGAATATATGATGGAGATAAGGATTGATAAGATATAATTATTGTTGTATATATTGTAAATAGTTTAGTTAGCAGATTTAGAATAGGGCAAGTTTAATAGGATAAAAGATTAAAATACAAAAAGATTTTGGGTGTTTAAAAATATAAAATTATTTATTTGTATAACTTATATTGTTATTATGGTTGTTTTAACTTATATTGTGTTTAAAAGTAAAATTGCATTTTCAATTTTATTTGAAACAGGAGGGGATAAATGCTGTGGATGGTAGTTTCAAAATTTTGGAAAATTTTGTGAAAATCTAAAATCTTTGTTAAATACTAACACTTTTGAAATATTTTTATCAACTTTTCCAGTTAAAAATAATTTTAAGTTATTTAATGATGTGTCATTGATTATACAATCAATGTGTATACTTTTTAATAAGGTTAAATAATACATGTTTTTTTATTTATTATCAAATAGCTTACTCACCGATTACTTAAGTGTACGTAACATCCAGTTGTTCGCAAGTTTTTGTTATGATGTAATTCAATTATGTAAAATTTCAAATGTGTATATCGACGGGTTATGTGATTCTTTAAGGTTTTTGTTAATGTAAATAGATCGTTATTATTGCGTAAAAGTATTGTGTAATTAATGTGTAATAGATGTGTCACTTTTATAAGAATATTAATCTGCTATTATGTATCATATGAGTGTACAGTTTGTATTAGTTTGTAAGGTGAAGTCAAATTGTGTAATAATTATGTAAATAGTCAATAGTATATAAGCTTAGAAAAATAATAATTTAGGGACTTCACTAAATAAAACGACAGAGTAAAGTCGTGTAAGAAATATAGTAAATATTGTAACGTTCTTTCTAAAAATAATAATACAAGTGCTGTTTAAATCGTCTATTCACAAACAAATATTTATTTCTATACACTAATGAATACACTATAAATTAACGCTATGATTATAAACCATTAAAAACTATTATTTACAGACTATGGATTTCTAATACAACATTTATATTCACTATTTATTTTGTAATACACAGTTAATGACTTGCTGTTGACTGATCCCCTTTTATCCGCGAAGTCGCTTTTTATATCTTCCTACAATCGTACTAGAAGCCGGTAGAAACTACCATGTATTTCTGGAAGGTGCTAGATAAACAGTGCCTCGTTCACATTGTTGGTGCTATGCGTCATTCTCTCGAATGCCGCAGAACACTCCACCCGCTGTTCGAGAAGGGGTTCTTTCTTTTTCTCTCCTGTTACACTGCCCCCCTCTTCAAGTCTGTTCTGTCCCAGAACAAGTTTTATGCTCTGGTTCCTGTAGAACGGGTCATGACGATATCGACAGTCTTCACCTCGACTACACGTTCCATTACGGTAGAAGTAGCAGTCTACACTCTTCGTTGGCCTTGATGCGGGCTGTGGGTCAAAACTGCAGACGAAGATCTTGACGTCCGTACCTCTAAAGACAACTTCCAGCATGTTTCTAACGATTCTCCAATCCAGCTGGTCCCGCCCACAGCCGAGTTTGGGAACTGCCAATTTGTTAATTCCCCTGGTAAGCAACTCGATCCTCAAATTCCATAGTGCCCTCCACAAGTCGGCGTAACTCGGTTTCTGGTAGTAAAACTGCTTGGTTACCAAGTAGTAAATGGATCGGTCATGATCAGGCAAGCGTAAGGATTTACCAACAGAGGGATTTTGTTCTCGAAGTTCATTCAGCCGTCCAAATTTATTTCTAAACACTACTGCGATCCCCCTGGACATACGGAGATCCGCGGAGACACAGTGGGCAATGGAATAATTACCAGGGACCCGGAAAAGATCTTGTTGCATCTCAGTCGTGACTCCGAATCGCGCTTTTCTAGTTCCAGAAAACGCAGCCATAAATTCTCTAAAGGTTGGTTGATCATCTTCAGGCCTTACGGTATTAATAGTCACCTCAGCCTCATCTTTCCGATCCGGGACTGCGTCATTATTTCCCTCATAGTGCGCCAGACGATTGGAGTGTACCACCTTTGGTTTCCCTCTTGGCAATTTCTGGATGCGATAAATCAAGTCATTTATTCGTTTCTTCACCTGGTATGGACCCTCCCAATTTCGCTGTAACTTTGGAGAATAGCCACGACGCCTTTGCGGGTTGTATAACCAGACAAGCTCTCCAGGTTGAAACCCTCCTTCTTGGGCTCTCACATCGTACGTAGCCTTCATCCGGTCACTCGCGATTCGACTATTATTTCGGGTTCGGTCGTGAATATCCTCCAACTTCTTCTTTAAGTTGATGACATAATCATTCCCGGCTACCTCCTGCTCTATAGGTGGAGACCCAAATTCCAGATCACACGGTAACCGTAACTCGCGTCCAAACATTACAGACGCTGGTGACTGACCGGTTGTTTCGTGGACCGATGCACGATAAGCCATCAGGAACAGATGCAGGTATTGGTCCCAGTCTCGTTGATGATCGGAGACGACCTTGGCCAAATATTTGCCCATTGTTCGATTCATGCGTTCTACCATTCCATCGGACTGCGGATGTAACGGTGTGGTCCGAGTCTTGCGAATGCCCAACAATCGACAGACTTCTCCAAAGAGTACAGACTCGAAATTGCGGCCTTGATCCGAATGCAGCTCCATGGGCACTCCGAAGCGACTGAAAAACTCTTTGACTAGTACTTCAGCAACAGTCGCAGCTTCCTGGTTTGGTAGGGCATATGCTTCTGGCCATTTGGTAAAATAGTCCATTGCCACTAATATGTATTTATTCCCATCGTCGGTTTCGGGAAATGGTCCGGCAATATCTATGGCTATTCTTTCCAGAGGACTACCCACATTGTACTGCCTCATAGGTGCTCTTCGTTTCCCCAAGGGTCCGTTACCAGTGGCACATAGTTCACATTTCCGGCACCACTCCTTCACGTCTTCTTTACAGTTGACCCAATAAAAACGCTCCCTAACTTTCTCCAAAGTCTTTTTCACACCGAAGTGTCCTCCTGAGGAACCGTCATGGAGATGTCGCAATACTGTAGCCACTCGGCTTCTTGGAACCACGAACTGAGACCTAATGGTGGTGCCATCTTCACTCTCCAGTACTCGCTTCAGGAGATCGTCTTCCACCTTCAAGGACTCCCATTGGGCCCAATATGCTTTGAGCGTTCTGTTGAAAGGGCTGACGGCCTCCCAGGCAGGCCTTTCTCCCACGCGCTTCCATTCCAGTACCATTTTTAGTTCGGGATCAGCCTCCTGCTGTCGTTGCAATTCCTCCGGCAACCAATTGTCGTTGACGATGGTAGTCCTTAATACTTGGCAAACCCTCTCTTCCAAACGAGAGCAATGACGGCAATCCGTTGGACAGGGTCTTCTTGAAAGAGCATCGGCATTTCGATGACTAGTGCCCGCTCGATGTTCGGTGTCAAAGTCGTATCCTTGTAATCGTTCGATCCACCTTGCGACCTGGCCTTCAGGATTACGGAATTGTAGAAGCCATTTCAACGCTGCATGGTCCGTCCTCAATAAAAACTTCCGTCCGTACAAGTATTTGTAGAAGTGCTCAACGGACTTCACGACAGCCAATAGTTCTTTTCTGGTCACACAATAATTCCTTTCGGCTTTCGACAAAACCTTACTAAAATAGCCGATGACCTTTTCTTGTCCATCCTGTATCTGAGAAAGTACACCCCCAATGGCCAGATTACTTGCATCTGTGTCAAGTATGAATTTCCCTTCTGTCCGTGGATAGCTCAATATTGGTGCTGTTGTCAGGGCACGCTTCAACTGTTGGAAAGCTGTTTCACACTCTCCGCTCCAAACATACTCGCGCCCATCTTCAGTTAACCTTGTCAGAGGCTTTGCTATATTGGCAAACCCAGGAACGAAACGCCTGTAGTAGGTACATAACCCAAGAAAACTACGGACTTGGTGTTTATCTTTCGGTGTTGGCCACTCCTGAACTGCACGAATCTTATCGGGGTCGGCTGCCACTCCATTTTGTGATACGACGTGCCCGAGATACTTCACTTCCTTTCTGAATATGTGGCACTTTTTCGGACTCAGTTTCAGATTGGCTCCACGTAGTCTTCGGAACACTTCCTCTAGATTTTTCAAATGTTCGTTGAATGATTTTCCGACTACAATCACATCATCTAGGTATACCAGGCAAGTCTTCCACGACAGCCCCCTCAGGATGGTCTCCATTAGACGCTCAAAGGTGGCCGGAGCGTTACACAGACCGAAAGGCATAACCGTAAACTGCCATAGTCCGGAACCAATAGTAAACGCGGTCTTCTCTCGGTCTTCAGGTTCCATTTCAACTTGCCAATAACCACTCTTCAAGTCCAAAGTCGAAAACCATCGTGAACCAGACAGGGTATCTAACGTGTCGTCGATGCGTGGTAAGGGATAGCTGTCTTTCTTGGTCACGTTATTGAGCTGCCGATAGTCCACACAAAATCTCGTTGACCCATCCTTCTTACTGACCAGGACCACCGGTGATGCCCATGGACTGCTGGATGGCTCGATGACCCCTTGTTCTTCCATATCAGTAATAATCTTTTCGGCTTCTGCTCGCCTTGCTAGAGGTAGACGCCTCGGCTGCTGACGGACAGGCATAGAGTTGCCTGTATTGATTTTATGTTTTACTATATTTGTTCGTCCCTTCTGGCTATCGTCAAGAGCGAAGATATCTTGGTATCGGTGAACCAAACCCTGTACCTCTTTCACTTCCGTTCTGTTAAGGTCTTCACACGAACTAGTAACTATACCCACTAATTTTCCACCATGGTCTTTGGGCACTGGTTTTGGAACATCAGCCATACACCTGGCTACTCGAAATACTGGCACACACTGTCCCACAAGGGTACTCTTCTTCAATGTCACCGGATCCACATTAACGTTCATAATTCTCACCGGTACTCTCTTTCCAACCTTGATCAGCGCTTTTCCCACCAGTATGCCACTATGGATCTTCTTATCACAAACAGGCTCCATCATTCGCACACATCCTACCCGAAGATCTCCATCCAAACCTGCCTCGACAACCATCTCGCTTTGACCCGGCAATATCACATCTTCAGTCAGCAAAACCCTTACAACCGGATCTTCTCGTGGGTGCAACGGAAGTTCTTCGTTACCGACCTTCAAAACACCCTCTTTCAAATCCAACGTAAAACCAAATTTTCTCAGGAGGTCCATTCCCAAGATGAAGTCATCAGTGATATCGGCTACCAGCACCTCATGATCACGTTCTTCACTTCCAATGCCAATCTTCATCTTCACCACTCCGCGTGTTGGTATCACTTCACCTGTTGCTGTACGGAGTTGAGTAGTTGTTGGTAACAGCTTCATACTTGTTCGTAGAACGTTAGGGCGTATGATGGACTTTGTCGCCCCCGTATCAATGAGTAGTGGAACAGTACGATTAGCAATTTTCCCATCTACGAACAAACTGCTGGTACTATTGTTTGATGTTACGGCATGGATGGTGATCTTCGGGGCATCTTCACTCAAAGTCGACGTTCGCCCCCTCTCGTCGACCCCCTTTAGTTTTCCGACGGCTGAACTTGTTTGGGTTTAGGGCAGCGGCGTCGTATGTGCCCTTGTTCACCGCAGTTCCAGCAACGGGGTCCTCGAACTTCTTGAGGATTCCTCTTACGACTATCTTCCTTCTGAAGAACTCTCATTAATAATTCTTCTAGGCGATCTTTGGAACTGGAACCTTCCTCTTCTTCCACAACGGTTCGAACTCGCCCGTGGCCTCGGGACGCTTGTTTTGCTGCTTCAAACTCTAAAGCGTGAGCAAGCGCATCATCAGTTGTTCTTGGTCGTGCCAGCCTCAATGATTGTTGTGTTTCCCCGTCTCTTAACCCATCAATGAAAGTCTGCACAGCGAGCTGTCCCAGAAATGAATCGGGTGCCGTAGGGTACGCCAATCGGACAAGCCGCGCAACATCGGCTTCAAACTCCTGCAGGCTTTCTCCATTCTTCTGGATACGATTCTTCACTTGCGCGTGATACACTTGTTGAAGATGCGCGTCTCCATATCTCATCTCCAATCTAGACACTAACAATTGATAATCATTTTCCTGTCCTGCTGGGATTGTTTGCAGGACGTTCAACGCGTCTCCACGCAAAGCCACAGTTAAAGAAACGGCCTTTTCCTTGCCTGTCCATCCGTTGGCCCCAGCGGCCGCCTCAAATTGTTTGTAGTAGGTGGACCAAGGTATCTTTCCATCGAACGTGGGTGGTTTTACTTTTATCCCTACAGCAGGACCCTTTTCTTCTTTAATTTGCTTCTTTACTTCATTAAACTCAGAAGTTGAGGGAAACCGTAGTTGCCTCATTCTATCTTCCAACATATCGGTTATGTCGTCTTTCTTAGCTGTTGATGGTAATTGCATTCGGGTTATTTTCTCTTCTACCATCTTTATTACCCTATCTTGTTCCGCCAATCTACCTTCCAATAGTCCTAACGCGCTGGCATTCTCCAAAAATTCTTCGAAAACTTTATCTTCCAACGCTTTGACATTTTCCAACAATTCTCCTTTAAGCCTTCTAGAACTGTCTTCGGATTTCCTGGAATTCTCCAGTATTTCTTCCTTTAGCATTCTAACATTTTCTTCGGCCTTTTCTAGTAATTCTGCAAACCTTCTAGAATTCTCTTCGTGTTTTTCCAGTACTTTTTCTTCCAGCGCTTTAGTATTTTCAAGTAATTCTTGTTTAAGCATTTTAGAATTTTCTTCAGACTTTTCCAATAGTTCCTCTTTTAACATTCTAGAATTCTCTTCGGACTTTCTAGAATTTTCTTCCATTTTACTTAACAACAAACTAGTATCAATTGCGGGTCCAGGTATTTCGAAGAGGAAACTTTCAGGATCTTCTTGCTGTTCTAAAAGCCATTCTTTTAGCCGATTTATTAACACGTTTTTAAGGCCCGTTGTTTCCAAATCTCGTTCTTCCAGTTCATGTTTCAAGTCTATTACTTTGAGATCTCTTAACAGTTTCATCACCATTTTAATTGTTTGTTGAAATTATGTTTTAACACCAAAAATTTTATTCTCACAGCACTTTAATTAATTATTACGCGATTTTATTTATTTTAAAACTCCACACCTGACATCACTGTAGCGTTCTTTCTAAAAATAATAATACAAGTGCTGTTTAAATCGTCTATTCACAAACAAATATTTATTTCTATACACTAATGAATACACTATAAATTAACGCTATGATTATAAACCATTAAAAACTATTATTTACAGACTATGGATTTCTAATACAACATTTATATTCACTATTTATTTTGTAATACACAGTTAATGACTTGCTGTTGACTGATCCCCTTTTATCCGCGAAGTCGCTTTTTATATCTTCCTACAATCGTACTAGAAGCCGGTGGAAACTACCATGTATTTCTGGAAGGTGCTAGATAAACAGTGCCTCGTTCACATTGTTGGTGCTATGCGTCATTCTCTCGAATGCCGCAGAACACTCCACCCGCTGTTCGAGAAGGGGTTCTTTCTTTTTCTCTCCTGTTACAATATGTAAATAGACACTTACTGATAGAAAGCGACGGTGTAAAGTCGTGTAAGTTAAAGATACTTACTGTTAAACGACGAAAGAGTCAAGATATTATAGTAAATCAAGCGACAAAGTAAAGTCGTGGCTGATAATATTGTAAAAATTTATATAGTCTAGAATTAAATAGACAAGTTAAGTTAGTTGGTGATTTGAATACGGCAAAGGTGTAAAAAGTATAAATTGTAAAAGTGTATATGATTATAAAGAACCACCTTTAAGATAAATTACTTGCTAAAGTTAAGCAAGATGATAAATCAACGTTAAAACCATAAACGGGTGTTTTATTTAAATAAACACAAAAACAACTATAAGTATCCTACGAAAAAGGGAAATTGTACCCGCAGTTAATAAACAAAAGTGAGTTCCCAAATCAAGTGTGTGGGTGATATTATATGGAAAATCCATGCAAAAGGAAGAAAGTCAACCGGAATTGGAGACCACCCCTGGGTCAACATAAAGTGCTCTGCCAATGGTTTGGGAAAGAGGATATCTACAGTAAAAGGAAAGAAGAAATATTATAAAAAGGTAGGAAGTTATTTCCTTTT
The DNA here is from genome assembly GCA_929113105.1 of Agrypnus murinus. NCBI lineage: Eukaryota > Metazoa > Arthropoda > Insecta > Coleoptera > Elateridae > Agrypnus > Agrypnus murinus. The sequence continues at coordinate 156,067,265 of OV816028.1, read as the reverse complement.
TGTATTGGCATTTGCTGAAGAAAAGACTACCGTTTGTAAAAGTGTAGTAAAGTGATTTGAACAATTTAGTAATAGTTAAAAATTAATTAAGATTTCAATTTTAAAAGTGTTTTTAAATTTCAATTTATATTTTTTTTAATACCACAAGAATCCACATTCACCCTGAGATGAGTCTTTATTAAATTTAATTCTAATATGTTAAGTTATTTAACTGGCGCCCAACTCTCTTACGTAAACTTGAGTTAGTCAAGAACTAACGTAACATTAATTTTATATAACCATTGCATTATTAAATCTATTAAAAGGTATTTTCAAATCATATTAGAATTTATAAAAGAGGGAAGTTGAAAAGCATTTCCAAAGTTCACAGTCATTTTAAAAAATCAATTTAATTATAAAGTAATTATCTACGATCGAACGGCAATTATTCACAGTATTAAAATATATTATAATTTTTTTTTTAAAAATAATATTTATTTTTAATTAACCAATATCACTGCATTTATTTATGTCGCTGTCAACGCGGGGCATTTGTTAATGTCGGGCAAAATACTATATTTTTTTTAAATGAGATATTATAGCTATATATATATATATATATATATATATATATATATATATATATATATATATATATATATAAAGAACTTTTTTTTATCTTGGGAATTGGTCGGGGCTTTAACAAAACACCTTTTGTTATTTTTTTCTAAGCTTTCGAAATAAATTTATTTCATCGTCAGAGGTAATAACTAGGTGTGGATGCATTTACAAATTGACATTATAATGACAGGACTGTTGAAAAAATTTTTTCAACAGTCCTGTCATTATAATGTCAATTTGTAAATGCATCCACACCTAGTTATTACCTCTGACGATGAAATAAATTTATTTCGAAAGCTTAGAAAAAAATAACAAAAGGTGTTTTGTTAAAGCCCCGACCAATTCCCAAGATAAAAAAAAAGTTCTTTTTAAAAGTGTTTTTGGTCGTTATTCTAACCAATTTATATATTTTTTTTTTTTTTTTTTTGATTAAATAACACCTGTGTGGTGCTTTGCATTAAAACTGATCAAAGCTGATCAACCATTAATTTTTATCTAATAAATCTTAAACTAAATACTTATAAGCTAGAGTTCATCCATTAATGTTCTGTAGTTTGTTCTGGTTGAAACTATACTAAACATTCTCACTCGCGCACAATGCTCTGCTTTTACCCAAAACACTACACAAGCTCAAATGGTTTTGTCCTCTTCAATCTTCGGACGAGATCTTGATTGTCCAGCAGCTGAAGAGCTTCTGCATTGATATGATTATGTAGCCTGGCTTCATGCCTGCTAGCAAACCTTTTAATGTCGTCTTGAACAGTTGGAATGCCAAGGTCCCGATGAAGGTCACTATTACGGACGTACCATGGAGCCTTGACCATATTACGCAGAACCTTGTTTTGGAAGGACTGAATGGGCTTAATGTTACTAGCTTTGGTACAACCCCAAAGCTGTATACCATATAACCATATCGGCTTCAAGATCTGGTTATAGATTAGGATTTTGTTATTTAGTGCCAACTTTGAATTTTTTCCAAGGAGCCAATAATATTGTTTATATTTTAGACCAAGTTCAGTTCTTTTTTTCTTTACATGCTCTTTCCATCGGAGCTTAGCGTCTAGTGTCATGCCAAGGTACTTGGCATTGTTCGAGTATGGTACTAAAGTACCATTTATATCTAGTGGCTGTATATCAACTAGTCTGTTGTTCGTAAAGATTACATGGATAGACTTGAGCTCGTTCAGCTTGATCTTCCATTGTTTTGTCCACTCTAGTACTGTATCACTAGCTGTTTGTAGTTTACTGGCGGACACATCCTGTTCCTGACCTATTGCGAGTAGTGCCGTATCATCAGCAAAAGTTGCAATTTTAACATCGCCCAAATGCGGAATATCACTGGTGTATAGCAGGTAGAGGATAGGCCCTAGGACACTACCTTGAGGTACACCTGCGTTAATTTTTTTTAGTTCCGAGTATTCATCTTCTTGTTTAATTCTGAAGTTTCTATCCGATATGTACGAGGAGAGAACTTCCACAAATTGTTTTGGAAGCATTCTGTTCAGTTTGTGAATGAGCCCTTCATGCCAGACTTTATCAAAAGCCTGGGCCACATCAAGGAAGACTGCTGAGCAGACTTGCTTTTCTTCGAGAGCTTTTTCGATGACATCTGAAATTCGATGCACTTGATCTATGGTGGAATGTTTCTGTCTGAAGCCAAACTGGTAATCTGGAATCAGCCTATTGTTCTCTATTAAAGGTCTCAGTCTTTTAAGAAGTAATTTTTCGAAGAGCTTTGAAATAATAGGAAGCAGAGAAATAGGCCTGTAAGACTTCACATCGTTGGGTGGCTTACCCGGTTTAGGCAGCATAATCACTTCTGCGACTTTCCAAATTGTAGGCACGTGCTTTAGTCGGAATGATGCGTTGAAGAGGTACGTAAGCATCACAATACCTCTTCTAGGCAGTTGTTTCATAACTTGGCCAGTGATGAGATCAAATCCTGGTGCTTTTCTAGCGTTTAGATTAGTCTTAATCTCATTAGCTACTTCCTTCGGAGTAACAGGAGGGATTTCTTCGTACAGTAGATTATTAACCTCTTCCAAGGCAGTGTTAGCTTTAAATTCATTGGGTTTGAAGATTTCAGTTAAATGATCAGCAATTTATATTTTATATTTATAATTTATATATTTATATATATTTATATATATATATATATATATATATATATATATATATATATATATATATATACAGTGAGGATTTTATTTCGCTGAACATCAGCACTATTAACCCTATGTTCAGTTTAAAAAAAAACATGTCAATACATTAAAAGCAATTACGAGTACAATATATCCAAGCAACCTCTAATAAAACAATTGCCATTAATGCCATTAAAAAGTGTCAAACAAATCGCAAACTTGTTGCATACTATCATTATTGCAATTGTACCAGCGTACAATAGCAGTTTTTTCATCTTTTAAATACATGCCGTAAACCCTCGTGTAAACCGCAAGTGCAAAAACTTAAAAAAAAAATCAGTTTTGACACTTTTTAAGGACATTAATGGCAATTGTTTTATCAGAGGTTGCTTGGCTATGTTGTAATTGCTTGTAATGCATTGACATGGTTTTTTAAAAACTGAACATAGGGTTAATACTTATAGTGCTGATGTTCAGGGAAATAAAATCCTCACTGTATATGTATATATATATATATATATATATATATATATATATATATATATATATATATATATATATATATATATATATATATATATATATATATATATATATATATATATATATATATATATATAAATTTTAGTTGAAATTAATTTTTGTTAAGTTGAATAATGATTTTACATTAAATAATATTTAGATTGCAAATTCATATAGAAAAATTTATCATCGACTCTGCTGGGACTCGAACCCAGGACCCTCCACTGTCTAGGTGGTATCTCTACCAACTGAGCTACAGAGTACGACTACCAGCATAGCGAGAAATTTTCCATATGAATTAGATATTATAGCAGACATATATATATATATATATATATATATATATATATATATATATATATATATATATATATATATATATATATATATATATATTCTCCTATATTTTTCAAGAAGTTAAAAGTGATTCTTGACGATCTAACGATGTTTTTTTAAGTTTTAGTTTATTTCATGTCGTGTATAGTGTACCCTTTCGTTTTACTAAGGATATATCGAAATCGGAAATTTAAGTATTATTATTTGGCTTACGTTTACGTTATAATTAGCTTTTCTGGTTTAGTTAATCTATAACATCTAAGTAATCTCATTAAAGCCTTCTACTCCTAAACACTTCGATACTTTATTCGTTGCGTCATTGATTTCTCGAACTTATCCACCCACTCCTTAGCCTAGTCCTTCATCGTCCCTTATGCAACTTTACTCGAAGTTAAAGCAATTTATAAATTAAAAATAAGGGTACATTAAGTCATTTTCCAATTTCGATTCTGCGGTGGGCAGAATGTTGTGCTCATTTGCAATTTTTTATGAACACATACAACGCCTTTTATGATTAGAAGTTCTACATTTTATTAGCACATTGCGTAGTACACGCACGTATGAAAAACATACCACAGATTAAAAAACTATAATAACACGACTATTAAAAAGAAAAAAGAAGCGAAAAATCCACATTCAACAAACAAAAACACACGATTAAAATAATAATTGTTTTATAGTGGGCAAACTTTTGCGAGAATTATAACACAAAGACAACAAAAAAATGTGTAAGTATCAACGAGAGAGTTGCACAAAAGTGCGTGGCCCTCCTCGTAGTCGTCATCTCATCAAACTAGTGCAGTGTTAATATTATTAGCTCATTCTTGTGAAATGGGCATTGTTGTTTTTAAAGTCTCGTTTTCTTTGTTCAAAAAAGAACAAAAGGTGTAGTCGTAGTAGGTACACTATAGTATGAGTATACTAGGTGTTGTGAAATCTGTCTGAACTCTTGAGTCTCCCAGAGCAAAAACGTGTCAAGTACTCGAACGCTTATCTTATCGTTTGTTGATTTTATTGACCACCTAACATCATCCAGATTAATCCAACGGCGGAAAGAACCGACATAAAGTTTATGTGTACAATTTAGATGACAATCTTCGCTTCAGTGCACTTAATAAAATTGAATGTCTTCGCACCTACAAGAGCCTTTGTGTGTTGCGATAACAGTAATTATCGAAATGGAAGCACAACGTTGCTTACTGGGCTCGTAGGCTTTTGCTTATGTTATTTCTAGTGTTAAAAAGTTTGATATTTAAAAGTGCAGTAACATATAAAATCTTTTAAGTACTACATATTTAGCATAACAATGACAAATTGACACGGTTCTGACATAATCTGATATAACTACAACAATAAAAGGTATTCATATTATTGATAGTTGCAAAACAATGGATTTTCTACGGATTTTGTCAAAATTGATAAACAACGTATTTTTTCCGTTAAAAGAAAAGGAGGATCGGTATGTAGGTATACAGATATTATGTATTATTGGCAAACAGGTTAAAAATACGAGTAAAAATAAAAGCCATATATTTTGAAATCGTAACATAATTATAATGCATCGTTAAAATATTGAAAGAGGCAAAAAAAAAGTTTTCTATTATTATTCTGGTCGTTTCCAATTTTAAGTCGCATACACGAAAACTGATAGCGAAGTTTCTCAAAATAAATATTGCAGAGATAGATTGTTCAACAGATTTATTTGTTTAAACAGTTTTTTATGTTTGGATAACAATCTTCTTTCAAACTTTTTTTTTGCTTCCAATATTATTACCCAAAGGCTTGGAACAAAGAATAGCTGGTTGGAGCAGAAATCATAAATATAGACCGTTGTGCAACAATTATTTCCAATTGGGTAATCTGAATGGGACGAAGCTTCTTAAATTCACACAACCATTATTTTATATTTTCCAAAACTATATTAGACATTTAGGTATCACTGATGTGTCTTTTCCCATACTTTTTTTATGCGGAGCTTGCATCAGTGTTTAGAGTCTTGAAAGAGAATCTGTATGAAATTTAGCCTACTTCAAGTTTGATTATATGTTTCGCGAATAGGTTTCGAATAAAGACGAAAAACTTGCTTGGAAATTGTATGGAGATATTCAAGAAAAGTATCAAAAACATGTTTGTAAGAATTGGAGTTTGTTTAAAGTCAAACTACATACAAGTCTCCAGTTTGCCGCAAAATGGCGTCAATGAGTTCACTGTGAATATAGAGGAACTGCATAATTTGAACGATTACGTTTACATGCACGAGTACCAGTACAACAGTACATTTTTCAGAATATTATAAGCAGTTGACATAAAAAAGTCGAGGAAAATCACGAATATCAGATGAGAGAGAGTGACTTAGAATTCTAACAAATTTCAATCGCCGCCAATAATCTGGTGACGTCATGGCGAAGATATTAGTTTACGTATTATTGGGTCTACCATTTTCACTATAGTAGTTATAATGTCATTTAATCCATCTGGGAGTAGTTCGTCCAAAAGGTTTTTAAACAAATTAATTTTTGTAATTTGCACAAAAGCAAGAAAAATGTTTCAAATCAAAGCAAATACGTATTACGATATTCTTTACCTCATAAAGCGCTTACTTTGATCTAATTAGGTACGATGTTCGGAAGCCTACATACATATAATAATGTAGGCTACCTAAAATGAAAATTTCTTGACAAAAAGGATAAAACTAGTTCAAATGTATATACCATTTGTAGTTCGATTTAAACTTCCGTCTTTTTGATAACTTTTCGTACCTATATACGTTTGCGCGTATGAATTACTTTATTCTGATGTCAATAGACAAATTAAAAATTCAGTCCAACACAAAGATATTCCTGAAATTTCAGAGAATATGCAAATCAAAACATATGTACCACTTCGTTACGTAGTTTTAATTTTGATATTTCAATGGTTTCAATAAATAAAAAATCAAACGTACTTACTTAACCTCATTATCTTAAAGTTGAAAAAGTTTTCTACAGATTTCTTTTAGGATCCAATTATTATATAACATATCAATTTTGTTTATTAACAATCTTTAGTTAAATCCTTTTATTGCTTTTTGTAAAATTGAGTTGACAATATTTAAAAATCTAAAATAGTCTGAAATAAATAAATAAATCTATTAGAACTGTGTATTAGTGGAGACCAACATGAAAGTGAAACTTATCAACTCATTCATATTTGGAAGCCTCCTAAATCTACTTACATGATGATTATTTGATGTATTTAACATCCAATTCATAAAATTATTCAATAAAATCATTTATAAGTTTATTATAATGTGAGTTTCATTCATTAATACATGTTATTTAACTATAAGTCGTTTTTTTACTCAAAGACGCCTTCTTAGATTTCATTTGTTTTATAGTTTAATTTTAAAAAAACGCGCCAAGAGGTTAAGGTCTTAATTACTATTGTTTGTTGTTGTCAACAAAGTTTTCTCCGTTTTCACTTAAAATAAAACGGAAAAAATTACCTCGAATTTAATGGTTTCGAATGACAAATGCACAAGGCTGTAATAGATTCTGTTTTTTTGTGTAAAAATTGGCCTACATAATCAGTGGTGCTCCAACTTGAATTTCTTGCTAGATTTCTTGTGCCGAACAATTTCAACAACTGATTGTTATTATCTATTGTGGGTTTAAAATTTATGTATAAATAAATAAAAATATTTTTCCTATTTAATAAATAATAATACTTAATTATATTATGCTTAATAAGTAAATACAAAACCAACTACTACCTACGGGGTTTATCGTTCCATTTAAATATTTTATTACTTAATTTTGTAACTGTGTGTTTTCCATTGCTAATGGAAGTTCCGAATGGAATCAACAGTGATCCTCCTGAAACATCGGTGTTTCCTAAATTTATTATCAAAATCGATTGACCTCCATTCCATGCTGGAATTAAATTCTTAGTTTGTGAAGCTCTTTGAAGAGATGGTTGTTATATATTAGGAGTTGTTTACTTCCCACTTTCTGTTACATTAAACTACTATCAACAGGGATGCTTTGAGTTCTTTTTTGAAAAGGCAAAATCAAAAAGATAACTTCCATTATTCATGACAGTCTCAATCCTGTGAAAAGAAGAAGTGATTTCCTTTGATATAGATAGAAACGTTATTATGTGTTGATTTGTGATTAAAGTTAAATTGTTTACTAATTGTCTTTTGAATTTTAAGCGATCCACGAGTTTAATTTAGGTGGTGAGTAATTGCCCTTCCCACCAACACCTTGATCATCGTCATCATAATGATCTAGCTCTCCAAACAAAGTACTTCTATATTGTTATCAAAGACGTTTTTTCCGACTCCTCCAAAATTGTCTTCTCTTGTGTGTATGTGTATGTGCAGAGAACCCTGATATCTCGGGCGGTGTCTGTCGGACCAGATAAGAACGTCGAGAGCAAGCAGCGTGTGCTCTCGTTCCTCGTTCTGAAACGCTGTTGGCCAGGCAGGCAGGGTGCGGTCGATGGCACAGCAGAATGTGTAGGGAGAGACCGAGGGATCTCTATCCCGAATGCCCTGCCAGCTGACGCTGACGCAGCTTTCAGCTCGCCGAAGACGCACAAGCTGCCAACAAGCAGAGTCCGTCTCTGCAGTATTAGTATTCCCCAGCACACCGAGTAAGTGCCATCCGCATCATCCTGGCAGTAGTAGTCAGCCAGTCAGCTCTCCTTCGTTTTGCGCAGCAAGCGAACCCATTTGGAAATTCTTCACGAATAGAGAGACGTCTGTATAAAAAGCATTTATAGTATCGACATCATCTTCGATTGCGACAGAGACATTTCTTCGACTTAACTAGGTATGCATTTTATTATTTATTGTGTTTATTATTACCATAATAATAATTAGCATCGTCTGTGTTTTTCATCTCATTATTACACAATTCTGCAAACGTTTTAAAGCTGCTACACTCACACATGTAAAAGTAGTGCTGATAGCAGATGACTCTCTATACTCCGCTTCTAAACGCCTACTCGATACATTTTTAGACAGCCAAGTATTCTTTCATTTAGCAAAGGTCGAGGATAGGTTAAATTTGTTTGCTCTCCCAGTTGTTGCGGTCTTTTGTGTTCAATTTGAATTATTTTTAATCCCTCTCTCGAAAAACTGGTCGTGCTTTAAGTAAGTAGTTTTAGGAGGTATACCTGCAATGTCCATGAAGAGACCTTGCTCAATATTACAATGTAGGTAACCGGGGACGTACACGCTATGCGATGTAAACACACACACACGTCGATGATGGGCATTTCGAAATCGAACGCAAAACATCCTGTGACTCATTCTAGATCTCCTCGTGTATATGTGCGAGTGTCTGTGTAAGGAAAAGAACAATTATTATGCTTTAGTCGCGCGTTGTTGAGTTTTCAAGTTGTACGGTACTATATACTAGATAGACAGACGAGACTTTTATAAGTTTGATCAAAATCGGGTCAAGGTTGCAGATGCGCATACTTACTGTTATTTTTTTTGTAGAGAAAAACAAGATTCTCCTTTGAGGTTACTTGAAGACATTAAATAAAAGTAAAAGTTCTTGAGCTTGACTAATTTCTAAGTACACAAGATTCTTTTATCTTAACTCGGCTTAATCATCGGGGCAATTGGTTTATCTAGAATAACGTGTACGTGCGTGTCGTTAGTTTCAAAGGAAAACTCCAGATGACTTTGCTGAAAAACAAACTTAAATATCTACGTGTAAATACTTCTTGGTTTTAATTTTTATCTAATTTTTTTATCGAAAAATATTACTTCTAATATTTATATTTTATCTTTTATAGTATCTGTTCAATCAATATCCAACGTGGGACTCTAAAAAAGAGGGACTCTAACCAAAATCCATTTATTAACAACAGTGGCGTATTTATGGGGGCTATCGGGCTGAAGACCCCTCCGGAATTTTTGTAATAGTGTCAAAATGTATGTTGCGTGAATAGCTTAGTATTTTGATTCAGAATTTTCATAAAGCAGTCCCCCCCCCCCCCCCCGAGAAAAATTACTTTAGTTTCAAGTGTCGGTAAAACAGATCGCTTCATTTTGCATTTGCAATAACTAAATTTACTTGTTAACCACCTGTGATCAAAGATATGACGCAGGTATGTTAAATTTCATTACCTCTATTAAATTTAAACTATTCTATTTCCAACTTTATAACCAATTTCTTCAAGTCTTGACTTTAGCGGTCACTCATACTCTCTAACACATGAAATTTATTTCATAGGTTTAATTCCTTATAGGGATTTTATGAATTTTGGTAAATTTCATTCATTAGCTTTATGTAATCTTTGAATACTCGTGGAAACCTTTGCAGGATAATATCTGTTAACATTACGTCGCCAAATATTATGCGTCTGTGGTTTGGCCAACACGAAGGAAGCTTTCCGATAATTCCTATAAAATACTTCTCATACACCTTATCTATATACCGTATATTAAACGTGATATGTTTTTATGCGTATATCGGCTATCTCTGTAATCTACTTCCAAAACCATTATTAATGGTACCAATGGATGCCGTTGGTAAGACGAGTTTGACTACAATAGAAGAGTCTCGAACGAAGCTCGGTTTCGTAGCGCATAAAAGCTACCGGTAAACTATACACGTTGATTCAGTACTCAATGATCGGACTTTGAGGATAAGCTTCTCTGGTTATTAGAAACATAAAACCTTAGTAACTTTTTTTGATTAAATGAACCTGAAAATTTCGAAAATTTTGACCGACGTTTTCAGAAAAGTACGTATAATTGATGCAGGTCAGTGTAGTTAAGTCGAATAGAAATAAATGCAAGATCTTTAGAAATTGACACCATCAGTAAAAACGTGACATCTGTTTAAACAAGCACAAGGATGCAAACGACGCACATTCTATTTTTTAGATGTTAAAACAAAACGATCTATTAATCCGGGGGATTCTCCTTTATTCTAATAGTAAACGCAGACAGAAATGACATCATTTTAATACTGACCCATTTAATGTATCATTAAATTCGATGTGTATGCGTTAATAAACAGATATTAGTTTTAATTAAGTAAAGACATGTTTAGCTAATTTGATCTATCCATCAATAGGTATTGTTATTTTTATTGGAATTCTAGAATGTTTCATTATTAAAACCTTATTATTTTTTTTGATGTTTTAATTCAACAACCCTGAATGATTGATGGATTTGTTTACATAGTCAAGTACAAGTACTGTTATACGTTTTATTACTAAAAGCTGCAGTGTAAGGGGTTTGCAGTTTGTTATCATTTGAGAAACCAAATAGTATCGGGTATCTCCTTGATCTTGACCTCAAAAGATGTGTCCCTATCACGAGTACTATAATTTTTTATTCACAAACCTGCAGTATTGTATTACACATAGGGGTTAATGTGTCTATTAAAAGAATTTGAAATTGTCTTAGTCATCAGAAACAACACAAAACAAAAATACCATTTTTGAAACAATATCCATCGAGAGGTCGTTCTCAACATGCTTTGTTTATTTAATTCTGTTTATCTGTTGTTATTCTACGAAACACTTGGCCAAAATAAAGACGTTTTTATTACTTTACGCTATCCTTGCACATTCTAGTAGTATTTAATATCTGCTTGAACTTTTAAAATGTGTCATGTGCATTCATACTATTAAATTTGAAAACATTCGGCTGAACTTCGATGCCGTTTTTCTCCAAAAATATAGAAATACGAGAAAAATGGTATATAGGAATTTTCTTTCTTTAATGGTTATCTAACCACTGGCAAAGTCTGAGTATGTCTTAATGGGTCACGGTGTATACTATATTCTGGTAACTAATACTATCATCAATTAGCTTTTTAATAGACCCTGGTAGAGTTAGGTTTATATGAATTAAAAATGTTCGGTAGATATTATGGACCTTAGGTGACTTTGATGGATGATGGCTTTCATCCATCTATCATCTAGCTATCCATCATATCATCCAGCTATTCATCCTAAAGTTGTAATATTCCTCGAGGGCTTCCGGTTGAATACCAGTGATCTGATCTATTAGAATGTGTTCATTTTCAGGGTATCGATACGGAAAATCTGTATCAAATACAGCACTTGAGAATGTTGATCCAACAATGAAAGTAGAATTCGCTTGCTCTATGAAACCTTTGAAAATCACGGCCGCTGCCAGGTCAATTCTTACAATAACATGATAATTCTTGGATTTTGACTGTCGGTGACCCTTAAAAGTCGAAGGGAACATTTCATGTATTAATTCTGGACTAACGTTTTGTATTACATCTTTGTGACCTCTGGTAGTTGCAGAAGTCTCCAGGTAATATCTTTTGCACAATCTGCTACATTTTGCATCCGTTTCCAACGGTCCTCTATGTTGCTACTTCCGGTGATTTTGATAGTAACAGACCTTTAAAAGTTAAAATAAGACTTCGCAGTAGTTAATAATTCTGGATTAAATTGATCCTTAACTTGTAGAATTTTGTAGGTTGGCGACTTATTTCTCGCCAACTTGTTCCCGTTTGTCGAACAATTGATTCGTTGCAGTAAAACAAGGTCTCATTTCAAACAAGGTTACTGATAATCATTTTTCGTTTGTGTGTTTTTCATTGTGTTCATTTTAAGGACTCTTGGAAATTGGAATAATTATTTGTAGTCTGCAATCCTAGTCTAATTGGTTCCAACTCATGGTTGTTCCGTCATCATCAGTACACTACTGTCCTATAATTGCGTTTATAGGTACTGAAGTTCAAAGGAACTCCAAAGAAAGAATGTCTAACCGTTAATGACCCTGGTTGAACTTGTTCTAACTTTTCATAATTTTTACCTCATGCAATGCTATTTACGATGGATTTGATATACTAACCTTTTGTGACCTCCCGTAGTCGAGAGAGAGAGAGCTTTCCAACAGTCATTCATATAAGATTTTCTACGTTTTCGGTGTTTATCTAACCCCTTCGACTGTCTACGATAATTTTACACATTTTCATGTATAACTTAAGAATCATGAGATATCGTTTCTGGATGATAATTCTTGCATAGCTTTACTAACTCGAGTCAAAAGAAGGTGTCTTTCCGTAAGGTGTGTTTATGGTCAACTTAAACGAACTACTTGCTTAAATGGCTGTTGTACAGCTTCTTACACTCATGAAAGGTTTCTTCCGACTTCTTCCATATCTTGATGACATATGTATAGAGTTCGTTGGTAGTTATCTCAATCAAGGTTCTCGAAAAGTCTTATAGCACCTTATTGAAGTTTTGAATAAGGTCGTATAGTGTTACTTCAAATTTCTTTTTTTTATTGATACAAGTTTGCAATCTGTTCGTCAGAAAATGCATTTGCTAAAAATGTTTATTTTTTCGTAAATTTTTGAAAAATACAAAAATTTTTATTTTTCAAAAATTTCTCGAAATTTTCGGTGGTCATTTTGACCACTTTCCCGAAGAGATACAAAAAATGTTTCAACCAAAAGTTTCTTAGAATTTGATGTACTATAAGATTCTAAAAAGAAAAATTCAAAAAAGTCAACAGGGAAAAAGGCGACAGACCGACAGACTTCACGAATTCAGAGACGAACTTTTTGTTCGTCGAAAAGTAGCTGGTAAGAGTCTAAGATATGATTCAATAAATTTTGACAATTAACAAGATAAACAATTAAGGGTTAAGAATGAAACATTTTAGGCATACCTTGTGTCAAACGCATCAATTTAAGGCTCTTAATGCAGGGGCATGCTCCGGCCATCTCAGGATTTTTACATGTCGAATTTAATTATTATTTTTCATCAGACGGGGATAATTTTTTTACAAATATGCAGAACGAATATCTACTTGGAGTTTTGTTTCTGGTTTTAAAAACCAAAAGCTTGTATTTTTCTAATTTTTTCTTAATTTTTTTTGTCGAAAATTTAGAAGTTTTTAAAAACCAGAAACTCCAAGTACATAAGTCGCTCTGCATATTAGTAAAAAAATTGTCTCCGTCTGATGATAAAATAAATAACCTTAAGGGACTACTTTTTAAAGGTTTCCCCAAATACAACTGCAGCCAACTTGATCCATTTCTACATTGAAACTTCCTAAAAATGGAAACTTGGAAACACTCTTGAAGAATACAAAATCTTGCAAATCATCTTCGCTGGGGATTTTTATGTTATAACAAGATTTGTCTTTCATACAAAATTAAAATAATTTAAAGCAATAAAAGACAATACTAATATAAAAATTAAACAATTTCAGTCTCTCACCGTGACATTGAATTAATTGTACAAATTTTCTTCGTTTAAGAACTGGAACATTATAATAACTTAGAAGAGCGAGACAACACAATTATTAATATAATTCTCCACTCCTCTCATTTGCGAGTGTCTAATGGAAAATATTAGCAACTTCACTCCTTCATTAATAAGCCAAGGTCGAAGATGACTTAACTACACGTTTTTTCTTTTTCTATCCTCTCTACGTGGAATCCCTCAAGATGTTTTAGTTTTATAAGATCAGATCATTATAATTGTTATCGTTGCCAAAAGGTTTGTTTGTATTTTGCTTACGTAAATTATTTTCCCTGTTCTAATATTAATGATTGATTATTTTTTTTATCCGGGACTTTGGATTCCGGACAAAAGAAATTGAGAAATGTTAACATTTAAAGTCGTCTTCAGAATCCTGTTTTGCATATTCATAATAATGTTCTTTCTTGTAAATTATCAATTAGAGAGGATAGAGGAGAAACATCCTCTTTGTTTAATCCTTCAGATTGACCTCTTAGACTCTCACATTATCTCCGGTTGGAATTCTGGGTAATTTTAATGTTATTCGGAGGAAGATGACGTGTATTGATGTTGACTCTTTTTTCTCTGGAAATTATTATAATCTAATCCATATACAGCGCAAAAATTCCAAATACTAGTATGACGAATAATAACGTTCTTCTTCTTCCGGGCTTGTTTTATGTAACTACAGCAGATGTTATCGAAGAAAATAAGATTCCTAAAAAGTCAGCGAGGACACCTTGAGTCTGATGTTCAGAATCCACCCGAGGTTCCTAGCTGATAACAGAGATAATAGATGATATTCATTTGTAACAAACAATTGATTTTTTTTAACTTTACAATACGTATTGATTTGAAAGACTGATAGTAGAATCTTTTAATAATTGTTGTTGTCTTTTGATAATTGACATTGTGCATAAGCATACAAAGGCTTTGTGATAAAAAATAAAAATTAATTAATTAATTAATCAAATAACAGAAAAAATGGGATTTCTGAAAAAGAGTTGTTTTTGCTAGTAATGTTTTCTGGAAGTCGATTCGTATAATTCTGTTTGTTGTAATTGTTTTAAAAGTATGACTAAATTACACCTACACAACTCTTATTTTTTAATCGAGGCTGACGTTATGTAGACGTAGAAAATTTACAAAAAGAAGATAAATAAGTAGGAATAATTAACGAATTTTTTGACCTTTTATGTATAAATTTACTTGAAATTGTTTTAATTCACTCGGTATAGTATTGCTTACGTTGAATGTCAAGTTGAGAGCACTTTGAGATATGTTATATATAGCGTGGAAATAAATGATTTTCTTCAAGTTCCCTTTGGAATTTTTTCACATGTAAATTTTTCTGTACCGCTCTACTCTTTTTGATTTAGTACTAAATTAGTTCTGTCAATAAATGAAATCAATCTGTCAAACAATTCATAGAATTTATTGAATTTGAGGTTATGGTACTGCCTTCTCTATTTTCGTAGAGCGGCACGTCGTGCTTTTACATGGGGAATGCAATGGTAACTTGATGAAAATCATTTATTTCCACCCTGTATAATTCTATAAGCTGATATAGAATTTCGACGTTAAAACAATGTTACCAATTTCGAAAACCATCATTGTGTTGTGATATTTTCTGTAGGATACCGAGTTATTTCTTGAGAAAAATCGCAATTAAGGTTATTTTAATGCAGAGAAAACAATAAAACGAAGACTAATCTATATTTTATCTTAAGAAAAACTATATATATATATATATATATATATATATATATATATATATATATATATATATATATATATATATATATATATATATATATATTGATTTTACATTAAATATTATTTAGAATGCAAATTCATATAGAAAAATATATCATCGACTCTGCTGGGACTCGAATCCAGGACCCTCCACTGTCTAGGTGGTATCTCTACCAACTGAGCTACAGAGTACGACTACCAGCATAGCGAGAAATTTTCCATATGAATTAGATGTTTAAGCAGACGTACAAAGTAACTAGATATTTTTTTGAATATTATTAATGAAGATCAGCAAGTCGCATGACAACAACATCAATATTCATAGTATCTAGATTATTTTTAATCATTCCGAAGGGAAATTAATTATATATAAATTTTAGTTGATATTAATTTTTGTTAAGTTGAATAATGATTTTACATTAAATAATATTTAGAATGCAAATTCATATAGAAAAATTTTTCTATATGAATTTGCATTCTAAATATTATTTAATGTAAAATCATTATTCAACTTAACAAAAATTAATATCAACTAAAATATATATATATATATATATATATATATATATATATATATATATATATATATATATATATATATATAAAATATTGACAATCCCTAGTGGCAGTGAGTACCAACAAGCAGTTTTTATCTTAACAAAATGTTATTGCATAATCGCTAATCGATCATTCAGATTTACTCCAATTGTGCAACATTCTCATACAAGAAGAAATATTTTCGTTTTCATCGCCTAGAAATAAGTATTAATGTGGTTATTAATTTTTAATATTACAAAATGGAAATGTAGAAAGAGAAAGTGTAATAACAACAACACCTCTTTAAATAATAACATTAATAATACAGAGAGTTCTGCAGACTTGTTTCTTCAATTATTATTACCAGATGTGAACGCGAAGACGTTAAACATTAATGCAAATTGCAGTAGCAGCAGCGAATATGCACTCTTTGACCCACTTTACGGTTAATTAAAGATTACGTTTACGACTTGACTGGATTTACAGATAAAAGTTCAGTAACATTCGAAGAGGACTGCTAGCTCAAATGAAAAATGTGCATTTTGAGGTTAATAATCATTACATTACTTAAATTATTAAACAATCGAAAAATTGTATTGTTAAAATGATCAGTAGGTAATTGATAAACAGTCGCCAAAATAACAAAAAAGTTGTAAAATTCTATATGGTCACATTTCACGAAAAACATATCTAAGGAACACCGTACAGCGTTGCCAGATTGTATTTTTTCCACTAATAAAGCTTAATGTGGAAATGAAATGAAGGTCGCCGGAAATAGGTTTACAAACTGTTTATTCATTTATTTATCTACTTTATATGAACCTTAGCTAAATGATCATTGCGCTTTGTATAACGCATTCTCACAATATTAAATAAATTATACCTAAATAATAAGTATAACTATTTTTGTCGCTTTATTTATTAGTGAAAATACAGCGCGCTATTGCTTTTGATGTACCGCATCGAGCTTAGAAGTTTCTGCGGATCTATGGATTGTTCTATTTACTACTGACTACTACTTATGATAGTTCATAGTCTGACCTTTCTGCGAAAGTTGAACCATTCTTGCAGTGTTCAGCATTCAATCATTCTTCAGTGCTGTTGCATTTCAGTAATAGGTTTCCAAACAATCCTATACAGCTAGTTTCTTAAGATTTTTTTAATCGTTGTTGACTTTGGCAGGTAATACGATTCCTAAAGGCATATACATTCTACATAACATTACAGGATTTTGCATTCGATTTTCAACAAGTGGCTATTAATGACGTTTATATATTATCATTTTATGGTGTATAGAGGTCAATAGTACTTTTATTAACAAATCTCGAACAGTTCCAACTTGTAGCAACCCTGTTTCGGATTTGAGATTCATAGAAGGATACTTCGTGTTTACGATATTTCAACCGACGTCTCTCAGGATAATATTGCAGTCTTTAAGTGCTTTGTATGAGCTGTGGAGTAATCTTATGACCTTAAACATCTAGAAATCAAAAGAAAATTTCCAGGATAACGTTGCGTTAACCTATGATGATTATTTTAATTCTGCCCTTTTCGTATGTCCTTCCTCTAGGAAATGAAACGCTAAATACAAACCTCGCATAACTTTACCCAGTTTCTTATCCGATTAAAACGAGACCATTATGGAAGAGTTAGAACAACTTTCAGTCTTTCACCTTTGACCTCTGAAGTCACCGTTCATTTTCTTGCATTATCAAGTATTTTTAGAAGCAGAGGTGATTGCCCCACAAAGTTTTTTTCCAATCAGAATATTAAAAAAAATTCCATATGGATCCAACTTTATGGCAGACACTGTATAATTGAACTATTATAACTAAGATTTTTGGTGGATTATTAACTGAGATCTATACAGATTGATTTTTGCCATTCCCGTGTATATTTCCTCAAAAGAAAGAAATAATTCAACTACGGAATAATAGAACGAGAGGGTTTTAAACCATAGAAGAATAAATCTAGGGATCCTTCCGTTTGTAAACAAAAGCTACAATTATAGCATATCGAATAGATCGTGTACTTTGTGCCGTTATTATTTTGATTTTGACTATACAAATATTTTATAGAGAACTACATTACCTACTACCTCGTTGGCGTTGTCAAACCCTGTGCATATTGGTTTTTATAAAATAATACAATGGAATTAACTTAAGTAAGAAAAACTAATTAATTAAAGCAACAAGTACATACTAATTATGCAGATCGGGCCCAATTACTTCAATAAATGAGGTTAAGTTCTTTTATTTAATTGTATCCAGTAATAGAAGCAGTTCTTGTTGCATCATAATTGGACAAATTACAACAGCAACTTCATTAGATTGTGATAATTGATAATAAAGATACGATTTCAAGTACAATACAGATCTTACGAATTGTCGATAGAGTTTTAAAAATAGCAGCTTAAAATCTTGCAGTTACCTGATAAAAGGTTGACAGTTAAAAGTGAGGTTAGGTAACTTTACATCAAAAACAATCCTGGAAGGATAGAAAAATGTATAATAAAAGAAATTAAATAGATTAATATACCATAGTTAGGAATAAAATCTAAAAAATAACAACTAATTAAATTAGTTAAAAGAATAATGTTTAACTATAATTAATAGATGGGTTTGTAATAATTAGTATACCAAGAACAAATGATGGTTACCAATTTAAAAGGTAGATCATATTTTATACAGATTTAAATTTATACACGAAAAATGAAATATTTATTGCAATGCACAATCATAATTATTATCAGTTTGAGTTACAAAGTTAAGTTATGCTTAATTTAAATAAAATGCAAAATTACACAAAAAGTGTAAATATACAGATCTAAAAACAAACATGAACAAAACTTTTTAGATTATGTATGTAAAAGTAGTCTAAAATAAAGGATAAAAGTTATATAAAGTTTATATAGGATGCAGCAAAATATTTGCTTGTAATAAGTTTAAATGTACATATACTACTATACGTTTTACTTATATAATAAACACATGTTATATAATATTAATAACCGTATAAAATCGAAAAAAATAGATTAAAAAACAAATTGAATTGTTCCGGTGAACTAGAATTGAAAGAATTTATTTTTTTGAATACTCAAACAAAATTTAAAATATTCATAAATGATTCAACACATTTGGCTACGTTTTGTTTATTGTAGGTTTTGTTGAATCACAATAATGTAACAATATTATTTTCGTTGCTTATTTATTTTAAATAAAAATCATTCCGAAAGATAGTCACATTAATTTATTTTAATTTTAAACAATAGCTGATAAATAATAGAAAGTTAATCTTTCGATTGATTATAATTAAATCGAAAAAGTCACCCGTGCAAAGTCGCTCATAGTTCGTCCTGCGTTCTTGAAAATCCAGTGCTGATGACGATGTTGAACTTATTTACCAGATAATTTAAACTGATAATGACGTAAAACTTATAATCCATTTATATACATTTTATTCGTCTTAAGTTTATTTTCACTTCTTCCAGCGCCAAAAAGAATTCCCTTCGAATGAACTAATGTTTTGGATGATAATCAAATGATTCGAGATTCGTTATAGTGTATACTGTATAGCAAGCTAATCTATCTTTGATTGGCTGGCATGATTTCGTCAGACTTGAAGCCCATTAAAAATATATAAAACGAATTAATAAAATTTCTCGCTTGGGCATTCTTTTCTCTTTTTCCTGTAGCTTCTAGGGAATATTACTGTACTATTTAAAAAGTAGAAATGAAGATGACTCACGGGATGCTACTACTATGGAGATACTTAATCACCTATTTTATCTTTTTCTAGGAAATTCCTCCTTTTTGTTCCGTTTTTATTATCACACGTCAATAGTGTTCTACAAATCACATAAATCAATAAGGTTTAACCGGAATACGGAAAGCTGGTTTCTGGTTTGTTTCATGAGCGCAGCGAAGGGAAGGCATCTGCATCTATTAACATTTTTGACTTATTATATTTATTATATCACATTTTGTTTTCTTCATCATAAGAATACTGTTGTAATCGGAAAACCCCTTATAGGTTGCTTATGTCTCTTTAGTGCTTATTATGATAAAGCTATCAGTAATTATCTCAGGTATTTCAGTCATTGTGTCTCTAATAATAAAGATTTAATTGAGTATCTGGATGTTGTCTTTTTCTTTGTTTATGTTTACTTGTGCTGGTGGAGATTCTGATGGAATAGCAATATTATTGTTTGTCATTTTGAATTCTATCTATTATATTAGGCGCCAATATTTCCCAAGAATTAGGATTAGTATTATATAGTTGGTAATAAAATTGTTTCCAACTGATAGTACCTGACTTATTTTTCTTCTTCTATATTGAAACTGTTTTATTAAAAGAAAAAAGGATTGATTTTGTATTTTATTATGTAACTATATCAGATTTTCAAACAAAATTTTGTATGCACACTAAAAATTCTCATCTTTAATTTACATAACCTACTTATTGTGATTTGAACATTTTGAATATTTGAGACATTTCCTACGATGAAAAGTTATACAGGGCAGAATTTAAACATCCCGTTTACAACCCCTAAAGTGTACACATTAAAAAATATATTGTACCTCTATGAAACCCATTAATTAAAGTTCCATGTATCAATAATACTCGAAAGCCTTAAGAATTAATTTAATAGGCGACTATTAAAAGCATCCGATTGAAGTCTAAAGAAACATTTTCTTGTTAACAAATTAAACTTGCAAGGATGACGTGTGTTATTTAGCGGAGTTGTTGTCATTACTTGTTGCTGACTGTGTGTGAGTGGAGGATAACCATCTTAAGTACTTTATTTGTGCTATGTACATACTTGTACATGCATTACATATATCTAGTATATTATACTATATGCAATTTTTTCACAGGAAGATAAAACGTGGTACCTACTAAAGAAAAATAAAATTCCTATTATATTTTTCTTGTTCTGAAGATACTACCGAACAGTCTCTAGAATTTCTGTAATGTCATCATCTTCATCGACAACCAAATATAATAATACTAATAATAGTAATAATAATAATGCAATCGTCATCCTTTAATATGTGGGTTATGATGGAAATTACAAAAGACGAAGAATTCAATGTTGATCACGCACATGTTACGTAATAATAATAAGAAACGACGGCGGCGGACAGCGCACCGTATGCGAAGAAGGTCATCCTCTGCTTGCTTACTTTTGCTGGTCTTTTAAGGGGTCTCTCTCGCTGCTGTTATTGATTTGTTGGAGGAGCTACAACTTACGACAACGACGTCGACGGGGGCCAGACTTGAATTAATAACATCCTCTTTTCACTTTCTATGGAATCCCGCTATTATTGCTGAAGCGTGTTCGAATGTGTGTGTGTGTGTGTTTTGTTATTCTTGCCAGTAGTGAATTTATTTATTACAGGTTACAGGCACGTGGATTAATAATCGTTCCGACCGCTTCGGCAACTAATTGGCTTGTTGTGTTATACATTTTTATTGTTGTTAAAACATTAACAATAATGGTCAAGACCAAATTTCAAGTATGTACCCAAAATCGAAAACAATGGAATTGCTCTGTTGATGATGAACGGAACGGTTTGTTCGAGCAGCTCCATCATCGTCGCGAATTCTTTCAATCCGGATGACCTCTAAATTTTAAGAATGTCATTTTGTGTTTGTATATTGCATAACGTATGGAAATGCCAATCTTGAAGGCCATTCATAATATTATGATTATGAAAAGTGTATCAAAAACTTTTTTTCCACATACTTGAACGTAACATTCCGCCCACTCGCTACTAAAAATTTTATTGGTTGTTAGTTGCATTTTGAAAATAAAAACAAAGAAGGCCTTGCTCTACTCATGTAAATGCAGAATTGTGTGAATTACTTCTTCAGCTAGTTCCTAAAAATTCTGCAAAGGTGTGGCGCAAGAGCTGTTTTGATCTCTCCGGAGGGCAGGAAAGCAGGAGCATGTAGGAGGTATGTGCGGTATATTCGAAGCGGATCTAATAATAATATCGAGTTCTCTACATGGTAGATTCTGTAATAATAATAATGATGTCCTCGTGCCTTGCGTGGTGGCTTTGAAGATGTAGCGCAGATGCCACAGCGCTGGAATCGTCACAAGGTTTCCCCCTTGGATGGTTATCTGCAGATGGTGATGAAGAAGCGGCGGCATTGAAACTCAACATTTTCAAGAACTTGTGTAAATACATCTGCACCCACAAATTTTTAAAAGAATACCTTTCTCTTTGGAACGAGGATTATCACATAAAAATGTTATGGATATTGGGAATCGTTTGAGAAATTTTGCACAATGCAGTTTATAAGTTTAAAGGATCGTATTTAATAATGGGTCTGGAATTTGAACCTTTTATTTCACTACAATTTTACAGAATTTAGGGAAGTGAATAAATAAACTTCATTTTACATAAATTAATAAATGTAGCTCTTCATTACATTCACATTCAAAAGAAAAGCATTAATAGGATAATCATGATAACTTATTACTTATATGCTGGGGAATCAATACAGTTTACATTTTAATTTTCCCAGTGTAAAAGTTTAAATTCATAAAATTCAGTAGCGTAGCAACCACTAACCCATTTTATGATAAACCACATTTACAATATGCAAAGATTAAAAACAGTAACTAGATTTATATACATAAATGTAAACTATAATCAGTGGCGGCTCGTGCCTTCTTAGGAAGGTGAGGCGCGAAGAAAACTCAAACTGCTGCAAAACCCAATTTAATCTGTGCAGGGCCGGATTTAGAATTTTGAGGCCCTAGGGCCAGTATTTGTTGGGGGCCCCTTAAATTCCTAAAAAAATTTTAATCTCGGAAAAATAAAACTCCATAGTAATTTTTGTACGTTTTTTTTTTTTACTATTTTGCTTACTTCTAAACGCTTTGAAGTACTAAACTACGGTAGGTTTACGCGATTTTTTATTTGCAAATGTATTTATTAGATCATCAAAATTCAAATCGCGAAGTATATCACTTTCCAAACTAAGGATCATCAGATTGGTCAAGCGATCTTGCTTCATACTTGTTCGCAATCTATTTTTGATGATCTTTAGTTTGGAAAATGATCTTTCCCCACTGCAGCAAAATATGCACTGAACATTATTTTGTAAAATTATACAATAAAGAAAAGTTTCCACCGATTCTTCTTCTTTCCTCTTAAATTGTTCCGAAAAAGATGCAAGATACACCAATTCGTTGGCTAAATCGGTTTCTAAATCTTGAGGATAAAATTCGACAAGTTTCTTGGCTTTAAGTTTAATTTTAGAAGGTTCCATCGTGCTTATCCCAGCTAAAAAACCGAATCGTTCATCAACGACTTCGTATGCAGAAACTCGTTCATTTAAAGATACGATGAGTTGATCGGGACGAAATTTTTAAGCACGTTTTTCGCACCGAACATAGGTACGGATATTGGACATGTTTCGGAAGCGCTGGGGCCCCTGTTCGGTGCAGCCGCAGTACTTACTTTTAAATTCAACGATTGTACCGATTTTAACCTCGTTTAAAAGCTGTGTCCGGACAGACCGTACAGTCTAAGTGCAAATATCGTACAACAGTTCAGTTGTTGCACCTAATTTTTTCCGTGTGGTTTCTTCATTTTTCGGATTTTGTTTTAATTGAAAAGCTCCATTGCATTGGTGGAGGCCCTCAACTGGTGGAGGCCTAGGGGCCGTGGCCCCGCCGGCCCCGTGTTAAATCCGGCCTTGAATTTGTGGGCGGTGCAATGTGTAAATAATGCTAAAGGTGCACCAGATCCAATTTCAGGCAGTTTAACTCTCCGGTCATAACGCTAGCATCATCGTAACATTGAGCAACAAATTTTTGTTTAAAATTAAAGGGTTGTAAAACGTTAGCTATTAGATCAAATAATGCATTTGCAGTTCTATCAGCACTTACGTCAAAAAACCCTAAAATTCGTTCTTTTAAATTTCCGTTATTTACAAACCGGACAGTAATGGGGCATTGTGATTTTTCAGTAATGTCTGTTGTATCAGCAATTATTGCAAAATAATTTGCATTATTAATTTCACTGTCAATAGATTCCCTTAAATAATTCTCGCAACAAGAAATTAATTGATTTTATTAAATTAATTGAAATTAATTAAATAGTTTCTGACCAGTAAAAATGTTTTTAACTTCTTCAGTATGTTCGCCAATTTCTACATTACGCTTAATCAAGCAATCAAATATTTATTTAAAATTGCCACGATTATCTAAAGTAGTCATTCATCATAGACCCGAAATGGTAATTTCTGACTGCCCAATAAAATTGTAACGTCAATTAAATAACACATAAGTTGCCAATTTTGTTTACATTCTCATTGTAGGTATGAGACCTAGAAAATTTTTAATGTCTTTTGAATCGTTATATTTTTTACGCATCTGGAAAATGTTTTTAATCATTATAACCTGTACTGTTTTAACCATACATCTTTAACAATGTTCTCAGTAATTACTGCCACAGAGCCACTTAGGCATTGCATACCAAAAATTATGTAAAGCCCGATTTTGTAATTTGTCAGCAAACATAAAACCGATTTTTGGCGTCGGACGTTGTTCTAAAATGTGTTGCTGTTCTATTTCATTACACATTAAAAATGATGTTTCTAGTAAACATATCACGCGATCACATTGTGGATCATTTCCTTGCATCTAAAACAAAAATTTATTACTATACCTAAACCAAAAAATGAAGGATCTAAACCGAGTGAATCTAGCAGGCGCAGATTAGCAGTCGGAGTTGATTGTGAGCGAGCCTTGTTCCCAAATTGTCAAATTTAGACAGTTTGAAATTAAAAATTGTCATTGCAATCTGTCAAAGTTTTGAAAGGTTTTTCACAACTCCAATTGTTACTTATTAAACTACTATTAATAAATAACATTCTGATAGCAAAAGTGTGTACGACATTAGTTGCTGCTTAAAAGATTTTTCACAACTCCAATTAATATTTATTAATAGTAGTTTAATAAGTAACAATTGGAGTTGTGAAAAACCTTTCAAAACTTTGACAGATTGCAATGACAATTTTTAATTTCAAACTGTCTAAATTTGACAATTTGGGAACAAGGCTCGCTCACAATCAACTCCGACTGCTAATCTGCGCCTGCTAGATTCACTCGGTTTAGATCCTTCATTTTTTGGTTTAGGTATAGCTGCTTAATTAAAATCTCCGACTTTTTCACTAATATACCTAAACGTTCCCGTGAATGCCTTATAAAAGCACCTTATATAGCCTACAAGCAGTGTTGTAACAGATACATTATTTTGTGTATCTAGATACAGGTACAGATACTATCAGAAAAAGGTACCTAGATACAGATACAGATGCTATTGCTGTGAAGTATCTAGATCTAAATACAAAGTCTAACATAATGTACGTATCTATAGAGAGATTACAAACTGTCGACATCTCGGTTGCTGTGGAAAATAGAACGTAGGAACTTTATATAGTATGCTAGCACGCTATACTGACATTATTTGACGTTCAAAAAAATATTGTCGTGGAATAATAAAACACATACGTTATGAAATTTCACAGCAACTGAGATGTCGAGGGTTTGTAATCTCTCGATAGATACATTTGTAGATACTTGTTTTACTTACCCCGAAAATAAAAACTTCCTACGCAATTTTTCGTAACGAAAATAGTCGTTTAACGAAGCATCACTTACAGGACTAGTCTAGGACAGCAATATTTATTAAAATTTATACATATTAAAAATGGATAATTATTATTAAAACCTTTCAATTTTTTTAATTATTGTGTTCTTTTCACACTTAACTTGCATTAATATTTTAATAAAAATATAAAATAAAACGTTATTAAAGCATTCCAAACATGCTACTTGTGTAGATTTTCTATCCGCAATCTGGTGTTGTGCAAAATGTTAATAACTTGTATGAATTCCAATATTTTTCGTTGTTTGAAAACCTAGAAAATATTTTACCACTTTAACAGAAACAATCATAGCCTAAATATTATTTCTGATAACCTAATCTCAAAGTAGGTGTTGGTACGATTCACACTATAACCATTTTGCAAGTACCTAGTGCTATTTAGTTACCTTCATGTAACTAAATAGATTGTACTTACTCTTTATCACATTTTCAAAAGCACTTCATTAAGATAGCCCTTACTTTAAGAGTTCTTAAATTGACTGTTGACAGAAAAAATAGAACTGTATAACAAAGCTCTTTACTGTACTCGCAGACTTAGAGGATTCACCTATGGCTTGTCGTGGTACTTATCTACAAGTCCAGTAAGATATACATTCCAAACTTATTACATAAATATTAAATAACTATTACATGTAATAAAGAATGATTTCTGTTTAATACATGAATTCTCTCCATACGTGTAATTGTGGTACATTCTTATCTAATTGTGGTACTTCGGTACAAGCTGTCAATTATGGTACAAGTACATACAATAATTATGATACATTTGGCAACACTGCCCTGGACGGACAAGAATGCATCTTCCTCACACAATCGCATTATGTAATAATATCCATTGTTTATAGAGTTACTACATCTACTATCCATTTTTTTTTCTAGAGTCCTCTGACTTTGAAACCGTATTGCTCTGGAACTACTGAACCAAATTAAATATTTTAAAAACGAGCAAATAGTAAATTTATTTCTACATACAACAGTAAAATATTATATTTCTAACTGGTATACTTTTGTTTTTATCTGACGATACGCAATAAAAGATACCCATTTTTAGGGGCGATTTCATTGAAGTTAAGTTAACTAATTTTTTTCTCAGAAAGTATATGTCATATATCTATCAAATTCTTGTAGGGGTTAGAAAGAAACCTTGCGGTTCTTATGTTATTAATTTTCAGACAAAAAAGCGTTTTATTTAAGATTTATGCGAAAAAATAGCGAACTATGCGTTCTTATTTATTAATAGAGATAGCGTCAAGTTTTTTACGCTAAATCAACACTTTTCATGTGTAGACATTATTCTTTTCAAAAAAATGTTCCTAATTTTAATAATAAAAATGTGGAAACAAAAAACGGTTTTTGATGACAAGTGGTTTCGACAAAAACCGTTTTTTTTGTTATTGCACTTTTATTGTTAAAATTCTGAATATTTTTTTAAAGAAAATAATGTCTACATATGAAAAGTGTTAATTTAGCGAAAAAAATTTAACGCTATTTCCATTAATAAACAAGAACGCATAGTTCCCTATTTTGTCATATAAATCTTAAATAAAACACTTTTTCGTCCAAAAATTAATAGGATAACAACCGCAAGGTTTCTTTCTTACCCCTACAAAAATCTCATAGATATATGACATATACTTTCTGAGAAAAAAAAAAATTTAACTTACTCTCAATGAAATTGAACCTAAAAATGGATACCTTTTATTGCGTATCGTCCGATAAAAACAAAAGTATACCAGTTAGAAATATAATATTTTACTGTTGTATGTAGAAATAAATTTACTATTTGCTCGTTTTTAAAATATTTCATTTGGTTCAGTAGTTCCCGAGCAATACGCTTTCAAAGTCAGAGGACTCTAGAAAAAAAATGGATAGTAGTCAGCTAGCCCATGCTGGAGGAGCAAAGTACTGCAAATGACCCTATTTTGGGGCGAGAAAAACCCGAAATTGTCAATTATTATTATTATCCTCATTGAATTTAATTAAATCCACGTTTAGTTTAAAAGGTTTTTCTACATAGTTTTCATTCTGACAGCCCCAAGTTGTAATAAGCCAAATACGTAAGATGCGATTTTAATTTACGAATTACTAGATTTTACACTTCTTTTACCCCAATATTTGCCCGTCGAATACGGTACTCTGATACGCCAACTTGGCCTGGCTGACAAGATGTAATAACTCTGTTTAGCGAGGTGACTACCCATCTAGTAGATTTCAAAGCAATTCCAGAATAATAAATTAATTTTATTCGTTTTATGTTTGGCGGTTTATTTCAAATTTAAAATTCCATCAATTTTATTTATGATAGTTTTTGTATTATAAAATTATAAAAATATGAAAATACAGATACTGCACAATACAGATACACAGATACTACAGAAAATGTATCTAGATCCAAATACAGTTACAAGATTTTAAAAGTATCTAGATACTTGTATCTAGATACATTACAACACTGCCTACAAGTTAATCACGTTAAAATACGATTTTGAAAAGTGAAACAAAACATGAAAGAAATCGGCTTCGGTAGTATTCGGAAATCGCAACGGTAAAATAACATATTATACGAATCCCGATCTTTCATTGACTTATAAAGCTGTGAAATCTCAGCCTCAATGCTGCGTATAGGAAGAGTATACGATCGATAACCTTGCCGCTGCGCTGTAACGAGCCAGCCAATGCATACAGATGCATGAGCTGAGGCTTGAAATTTCGAGCCTCATCCATTCTGTTTATCGCGTTGTCTGCGTTGGGTATGCGCATATAAATACATTTTATTATAAAATAAGCTTATTTATATTAAATTCAATAGTTTTAATCTAGAAAGTATTGATATAATAAATTTATTAACATAGTAATAAAAAAATAATTGACGGTAAAATATTTAGATTTTATTTTTATTTAGTAATAATTATTCGTTTAGGTGTGAGGCTCAGCCTCATTTGCCTCGCCCGGCGAGCCGCGCCTGACTATAATTGATTCCCTGACGTACCTACGTATAGGATACCTATGTTGCATTTTTGTAATCTTATTGAATCATTTATTGAATAATGCAATGAAATCTCGACTATCCCCATAGAAAATTAGCAATTATATCATAAACATGACTATATATAAAACAATTTTAGTTTTCCAAAAAAGACAATTGAATAATTTTTGATTGATAATTAATACAGCCTCCAAATAAGTAACAACTTTCGAGTTGTTTTGTTAGTCTACCCTAACCCATGCATTTAAAACCATTTATTATTTTGTCATTATTCAAGATTCCAGATTGCCGTATTAAAATGGTCAAATTATAAATATTACATTTTATTCGAATGTAATAAATTCGATTAGAAAATCGAGCTTAATGTCTCGAGTTCATTAAAGCTTAATGTTTCAAGATTGCCTTAAATTTGCAAGAAAAGTGAAAAACACTTTTTTCTAATCTAATATTCTAATATTGGAACGGATAGCCGCCCGGTAAAGAGGCTAACTCTTCAGCAGGTAGTCTGGGTTCGATCTCTAGAATGGGCGGGAGGGTACCACGCACAAGTATGTATATCATACTTCTGTGGTTAGGCACTGTTAATTAATTATAATTAACTTCAATAATAATAAACCGTATACACCGACAGGGTTGACAACATTACTCTTCAGATTTGCTTTTTACTACTTCGAAAAGGAAATTAAGCAATATATCAATGACACCTGAAGAACATTAAGAGCTGGTTTTAGAAAAATTTTAAATATGAAACCCAAAGTACACTGCCCTAATATGTTTCGTAACCCATAAATAATTCTCATCTCAACAAACTGTTAACTTGACCCTGATAATATTAACCATTAAATTGATGACGATCTTTACTATCGCTACCTTTCATACTGACCGCTAATTCTCGTGTTAGCCAACAGACAATATCTCCATCATTAGAGACGCATAGTCATTCTTATAGACTATTCGAAGCTTCTAAGCTTGCACACTGTCTATGACTGCTAATTGTTCTAACAGGCGGCGAAAGTTGAGAATACCGCTGTCGGAGACAAGTAGTTGTCATATTACAGCTACTAACCAAAATGAAGAGGAGCTCTAATATAACTCCATAAATTAGCTAAGGCAGCTCCTATATTTTTTTCTGGTTCCGTAATTTGATAATGGTCGTCAGCTGGTCACAGTAATAAACCTTGGGATGCTAATCAAATGCTTGCTCAAAGGTGGGGAGGATTTTAAGATTTCCATCTTTGGAAGAAACTATTTTTTCTGTTGCCATCTCTCACATGTCAAAAACAATCTGCACCGGTCTATGTAGGTAGCGAACAGTATTTTTTGTATCACAGCTAGAAAACAAGGAAAATACCTTAACTTTCGGATCTGAGAGTAGTCATAAAAGACGTCACAGGCGACGCGAACCGTTCTTTCCAAATAAGTGATCCAAAGTCGAGGAGGATCTTCATTGGTACTTCTCGAATCACTTATCCAAATTCACGGACAATTTATATAATTTTTCAATCCCGTGATTCATGTGAATGTAGACTGCATTAATCATCCGATTCTGAAAATGATCTCGAATGTAATAAATAATTCTCAAATCAGTAATCGGTAGTTGATCTGTAATCAAATCGGTAATCTCTGCATTTGATGACAATGCTTACTGCATTAAAAAGCCGAAGATCGGGAAGATTTGGATTCAATTAAGAGAGACAATTCACTTGGAATCGCTCATTCTCTTGAATGGGCAGTCCCCCACTAAATGATCTAATTTATCACAATCTAAACTAAATCTTTCAAGCGGAATCGTCGTCTAGTTTTCAAATACCACAAGATACATCGACGTTATTTTTTTTAATATAGCATTTTTAAATAGCGTTATTTATGAATTCAGACTTTTTCCTATACAAGAAGTATTGCTCAATAACCTTTGAACCCAAAATTTACTACACTTACAGTATTATTTTGCATCTCTTTGACTTCTTGTAGGTAACTAAACTTCTTTCACTATAAAAACAAACAAAAAATGTTGTTTTGGATTCATATGGATTTCCATTGTGTTCATGCAGCACGCAAGTATAATTAAATAGTATTTCCGTTACTTTTTTAATATGTAATGCGGTTCAAATTAAAGAACTAAACGAAGACATTTTCTACATTTTTAATCAACAAAATACTCTGTAATTAATAATGTTGTAGAATTATTATTCGATGTGAAGACAAAGTAAATTGGCTTTTTGTAAATTATACGAACCATTAATTTTCTTGTTAACAATTTATTATTGTTAACTAACATCTTCGTTAATGTATAACTGTGATACTTGTCACTATTATCAACCTGGCAATATTGAGAAATAAACAATTACATGTCCCCATGTCTTTTGTATATCTTTGGTGGAAAAGAACCATAGGCGGCGCTAAACTTCTTTATTGGGGGTGTGCACAAGTAAAATATTTTCTTTACTACTATATTCTAATTCGATTATTACATATGCAATAGCGGTTTCATTATGAGGTTTATAATGCAACAACTTTTTATAATGCGACGAGCCGTTGGCCAATGAGTCAACAGAGTTGCGTAGGAACAAGCTAAAGTTAGTATACACTAATTT
Source organism: Agrypnus murinus (assembly GCA_929113105.1). NCBI lineage: Eukaryota > Metazoa > Arthropoda > Insecta > Coleoptera > Elateridae > Agrypnus > Agrypnus murinus. The sequence goes on along the minus strand of OV816028.1, from coordinate 156,035,860 downwards.
AAATAAAGAAATTTTGATTGTAATATTTGGTGGTAAGTAAGCCTTAAGAAGTAATAAATAAATTCGTTGGTAATTTTTATAATGCAATGAAAGTTAGGAAGATTTAGTAGTTGCTTAGGTAAGACCTCACCTTAGACCTTCACAGTCACAGTTTGAGGTTACAGCTTTAGAACAGTTTTAGACGTCCACTTAGGAGTTATAAATTTTACGGTCGAAGAAAAAATACTGTATGCAACTCTCACATAATGGTTATCGATACACTCGTACGAATACTCGTCATACTCGTGTACTAATAACCATCATTATGTGCTCGTTTCATAATATATACTATACCTGCGGCAAGCCTGTTTATATATGGTTTCAGTATGGTAACAAGCATTTTCGTAGATACTGCGAGTAATTCTAGTCACGTAGTCGCAATTAAGGGTATGTTGCAGAATCGACAATACGGCAAGGTTAGTAGAAGCACGTGAAGATGTATGGATAGCCAAAGTCGCATGCCAGTGCTTCTAAAATTTGGCTCGGCTATTGATAGATTTTACTCTCGATTAAAAACGATTCCTCAATGGGTGCCTCCGACACCAATAAAGTGCTTGAAGCGCTGCAGAGAAATGACTGTAAATAGTTGATATTGTTGATATGTTATTGTTGTCAGTGTCATTTTTCTACAGCGGTTCAAGTACTTTATTGGTGTTGGGCGAATATCTCAACATGAAGCGGATTTCATTTGTGAAAATATGAATTTTGTTATTTAACTTAAATACACGAATTCTTTGCAGATTAAAAACTAAACAATTTACATTGATTGTGGCGTGTACAGGCACTTCATCCCCGAGGAACTCCGAGATTAGAACGAATTAAATATTATATTTAATATAATACTATTCATATACTAAATGGTACTCGTCAAAAATGGAATTTCCTCGGAATTGGACCTCTCGATGTGTCACAATAGAAGAGCAATGTATTAAAAGTAATGGAATCCTATCAATAGTAAAGGAAGTTATTGTTATATACAGGGTGTAATTAATGATTCGGTAGGTAAAACTCTGCAGTACGATATTCTACGACGAAAACTGAGTTAAAAACTCTAATAACATTTTTTTCTCCGATGGCTCTTTCAAGAAATATAAGCAGTTTTAGATTTTTAAAATTGGCAGCAGTGTAGGTTCTTCAATGCTAATAATGATTAACTAACGGATATAGTAAATCGAGTATCCATGATGATACACTACGCTGTTGTCATATTTTTAAAAAGTACGATCACTTGTATTCTTACGCATAGAATTTTTGTGGTTTATAATATATTACGATACGAGACCGGTAAGTGCTTTATTTTATAACCGGTAGAGAAAAAGTTGCAATTTTTTCCAATTTTCAATATCTGTTGTAAGCACTTAACGATGAGTATCGCATAATATTTTTTATTCGCAATCATATTGCAATATGTACATTTCTGTCATTGTAAAAACCTCGGAAAGTAAGCTATTTCTATAGCAACAGCAAAGTGGTTAACAATTTTCTTTACATGTCTGTAAAACTTGACCAACTTTTATTTAATGTTCAAAAGTGACAAATGCTTGTATAGTTTTTAAAATGTATTACTTATGCACACTTGTGGGACACCTGACGCTAGCCGCCGTGGACACTACGCCGACTAGCGGTTTTGGATATTTTGCCGACCGTGGACACTACGCCGACCGCAAGAGGTGGACACTTTGCCGACCGTGACCACGATCAGCGTATTGTCCACGGTCGGCAAAGTGTCCGGTAGACGTAAAGGTGCATACCACATCAAAGGTGTCTCTAACTAAAGTTTTAATTAAAATCAACAAGAAAAAAGATAGCTTTACCTCATTCTAATAGGTGGAAAAAGATTAGAATTGGTCACCATGGTAATTAAACACGTTATTAACTTAACAGTGAGATGTGAATACGGCCCAACGAGTTTAATATTTTCTTTCATTACATTACTTCTCAACACATTACAGTCAATAGTCAAATTAACTACAACTAAAGGAAAATTGGAGAACATTCGAGAATTTTCAGCATTTTGAGAATATTTCAAGATCTTTTGAAATTATCCTTATTTTGGGTATATCTTTGCACGTTAAAGGTATATTCTCCAGTCCTGCTCACCTTTGAGGGTTTATTCTCGTTCTTTCTCGTTTGTGCTCTGGGAATATTCTCCAAAAATAAATGCTCGAGCATTTTCCGGCACTATAGTATAAAAATAAAAAATAAAATAAAAAAGATGCCGTACGATGAAAACACTGTAATATGTGCTAGAATTAGAGGTAGACAAATATGATTATTGTTATGGTTTTTCTATTGTTATTATTAGATACATGTCGAATAAGTAATGTAGCTTAGACACGATTAAAAATGCCTCAGCCGAACAGCAGTGGACGCGTGAGCTAGCAAAGGACTGTTTATATTTAAAAGTGCTGGGCGACACTGGTTCATTACAGTTTGCACACAAAAACGGAAACACCAATCTTTTGCTATAATAAATGAGTTAAAATCAAGATTGCTGATTTCATATTAGTGTTTAATACATTTGTCAGTTGTTGCAAAAATTTTCTGACGTTTACATAACTTCTTTCTATTTTGTGTCTATAATAAAGCTGTTAAAGCACCCAAAACAGTGCATTAATAGTTCATTTGAGTGCTTTAATAGCCCAACTTTTTCAAAGTTGGTACCATTGAAAAAATTTGAAAAAACAGAAAATTGGCAAAAACTTCACTCTAAAAATTTGAATTTCCAGATGTCACGTCAGTGTTGTCAACTACCACAAAATTCCCTAAATTTTGAAATTGAGATTTTTTTTAATTTAAAAAGGGAATAATAGCATAAAAACTCGTTTCATAATTCATTATTGTACTCGTCCTTTAGAAAACTCGCCGCAAGCGGCTCGTTTTCTGAATTTGGACTCGTACAATAAATCTTATCTTATGAAACTCGTTCTTTAATATACTATTATAGTATATTATGTATTAAGGGGTTTATTGAATGTGTTAGAGCTCGCAGAGTCAGTTAGCACCTGAGGCGAAAGCCGAAGGCGCGAAGACGATAAAGGGATCTAAAATACTAATTAAGCCCAAAATGCATACTTCAGTTTATGTCCGGTCTAAGTTTAAATTAATATTTAATTTTAAAATAAAAATAATTTGAAAAGTGCAAAACTTCAAGTACGTAGGTGCAGCGATAAAACTTCAAGTGGGTAGATGCAATGGTATATAATTACTGTTATTACTATGGAGACGGCGTAAACAAGGGTAGCTATTTTTCTAGCGGGTTCTAAAAAGTTTTATAGCATCCCACTTACTGTATGTAAAATTATAATAGTTATTTATGTATTTAGGGCATAATGAAGCTTTTATGGCCAGAAGCGTTATTTCTTGCCCGAGGCGCTAGCCGAGAGCTAGAAAAAGGCTGTAGGGCCATAAAAGCAAGTTATGCCCGCAATACATATACTATTTTATGCACAGATTAAGTTTTTATGTAAAAAGTTTGTGTTGTGTAAAAATATAATTAAATGAGTACGTAGGTTACATGAAGCCGCTGTACGTATACTTATGTGCATATATACGAAGTACGTTACTATAGTTACTATCTAAAATACTTAATTTCAGCTTATTTTCATTGGTGATAAGTTTACAAATTATATTAAGAACCAATCAAGTTCTACAAATACAGCTCTGACATTTAATTGACGTTTCGTTATTGCCCGTCTGACCATAAAGAGGCCCTTGGGCCATAAAAAGACTTTTATGTTTAGATGAGTCTTGCAATAATAGTCTAATTATAATGCATCTTTGCATAAAAAAAGCATTAACTTGATTAATGCTGGCGTTTCTATTTTTTTGGCCGCGATAGTACATATTCTCTTTTTCCGATTCATTTCACAGTATCCGTAATTTTACTCATATCTACCCCTGAAAGACCATACACGAGTTACTTGCAAAATGGCCGCAAGTTCTACGGCCCCGAAATCATAGTAACAGACACATTCGTAAATATAATCGCGTCATAATTGCGATTTTGTGGTGCGCTCGTCAGTTATGCCCCTCTGTCGCCCTTCATCTTGGATTTGAGACATAACGATTGAAAAGAATTAAAATACTTATAGCCGTATTCAAAGAGGTCTAAAACATTGAAAATGACCTGCAGTGATTTCCAGGCGCCGTTGTCCAGTCTTCAAGGCTATTATGATTATTTCCGATTAGGATTTAAAAACGATTCCCGACATTTTATATTAAAAGTAAATCTTCACAAAGTGTAGATTAAAAATAAATGTTTACCAAATTTGAAGATAAAATAAAATAAATCTAATGTTAGGGTCAAGGTTAATTTCTTTAATGCAAATAATGCAGTGGCGATATTAAATTGTAATTATTGCCCGACCTATTGAACTAAATGTCACATTTTGCGTATACACTTATGTTTGAGAGCCCTTCTATTCAATTTTATTTCCTTTTTCAACAAAACCCCTTTCCAATAAATCATACCTACTGTTTCAAAACGCACAGGTGTTGTCTGAATCTGCATCATTCTTCTTATTTTACGTAACTGCTCTTGGTATTTCAGCATTCCAGAAAAATCACTTCTTGCCTTCTTTACGAGGAAATTCCAAGGTAGTAACAGATCTGTATCTAGAAGCAAAAGCAGTATACTTACTCGAATCAAAAGTGTTGACTAGAAACGAAGAGATAACCTATCATCAGAAAGAATATTAATAAAAATCTTTCTCAAGTGGATTCGACGTGTTTTTCTGTAAATATTGTATTTAAAGACAATCAAATCTTTTTTTTTCGAAAACCATTAATTAATTATTTTTTTCTATTTTTATTATGAGAATCTTGAACAATTGGACATAAAATTTCTTCAGAAAAAAGTTATTAGTGGAGGTTGTTTATGCGTGCGCGTTAATGTTCATAAAGTGGATTCTTCTTCTTAAACAATTTCTTAATAAATTCCTTTGTTTCAACAGAAAAATAACAAATAATTATTACCTAAATGACATTTTGATAAATTCTTTTCACCTACTACCTAACAATATGAATTTATAAAATTTTTCCAAGCTTAGTGTGAACTCATTTTCTCTCTTTTATGTGAATGCTAACGTTATCTTAAAACATGCCCAAAACGGTTCTTAAAAAGAAGACCTTGATGATGACAAGATAAGATAATCTGTTTTAACAGCACTGGTGTCACAATTAAATCAATATTTGCTAAAGTTTGGGCTTTTTACAAGAAAATAAACGGGGGGAATGAGGAGGCATAAAAAGACAATTATTTCGACTTGACTCCCTTTTTATGCGTTAAAACTAAGTAATGAGAAAAGAAATTGTCCAGGCTAATGCGAATCGGTGATGACTTAGTTTATGTTAGTAGGTATTAGAGAAAAAGGAAGGATAAGAAGAAAGAATGGGGGCGATTTCGTTTTGTCCCCTTTTAGCTTTTACTTTCGTGTATTTTTTATCATTCTGACAGTGGCTCCTTACGCAATTTCGTTTCCTTCGCCAAGCCCACGTGTGTTATTTTTTCTATACGGTTTTCTTGTAACTAGTCAAGTGATGATAATAGGTATAGTAAGTACTACGTTAACGTTGCAGAATCAGTAAAATGTTGTTTACATACATTAAGTAACATTTCGAGGATATACATGGAGTGGAATATTTGTAAATCCTTGAGGATTAGATAACAACATTTAGCAAATGCAAAGGTTTCATCGGATGATTAAAATAACTTCAAAGGATTCCAAGATTCTCTTTTTCGTATACTACACGCTCACACAAATATTATCGCTGGTATTATTATACTAAGTCAGTAAACAGTGAAATCGATGCCAAAAAGTATAGATAAATTTGGGGTTGCTTGGTCAGTCGCTGGAATTTTTTTTTCTAAATTTCCCAATTACGTAAGAGCTAAGTACAGGTGTGTGTTTGTTTTAAAACATACACATCATCGCTGCGAACTGACTGCATGCAGTAGTTACAAAAGTAAGCCACCTAGCTCTAGCTCGGGAGCGTCCTCGTCCTAATTTGCGAGCATGACGATGACGTTTTACGTTACAACTTGCATATGTTTGTTAACATTACTGAAAAAGACACGCTGCACCGGACCTTCGACGTCCACTGCTCTTATCGCTATCTCTCCTCCTGCACACAGCAAGGCGACTTTGCGGGTACAGTTCTGGCCACCACACAACAGCAGCAGAACGACGACGACAGGAAGCGGGTCAAGGAGACGCTCGGGCCAAAAGTCAACTAGCACAGCTCATTGTGCTTATTGATTACAAGAAGTCGATTACCATACAATTGAGGATTCACTTTATTTGCTCACCGAATTCCATTAATGGAAGGGTTCTTACGTCTCCATGTTTATAATGTATAGGAACTACCATAGGAATATTTGCTTCTTTTGATAATAGTGGCCCTAATAGATACATAAATCAAATCCCCGTAATTCATTTTAATGTGTTCTTAAGCGGGGTTAATGCTTTTTCAATTATGTTCGTCAGTTAGAAGAAGCTAAATTTCTCCTTCGAGTGCATTGTTGTTCCTTAAAAGAGACATCCTATTTTTAAATCTTTAAATACATTATTCTATTAATGTATTTTGTGTTAAGAAGTGTTTTTCATTTTCCAGACTCTTGAAATTGCTTAGATAATGAAAGGAAATCGTCTGTATTACAGCAGACTGTGTTGGCCATAAAGATTTTAAAAAATCACGTGATGTAGATTGTCAGAAACTCAAAATGATAGAACATGTAGGTTATATTAGAGTCCCTATTACAGCTGGTTTAAAAATAATCATTATTTAGGAAATCTAGGTTATATTCATTCTCGCATTGAAGCAATGTTGCTATCTTAATAGCTTTAGTAAACAATCATCGTCTTCTGAATGTTTCTTGAAGTAGTTGTTTTCTAAGGATAATAAATGAAAAAAATATTAGGTTCCGCAAAATTAACAAATAATAATAAGAGCATTTAAGATCAAAATAACACCAACTGCAAAATATTTGTCAATTCTTTTAAGTAACCAACTTATCAAAACAAAAAATGTATCGAAGTCAACCAGTCTCAGTGGTAGTGACTAGAGTTCCTAAATGAAAATTTCAACTGTATTATTTTAGAGTTAGGACACGGATGTCAAAATCTATCTCTTTCTAGGCCAAAACTAAGCTGTCTGAAACAGAGATACTTTTTTCCTCTCTTTCACATTCAGCAGCTGTCAGGTATAAATTTTAGGTTATGCTGTCATGTTTATTTTTTTGCATGTAAAATTTTTTAATGTGCACATATCATTTATTTATTGTTTGTAGGGAATTTTTAAAACTACTATAGTATATACATCAATTTTACGACAGTTTTTAATAAAGTATTAATTGTACCAAATTTCAGATTTATATAAATGTCATACTGACAGTTTAATTTATTAAACCAATTTTCATGATTGTCAACCTTCTGATAAATATCTTCAAAATATGAAACGTCACTAGGAAAATTTGACAAGCGTGACTTTAAATAACACACAGCTCAGTTCATGTTTAGGAACCCTAGTAATGACTGCTCTTGTGTAGGAGTTTTTTGTTTAGTTAATTGTTCTGGTCATTTTGATCTATGACAGCGTAGAAGTTGTCGGAGATCAAATCTGACCTTAATGAAGTGACCAGGTTTGATTACTATATTATTAATACCACGAACTTATTTTGAAAAATGGGGAACAAAATTGAATTCTGCCTCTTGCAGTGTAGTGTGCAAATAAACCTGACAATTCTAAAATATTTGGAAAGTAATTAAATAATAATCATTGTAATGAAAGATTGAATAGTTTAGATAATAGGCCAGTAAAATGAGACCCGATATGGACCGTTGGTGGAAATAAATGTTGGAAAGCGGGAGATCGTTTCGATCGCTTCGTTTGACGTCAAATATAAGTATCCTAGGTTTGCACGGTCCCTCGACTCGAGCTTACCTGAGGGCTTGATATATACTTGACACATGATTACAATTATGCTCATCTTCTTGAAGAATTTTCATACATAACTTTGCAACATCGACGGATTATCGCTGAAATTGTGTTTATTTACAAATTGCTACATGGTTTCATTACTGATGCTAATCTACTTTCTTTGCTCAACTTTTACATACCTAGAATCAATAGTAGGAACCACTATATCTTTTATATACAGACATCTAGCACTCGACATCAGTCGTTTTCACCTATGATATCTATGAGTAAGAATGTTAATACGTATTGTTCTAATGTTGATATTTTCAATGTGTCTTTAATTTCGTTAAAAAGCTACTTAAGTAATTATTTTTCTTTAAAATCTGTTTGATATAATATATTTGTTTAAGTTTTGTTTAGTAATTAACTATTTTATATTCAAGTTATCATCTTATCATTATTCTTCATTTCTTTACTATTATTATTATTATTATTAATATATTATATGTTGTATTGCATGTTGTACTTATTGATACCTATATTGTATTAAAATAAGATTATCCTGTAATAAGTAGATTTGCTACTGTTGGATAATAAACGTATTATTATTATTATTATTATTATTAGCAATTAGGATCAATCCGTACGAAGTAGTGCAGTACTGGTCGCTCGATCATTTCGAAAAAAGATAATTTTTTGTGTGTTATGACCCCTAAGTATTGGTAGATCAAAACCACTGTCATTTTATTTTTATTCCATTTGATTGAGATATGGTAGCCATATTTGTTTCGTGGTGGACGACGTTGCTTGCAGTTTTTGATGTAAACGTAAATCTTGATATCTCAAGAACGGTTGATCCCAGAGACCTGCGGTAAAAATTATTGTATTACTCACATGTCGGACTATATTTTTAATCTAAACATAACATTGATATGACGTATCATAACGAGAACTTTAAAACCCATAAATAGCAGATTTAAAATATTTTATACATAAACTACCTCTAACCGTGTACGTTTAAATAGAAAAGCCGCCCTAAGACTTCATTTTTATCTGAATATATGAAATATGCCCACATAAAAGCGAAAATTTTTGTAAAAACTTTAAACTTCGGGATTAAATCACACCCATAAGTAAGCGTCCTACGAAAATTATGTTTAGATTTAGAAAAAATGTTGTCCGATATGTGAGCAATACAATCAGTTTTACCGCAGGTCTCTAGGATCAACAGTTCTTGAGATATCAAGATTTATGTTTACATCAAAAAACTGTAAGAAACGTCGTGCATCACAAAACAAATATGGCTGCCATATTTCAATCAAATGGAATAAAAATAAAATGACAGTGGTTTTGATCTACCAATACTTAGAGGTGATAACGCACAAAAATTATCTTTTTTCGAAATGATCGAGCGACCAGTACTGCACTACTTCATATGGATTGATCCTAATTGCTAAGATGGGGGATGACAAAAAATGGCCACTAATTTAATCCGGCAACCTCTATAATATCAAAGCTTAGATATTTCTCGACTTATATTAACAATCAGAATGAGTCCAACGGGTTTTTTTATACGGAAAGCCTCTGGGCGTCCGGAAAATCGAAAATTTGTAAAATTGTCGTTTCCCGACCGTCGATTTCGACCATACCACTGGACCGAATTTAAAGTTTTGGATACTCATCCGACACAGAATTTAATCCTCTTTAATTTTGTAACAGTGAAACTTTCGTTGGAAAGCACCGCTTTGGAGTTATAAGCGAAAAACTAAAAACGGTCCGAAGATTTCGTGGTTCTTTTGATGTCCTCAGGTAAGCTCGAGTCGAGGGACCGTGCAAACCTAGGATACTTATATTTGACGTCAAACGAAGCGATCGAAACGATCTCCCGCTTTCCAACATTTATTTCCACCAACGGTTTCTATTTTACTGGCCTATAAGTTGTAAAGGTTGATGTAGGCTAGTATACAAATAATAAACCACTGTCTATCAAAAATAATAGTATTTTTAATTAGATGGAGGTTTCTCGCAGAAGAAAACATTTACAGCCGTACTTATAGTGAAATAACACGCGTGTAACACAATGTTTATTAATATGTTACACGCATGTAAATCTATAAGTACGGCTGTTAGTAGTTGCGAAGATGGCGCTTCAAAAATGTCTATATAGCCCCTCTATTTCAAATAGTCGCGACATCGTGGAGCAAACCTGACACAAACTTTAATGAAGAAAAATTACTACATGCTTGGTATAGAAGGAATTTAATAAAATACCGTTAAAGAATAGTATATTACGTTATAAGTCCGGTAAACCCAAGTTTACAGTAGCGAGTTGAAAACGTTTCGGGACGAGGCGACGAAGGAGCCGAGTCTCGAATGTTGAAACGAGCTACTGTAATGGTTTACCGGAAGTATGACGTAAGGCGTTTTATTTCATACTGCCTCACATTGTTCATTTTTAAAAAAAATGCATTTAAAATTTTCAGTCCGGTAAAATTTTTTACCGGACTCAAATTAGATTTTCAGTCCGGTAAAATTTTTTACCGGACTCAAATTGGATTTTCAGTCCGGTAAAATTTTTTACCGGCCTTGTAACGTAATAATTCATTTACCGGACTCAAATGAGTCCGGTAAATACCCTTTTACCGGACAGTATGAAATAAATACAATTACGGAGGTATATGTCATATTAATATGGCCGTTTTTACACAACATGAATGTCCATTATCAAATCAAGGCTAAATTGTTGATATTTTTGTGCATGGTTATAATTGAAACTAAGATTTATTGTAAGACGGTATGCCAAATCTGGTAACATTCAATATCGCCAACATCGTTCTGGTGCTTTTGCTCCAGCGGCGAGATCTATTGTTGTCGCTACTATTTGAAAATAAAGGGGCTATAGTCGCCTATTTTTATATGGTAAAGCATATGGAGTTTCCGGTATTAATAATATTAAAGTATTTGCTTATAGTCCCGTTGTCACTTTTTGCCGCGCAGAGTTTAGGACTTTCTGTACTGTTAGGCGTTCGGTACACAGAACGCCTAAAAAGGGATCATGGAAACTTATACCTAAAATACATTACAATTGTGGCGTAAATTGAATACACTACTCGCAATTCTGAAAGTTTCACAATTAATATTGCAGAGAAGAAGAAAAAGATAATAGGCATTATCAAATGTATAGATTACGATGTACTTTTCCAAATAACATGAAATGACTTCATTTCTTAGAAGGGGTCTATGCCTATTTAAGTGAAATTGGCCAAAGATATAGAAGCTTACCAAAATCAACATCATTTTAGTACGCTTCTATAGCTTTGTTCAACTTCACCTAAATAGGCATAGAACTCTTCTAAGAAATGACGTCATTTCATTTTACTTGGAAAAGTGAAACCAAAATGATGCTGGACTCTAAGAATGTAACAATCTCCGTCTGATTAAATTGTTTTATAATTATCAGCTTAGGTACTAGATTTCGCCAACTGCCCTTAGTAGCAAGACTAGGAAGTACTATATGATATTAAAAAGCGTTGAAGACTTCTGATGATTTATGTAGAAAGAAATGGTTAAAGACACGGGCTACGACATTAAAGATCGTCCGCAAATTCGGTAATGAATAGAAAATTGTAAACAAAATCGCCGCCTATGGCTGTCACATTAAAGGTATCTTTTGATTTACGATATCGTATGGCAAAAGAACATTTTATGGAGATTGTTTTCGATTTTTAATGACAAAAAGTACAGATGCAAATTGGCAATTTCCACGATACGAGGATCGTCTTTCTTCTGATAATTTTCTATACTTAATACAAGGATTGCCAGTTTCCACTACAAACGAGCTCGGCTTCGAAACCTGACATGGAGTATTATCCCTAGCTTAATTAACTAATATATTAATAATTACTATCATGTGCTCTCATTAACCAACATACGAATTACATACATCGCCAAAGGCATGTCATCTGAGTCAGTGATCCTTGCCAACAGTGGCTACATTTCGAATAATTCATTATGCCTTGTTGGGCTCCAGTAACTAGAGCTAAAGCCATTTTTTACTTGCAATAGTGAATACAGTCGACGAAAACTATTCTATGTTAAAGACCGCAATACTACTGTATCATCTTTGGTTTCTAATTAAATTACTAATAACTATAGAATTAGAATACGCATCCAAAATTTATCCATGGTTTTTAGTTATATTCGCCATCAAATGCTATATAATATATCCTATTTAGTTCTTTAACGAAGTTCACCGCCGATTACGGCAATACTAGAAAAACACTTTTCGAGTTGCGAAAGCTTATTAGTCATTGGTATTAGGCATCGTCTTGCTTCATAACACCGATAACTAACATCATTAAACGTTCTACTCGAGGCCATTAAAATACACTAACAAAGGTAGTGCTATTCGATATCGTTCTCCATTTCGAAAAGATAATATGGACGGCTGACTTCCAAAGGTGACGATATTAGATATCGTATATATGGTTTCCAATTCGATCGCCCCCAAAAGACGACGATACTATACTGTATATTACTTTGTTGCTGCCAATAACTAGAAACACGCCACCAAAGGTCATTTTTAGTTTTCAATACGATAGTATCATCGTCGGACTGGGTGTACAATAACGTTCGCCTCTAAAGGCAGCATTAAAACACTTCTTCCTTGCTTTCCAATAACTAGGTAAGGCTTCAAAACCAACAGAGACATTGATATTGCTCTTCATTGATGGTATCGAATCTTCATCGTCAACGGCGGCGACAATACTTGCTTTTTAATAGGCTGGTATATCGTTGAGGTATGATATCTAAAAAGACAACATTAAGGCATTAAGGCCAACAGAGACATTGATATTAGATAAAACTCTCCATTGAATCATCAATGAGTCCTTTCTCGGTAACGGTAGCTACCTTAGATATTGTGCATCATTTTCTATGGTACCGTTCACCGGCAAAGGTGACGATAATTAAATGCCGTACTTGATCTTGAATACTGTTCATCGGTGACGGTACTACACTTTATGCATGGCTTTCAACAGCTTAGAAGGCATTAAGGCCAACAAAGCGATGGCATTAGATTCTGTTCTGCTTCCTGAAAGATTGAATCGAACCAATCGCCGCCAAAAGCGGTGGTATTAGATTATTATTAGATACCTTTATTAGTTTTCAATAGCTAAATAACAAAGGCATCAACATTTGCTACCAAAAGTAATGAAGAACCCTTTCGGTTTCGGAAAGCTGATGTGAGGGTAGCAATAGTAGCGATCGTCGTAAATCTCAAATAATTCTCCGTTACTGGAAGTATTAGATGTTTAATTATGATTTTTATTATTAATTTTTATTATTATTATTATTTATTTTATATAGTTACCTATTTTGTATCTACCTTAGCGACGTGTTTGTTTATAATTATATTACCTTTGATAATGACAGCATAGCTGTCGAAACAATATTGTCAGGTATATTTTAATAAAACTGTGAAACTTTTAATAATCTTTATTTATTTCATGATTATGGAGTTCCACAAAATAAGGCTGGAAACAATAATCAAATACCTTTGACCGGCAATACAAAATATCGCACTTGATTTTAATTTGTAACAGATGTCATCAAAGGCAGCGACGTTGTAGATGATTCCATTTTAGAAAAGTCCGAAATTGTTTGTCGTGCTTAGTTTTACATAGCTAAGTAATGAGAGAATTACCTTTACAGCCGTCTCGGTAAGCGAATGAAGACTCATAAGTGAGTTCTTTGTAGGTAAGAACGATTGTTCATAATAATCATAAAAGGTCACAAACAATAACTCATTGGAAACTTAGAACGAGTAAAAGTAATTAACTCCATTCTTTTAAATTAACTACTTTGTATGCATCTTTTGCTGTTTATAATATGATATCCACCTTATTAGGCTATTGGATTGCTGCTGTGACAGCTAAAATACACCCTCACTGATCTCCTTCATTATTCTGATGGTGGTTTACTGAGGTGGCGACAAGATGTCTGATTTGATGATTTTGATTTAGAAAAACTGATACTGTGGTCACTGATTTAAGTTGATCCAGATGCATTTTGAATTCGCTACGTTGTTTTGTAGAATTTGGGCATAACCTACCGGTCCATCTGCGAATATATCTTGCATAGTTGCCTTTTATTGTAAAACTTTCATTTCTAGAACCGCTACAGAGCAGGGGAGTGAATTATTTGAAATAAAGTGATTTTTCGATCAATCAAGCGATTTAAAGATATCTATTTAAGGTCTATGATCTTACATCTCCATACTAATACTAAATTTATACCTACTATAAAAAGTAAAAAATAATTAAACATTTTTTAGAAAAGTATGGCAGACTTGAGTGTACCAGGCAGGAGCTGTAAAAAAGCAACAATGTAATTTTACCCATATTTTCAAGGAGTATTAGATTATATTTGTCTAAAAAAATGCAAAACAAACTTTGTAATCCAATTCTTGGTTAGAATAATGTCAGCATCTGTCACTATTATTTTCTCAAGGAATATTAGATCATAGATACCTGTGCAAATCTTACTGTCAGTTTTCTGCTGAACATAATTTTTTTGGTTGAAAGGGTTATTAATTATTCTCTAATTTATCTGTAACTAACAAAATTTGCATAAATAAAAAATAGAAATTTATAATTTTAATTTAATTAACAATTATCACTTAACAATGAAAATACATAAGGCCAACTAATTTAAAGACGAATGTTACAATTTACTTACTTGAAAAATTCACTAAATATGATTTTTGTTTATTTAACAAGTACCTGTAATTGATAATTCTTTATTATTTATAAGAAAATGAATTGCTAAACTGATAATATGCTTTTAGGAGTGTTATTTTTCAATATAACAAATCTAGAAACACACAGTTCACATTATTCTAACCAAGATCTAGAAAGACAATTTTTGTTTTATATTTTCTGAAGTAAATATAATCTAGTACTCCTTGAAAATATGGATAAAATTACATTGTTGCTTTTTTTTACAGCTCCTGCCTGGTACACTAAAGTCTGCCATGGCTAAACTCAATAACTAAACAGCACCCCTCTAAAGGGGCATTACAATGTAAACAAACCACTCTTCAAATTCTTAACAATAAACATTAAGGATTTTCATTAATAAATTTAATTACTCCTACAATTCATTGTTTTCAACATATTCCGAGTTTCCTCTGCTTAAGTTTGCCCTTTTAAGAACGCAAAAACCGACCGAATTCAACAGACATCTTATGCACTTGTAATTGTATAATTTATTGTTTTAAACAATAAATGTCATAATGACATTGACATTTTAAATAAGGCTAGAATAATTGTCTTCTGAGATATTTGAGTTCCCATCAATCCGATAATAAATTATATTTGTGAATTTTTAAAGAAAGCCATTAAAAATATTTATTTGGTTTTCATTTACGATGTTATTTTATTATTATCACTTCCTTCGGATTTCGTCAAAAAATCTAACCTAAAAATTAATAAATATCCATAATTATCCACCGGTGATTTAAAGAGTAAACTTTAATAGCTCTCAAAGTCGACCCATGTGACTTTAAAACTACTGGTATACTTCAACATTAGTATGTACTTACGAAACTTTAATTAATCTGATTTTACTTAATTGCATTGGCTTTTCCGCGCTTGCAGAAGTTGATTAATTAACTTAATAAAGGCGTTAAGAAGTAAAAGATATTAGTATTAGTGGTTTAAATTGTACTTTAGTCTTAAAAATACGAATTTTCGGGATTAAGTCTAATTTAACATGTATTGAATCTTTTAGCTTTAATTTCTTTTTTATTGACATAAATGTTGCCTAGCAACGGCCATGGCACGCTATTCAAAATACTACAGAAAAGAAGTCTTGTGATCTTTTTGAAACCCATTGAAATTGAAACCAATTCTTCTAATATCTCATTTCAGTAATTACCCCCACGTGAAAATTCCTCCAAACGACAAAACACAACAAACAAGAAATCCGTTATAAAATTGGTCTCGCGTTTCCTGTTTAAATCCAATAAGGGTTTGTTTGTGTTTACTAGCAACCCCCAGGATGCCCCTTTAACTTCCTTCGAGCAAATAGGATAGTTTATATTCAAATTGTTAGGCGCCGTGGTTACCTTAAAGATATAGATAATCTTAAAGAAGGCATGTCGCCATACCATACCATCGCGTACCGTACCACCCAACCCTCGCAAAGCGACATCTTCGATCTTTGTGATTGCAAACGGCAAAGAGACTTGCTTTTTAAGTTTGACTTATTGGTATCTAGATGCATATGGAAAAACTAGTAGAAAATCTAAAAAATTTCTTGCAAGATCTGTCAACACGTAAAGAGTCATATGTTATTCCTGTCAGTTTTATGCTTCCGTGTGTGTTTAATTGAACGCAGTGAGCTGGGACATGAGGAAACCGGCAAAATTCTAAATTATTTTAGGGAGGTATGTTAATACTACGACTTTTTGGTACATTGAATCCGAAGAAACCGATTTCGGCCAGCAGCGAGCTCTCGGGATAAAACTGGAAACGGCGGCGCGCTGCTAGCTTGCTGCCTGCTTTTCTCTCTTGCTTGCTGCTGTCCGGGTGTGTATCGATTCTGTCGGCCCTGGTTACCTACACGCCTCGCCCAGGTAAACGGCGGCCTCACCGACCACCGACGAGTTGCCATGTCAACTCAACACCCGTCTTCATTTATTGTACTTAAATGTCAAAGCGGTGTCCCCTGGTGTAATTTGTGCTCGTTTCTGCCTCAAACTGGACGGAAAAAAGAGCACAGCCCCGTTTTTGCGTTTTCGCAATGGTAGTAGTAAAACTAATGCCTTCTTTTCAGGAGGACGGGCTAGTATGTCCGTGCCGTCGATGGTACATCGATCAGGAGATTCTTTAGTAGTGCGCAGCGTCGTGAGCGGTGACGCGTTGTTTGGTTCTACTGACGCAGTAGAGGACGTCGAGTACAGTGACGATTTGCCAGAAAGCGGTGACGACAAAGACTTGCCGGAGTGTAAAATTAGAAGAAACTATTCGTGCGGCAGTTGTGATTATTTTACGCAAAACCCCAGACATTTTCTATACCATCTCCGCGATGAACATAAAGAGAAAGTGAGAATATACGAGTGTCCGAATTGTCTTTACGCTTCCAAGCACTTTCAGAAGCTACTGCGCCACTCGAAGATGGTCCACGGCGGCACCGAGGGCGTCGAGGTGCCGGACTTTGCCCGTTCTAAATCGAACAAGAAACGTAAAATGCCAGAAGACGAGCCGGCCGACGAGCCCCTGGACGACTCGATGGACGCGGATGAAGGTGAGGAAGAGCCGGAGGGCAGCAACACCGACAAGGCCGTCCTCAAATGTTCGCTGTGCGCTTTCACTGCCCGCAGTCAGCCCCAGCTGACCAAGCACGAGCGCGAGGAGCACATCAAGACCAAGTTCTTCCGGTGCACCAAGTGTACGTACGTGACCCATATGAAGGCGCGCTTCACGAAGCACGTCAAGTATCACTCGATGCCGATGATCAAGTGCGACATGTGTGACTTCCGCACTCCATACAAGTGGAACCTGGACCGTCACTGCAAGAACCACAACGGGCGCGGCGCCTTCCGCTGTTCGGCGTGCAACTTCACCGCCGACATCAAGCAGAGCCTCACCGTGCACGAGATGAACCACCACGTTCCGCCAGTGGGGCAAGCTGCTGGACTCGGTGTGGGTCGACGCCGTAACAAGGTGGGGGCCAGCGACTCTGCCGGAGCCGAGGAGGTAGTATCCCAGGTACGTGCGCGATATCGCCGTTATCACCCATTGTGTACATTCGCGCGTGATAACGCCACGCCGATCTTTGCCTTGGGCGTAACAAGCGATAAGTGCTCTCTTACTTCTTGTTTAGTCATTACTTAGTAACAAGTGTTTTTTGCTGTCACCACACACCACCATCAGTTTTGTGTGTTGGTTGTGCTCTTAGTTGTGTTCCATTCATTTCCGCTTCTTTTTTGGAATATTTTTATTATGACAAGTAAGCTGACACTTTTTTTAAAACGTTTTTGATTGTTAAATTTAAATTTTGAAGTAATACAGTCACCCAGGACCGGCTTGTTTTATTTAACAGTTGATAATATACAGCAGTTCTTATCAGTAGTACCTTTAGTAGTAGTAACGCTAGTTGAATTGAATTGCATTTTATCCTTATCAGAAACCCCATTTTCTAGTTTTGTAGTTTGAACTGGAATTGTTCGCTTTTGCGTTCATTTTTGTTTTCCTGTTTTGATTCTTGAAGAGTAAGGAAATTCAAAAATTATTCGATATTATTAATTTCTAAATTGAAAATAGGTTTGATTTAATTGAAACACCAAAAGCTCATTATAATAATTAGGTTAGTCCACGTAGGTTTAACACAATCTTCATAAGATATTAATGAGCGTCCTGAGTAGTTATTGTAGAGGCGATTATTGGAGAAACACGTAAACGATGAAGTAGTGCTTGGGAAATTGCAGTAGTAGTCAGTCATTGATTACGAGTTTCCAACAGTGGATGATAAACGATGATGATTTCAAAAAACTACCTGTTTCTCATACAAGAAAAAAAAGTTAATTGTTAAAGGAATAACGATTGTTTCGTTCGTGTTACACCGTTAAACGCCTTTTTTATTAATAATGTTATCATCAGCAGCAATTCTCTGTAAATGTTAACACTGATATCAATAATTGATTTATTATCTATATTTGTGCTACGGTGGGACCCAGCTTTTTAAGCCTTTAGAAATTTTATCAAACAGCGCGGCGACTCACTCACCTTATTAAAAGATGATTTATCAGTTAGTCAGTCTGTCTCTGTCTTTCTTTTTAAATTTTGTTGGTTGGTGAGCGCTCTTCTTGGTGAGAGTTTCATTTTAATAAAATGCGGAAATGCAGGGGTTTTTGAGTTTTTATTTTCAAAATTGGTAGATCCTTCATTTTCTGAATTTGAGGTTAAGTTGTCAAAAATTTTAAAATAACCAAATTGTTCTAATTTGTTGATAAAAGCCAATCTCGCCGTAAAAAGAGATTGATATTTTGATTATAAACCAATTACTTTTGATAGTTATGTCTTTCTTACCTTAAATAAGATGCGGAAATGTTACTAAATAATTTTATTAGTTTTTCAAAATTGGTATCAATTAACGCTTTTTGGAATTTTTTGGCATTTCTAAAATCTAAGGTTAATGTTGCTGATTAATTTGAAAATAATAATCAAATTGTCTTCTTGCTTTATCTAATTCAAAAAATAACATCCTTTTTTTATATTTTTACCGTTTTTTGATTTGTTTATTGTAACAAAATTTATCTTTTCATAGAAAAACAGCAATTTAAATTTGAAATCAATGCAAGCACAATTTACACGCTCATATATTCATTAATTAAAGTTCGATTTACAACAGAAAAAAAATAAGGTCATCCAGATTACAAAGTCTTCAATTTTATCCTTCCTACTGACTGCATTATTCAAAACTTAAAAGAATAAGCCGGTCCTGAACGTATTTAACAATAAAACCAAAGTAAATACCTACGTATTTTCTAATCACCATCATATTTAACAGCAAGGTCATTTTTATACTAGTATTTAGTCTTTCGTGTTGATTATCACTAGGTATGTAAAATGGTTTATTTGGTGACAAACACCGTAAAGCTAGAAATTTTACCTTGATGTGCTCTTATTTCTTCAAATACTAATAATTCTAGAAAAAACAATTTTTTGCTTTTAACCATTTACATAAGCAACATCAAATTTATTTTAGCTTTTGGCTCCTCGCAGCAAAATTTTAAATTTTTGAAATTTCTTCCGTGTATAACATTTTTTATTTTTAAACGCACACACACACACCGCCACTTCCTTTCGGTTGTTTGTTGTTATTATTATTATATATAACAACTTGTAACTACTAAATAAATAACATCAAGGCGAGATTTCGACAACACCACGTGTTATATCACTACTTCTAAATCTTCTCACTCGTGTTTCTTAATATTGGCAACTCTTGTTGAAATACGTCTTAAAGTATAAGATTAAATATTTTTATTTTAAACATTATTTTTACATACAACTCACGTCACAAACTCTACCTTTTTACAGCAACCGCGTACCACCGAAGTAGAGCCGAGCGTCGTGCCCACCACCACCGCCACGGACAATAATAATAAAAAAGCAACCGACCACAATCTAAAAATATCAGCCAAGAAGTCGAAAACTGCCAATAATCAGGAACACCGAAGCCGCGACTACGGTTCCGACTTCATACATCCCGACGACATCATACACCATGCCAATGGAAACATTTACATCAAAAATAAATGCAAGTTGTGTAATTACAAGACGGCATGGGATGGCGAGATGGCGAAGCACGAGCTGAAGGTACACAACATTGTAAGGCCGGATGCGGTGATTAATAACAAAAGCAAAAAATCATCGAGACCGATACCGAATTTAATTCCTATACCCACGCAAACGTCCGTGATAAAATTGAAGCCCGAGAAGGTAGCCGCTGAACAAGCTGCTGCAACTCCTGTGACACCTTTAGAACCAATGATGAGCCAAAAAGACATGAATGATATATGTGCGAAGTCGGCAAACAGTGCGTTACGTGATTTCGCGTCGTTGTTCGGTAGTGAAGATGTGTTTAAAGCGATAGAAAAGAAAGAAGAGACTGAAGTAGGGTCTCCTGAAATGCCCGAATTGATACCCGCCATTCCCTTGCAGTCTTCAACGCCGAAATCGATGGAGTCTGTTGGTAATTCGTTCAAAGATAAAAACGCGTCGTTTTTCGACAAACTTAAAGAGAAGTTGATGAATGGTGCCGGAGAAAGTTGTAATCTAACTTGTCAGTATTGTGGTCACGAGAGCAAGTGTCTTTCTGAACTTTCGGGTCACCAAAAGACATGCGGAAAGGAGCAATTCCAAGCGCATACTTTAACTCCTATACATAACATTAGTTCTAGTAGATGTCAATATTGTAGACAACGTTGCAAATCAAGCACGGATCTTTATAATCACTTAAAAACATGTTCAGAAGCTGTTAGATTTGTAACCAGTAAATTAGAAGTGGAGGTTCACGAAGACGAGCCTCTTCCGCCTCCGGAAGTAGATATTAGAATTGAAGAACCCCAAGTATCGGTAACCGAAGTTTTCGATACCAAGCCCCATCCTATGGAAAATAGAGTTTTTGTTTGGAACAACATTGAAGCACCACTCGAAATAGATGAAGATGAACATAATCAATACGATTATGTTGAAGATAAACAAGAAGACAACATTTCTTTAGATTTGTCAATTAGAACCCAATCTCCGGGAGGAAGTGAGAATAGTTACCTGGGAACAGAAGTGACCCATAATGTTACCTCTGTTACCGACAAAGTTCCTACACATGGCAATGACATAAGCATAGCGCAAGTCGCACAACATAAAAGAGTGTTCAAGTGCCCTCACTGTTCATTTTGGGCTTCCACCGCTTCTCGTTTTCACGTTCATATAGTTGGACATTTGAATAAGAAACCATTCGAGTGCTCCTTGTGTGCATACAAATCCAACTGGAGATGGGATATTACAAAACATATAAAATTGAAATCGGTGCGCGATCCGGCTCACGAGCGCGCCAAAGTGCTGATGACCGACGAAACGGGCCGTCGCAATTACACTAAATATAACAAGTATTTAACTGAAATTCCAATAACTGGGGACCAAAATGAAACCAGTGGAGGTGCTGGTACCCGTCCGAAAGCCGGCCACGATAATCATGAAACAACTGTTACACCACGACCAATCCTACCAAAGCCAGAGTTACCTAAACTTTTACGTGCACCTAATAGTAATGATTTTAGTCCATTACTGCGATCTCCACTTAGACCTCCTCCACCATTGAAAGCAGCTGATGAATCTTTCTTTGCCAAGATATCTTCCGAAAAGAAGAAAAGCCTTCCCGAAAGTAAGAAGACCTTGTGGAAATGCAAAATGTGCAATTTTAGGTAAGAAGATTCAAATAGTTTTATGAAGGTTTTTATTTAATCTGTTTGATTTTCAGAGATGCATCCCATGAAAAATTATTAAACCACGTCAAAGGACATTATCAGCAAGATAGCCTGCAAATGAGTCCAGCCGTTAATGGTTTAGGAGTGCAAGCAGTTGATGATGAGGCAAGTGAAAATAGAAGTCGAGGTCATGCACCATTTCGCTGTGGTCACTGTCATCAGGTATCGAACTGGAAGCATGTCATTCAGGTATACTAACCCGCTTGTGCTGCTTTTACTTACAACCCCGTTGCTCTGCATGCTGTATGAGATTGGTTGTTTAAAGTTTATCGTGTATTAGAAAAAATATGTTTTTTAACTTTTTTTTAACTGATTTATTTATTATTGTGATAAAGGGAAAGAATGTGGTGGTGGGTGGGTTTTGTATGTATGCGTGTGAATATTGAAATCATAATGAGTGACGGGGCACTTGCATGACCGCTTTCTGTTCTTTGGCGTCTTTCAAAAAAAAAATTGTTTTAATTTAGAAACTTGAAAAATGGAATTTCATAAATATAGCCTTTTAACAATAAATACACACCTATTTCATAACACAGATTTTAGTATCAATGCTAATTTAATTGCTTTATTCTATGTATGTACTAATTATTTATATTATGAAAAGCTTTCGCATAGCTATTCTTTTTAGTCATAATCTATTCTTAATGATAATTTAACAGTTTTTTGGAAATTGAGGTTATGTTAACTTATCAGGGTTTAAACTGCATTGTAAAGAATCTGGAATTTATTAATAGTTTAGAAATACTATTAGTAAAGAGTATTTTTAATTTTGAAGCTTTTATTTGTAAAAGTTATAAAAGGATACTAATAATTCAAGAGAACAGTTAAATGTCAGATATAACCCTACTTTTTGTACATTATAATTTTTGAAATTTTCATCAAAAATATTATACTTAACATTAGATAAATTTATTCCTTTTCTTATTAAGTAATTTAATTAAATACTTCTTGTTTGAGTAATTCTTGAGTTTTTAAGTTTTTCAAGCATATGTTCTTTCTAAGAAATAAATAAAAAATTGTAGATAGCGTATCAAATAATAGGTAGTATTAATAAGTATATTAATAGAAAGAAGGTATATTATAGAGAAGAAATAGATATATTTAACACAACAAAAACAGTACAGAAAGTGAGATTATGTTGTTTGAAATATTGGGCTTGATTTGCTCTTCTGTAATAAAAGACTCTTGAAGCCGGATTTGATATACTTTAACATTTTCTTATTTTCATTAAATAATCATCACTATTTTTTTTAATCCATCATTGTTATGTTATAGTTCATAATTTCAAGTTTATCATATTTCCGAGCATTTTAAGTATTCAAAATGTACGTACTATTGTAAAGCCTGCATAAAACTATTAGGCCTGTATTTTCATTATCTATAAACTCCATTCACTCACAGGAAGAGTAACTGTTAGGGACATGTTTTTAAACGTTTAAAACTTTCCGTAATTTTTGTGAAATTGTCATTATCATGCATTGTTTGAAATGTTTTCGTTTAGGAACATCGAGTAGCTAAAAAACTAATATTAAGTACTCCTAATATTTATTAGGTAAACCGATATATAAAGGTAAAAACGACGTATTATGTTTAAAGCTTTTCACAAATCTTTGGAGTTTTTATTATCTGTTTACAATTCACAATTACTTAAACGCAATGTTTTAATAAAATAAATCATCCTAAACGTCATACTTGTGTAGACTATTATTATCTTCAACCTGGGCTATGTGCAGAAAGCAGAATATGAATAAATTTCAATAACTTTTTAATGTTTGAACATCACGCAAAACATAAACTAACATAACCTATTAATTATTTCGGATAACATAATTGCAAAGTAGGTGCTGGTGCGATTCACACTATATCAATTTTGCAAGTTTCAAGGTACTATTATGCCAAAAAGTCACTAAATCTAATTGCTTGAGTTACTCTTCCCGTAAACGTATAGAATATACATACATATAAATTGCAATAAGAATATCAGTTTTCTTGCTACAATATCATTATCTTAAACTTTACGCGTTCTAACCTAAAAACATAAATTTTTGAAATTAATGAATTTTACATCGAGTCCCTGCATTTTGAGATGTGTCTAGACGTTTCTTATAGCTTTACAGTAATTATTCATTTTTAGCTTATACCATCTTCAATTAAATGTTATTTCAGTTTATTTGCGATGAAAGAAAATCAAATTAATTTATACACCCCATACTAAAAATAATGAGTCTTAATTTAATAATCCATTTTTTTACAGCGCCATTGTCGTCTGAAGCACAGCGGCGACATCCGCGTCGTGATAGGCAGCAAAAACGGACCTGAAAGAATGGAAATGGAAGAACAAATTGACGAACCCGATCATGTTGATTTACCCCAAGTTGGTACATTTAAATGTAAGCAGTGTCCATTTTCCAATAACGACCATGACGAGTTCGAAACACACTTGAATGGGCACATACCTAAATCAAATAGTATCATGAAATGTTACTTTTGTACATTTTTCGTGACGCACAAGGAGGACTTGCACGAGCACTTGAAATTGCACGGAATTACCGAACCCGAGGAGTACATGTCGAAGATGTTAGAAAAGAGTTATCCTGATACAGATTCGGGTAAAAGGTATAAATGTTTGACATGTCCGTATGTTACAAATAGTAAATCCCAATTCTTATATCATAAGCAATTCCATAAACCTAGAGGGGGGCAATATACATGTACTTATTGCAGTTATAATGTGAGCAAACGCCATCTGCTGCATCAACATTTGAAAGTGCACGGAATAAATATCACGCCGCAGAAACAAAATGGGGAAGTTATAGATTTAGACGAGTTGCCAGACGAAATGGAAGAGATGTCTTCAGGAAACACGAGTTTCGAGTCGCAGAATTTCCCAGATATTCCGTTAGTTTGGGTTTCAAAAGGTGGGAAGTTTTCAAAAATGTTCAAATGCCGTTATTGTCCCCACGTGAATTTAAGAAAAGTTAATATTCAGGAGCATGAGAAAATGCATGGCCAAAGAGAAAAAGCGTCTACCAAAGGAAACGAGATTGAGCATCACTGTTCAGAATGCAATTACGTTTGTAATAACGCCGGTGTTCTTTCGTCGCATTCGAAGGTTCATCAGGGATTGTATGGAGAAATACACTGCCTTGTCGATCCTACAAAGTCGGACGAAGAACAGATTCGCGAATTGACTCGTTTTATAAACTATAGTGCCCAACAAGATATAGAAACAATTCATTTAGATGAAGATTACGAGAAAATAGAAAATAGTATGGATGGTATAAATGAACAAATGGAAGTTAGTAATGATGAGAATAACATTGAAACACTGCTATATTTCTGTGAACATTGCCCTGCGCGATTCTTCAAAGAAAACGAATTCAGCATACACAGTCGTTTTCATATGGTTCGTCTTTATTATAAATGCGAATACTGTACATACACAGCACGTCAGAAACATTACTTATTGGCTCACAACAAAGTACACACTTATGAGTACCAAGAGCGAACCAAGGAATTGCAGGCCTCCTATAATACCAGTCCGAATCATCCCCAACCAAAAATTGGTGCCATAAATCAAAACGGTGAAATAATTTGGATAGTTACCGAAACACCGTTCCGAGGTAGTGGTGAACATTTAGAGACTGATACGTTAGATAATTTAGTTACCATTTCAACTCACACACACAAATCTTCTATGAATGTGCCTTTGTCTGGTACCGAATTGTTCCAGCAACGCTCGGAAGCCCAAAAGCAGAACGCTGCGAACGCATCGGCATCCGAGAGAATCATAGTACGCCCCAACGACCATTTCCCTCCCGCTCCATTACCTGTCGATCCTCAATTCGGCACTTTGATGCATGGAAATCCTAAATTTATTTATCCAACGTATTTGAAGAACGGACGGATGAAAGAGAAACGATACAAATGTCACAAGTGCCCCAGCGCATTTGAGAAACGCGAACAGTACAAAGTACATTTAAGTCTTCATGGTGCTAAGCAACGTTATAAATGTGATCATTGTGATTATTCGGTTAAGTATTACGCTAATTATGTGCAGCACTTGAAGAAACATCAAATGAACGCCGATGCACACGCTGCTAGGAAATCGGGCGATCTTTCGGAGGACAACGAAATCGAAAATGAAGAAGACGAGCTGATGAGCGATTCGGTGTCGCAATTGCGGTCTGCAAAAAGTATCTCATCGAGAGGATCTCTGAAATTATCTACTGCAGAACGTCAAGCGTTGATGATTTTGAATCAAAGAAGAGGCAGCACGTCTAGCAGCGTCAAAGAGCATCCACCTCAAATAGAAGATAAGAAATTGTTCTGGTGTCCCAGTTGCCCTTATACGAACTATCGAAAAGATGCTGTAGATAATCATAATAAGCGGCATATAAGCGTATCAGGTTTTACAAATAACTATACTTGTGAACATTGTGATTATTCTGTGCCCCAAGCACATTTCTTAAGAGAGCATGTTAAATTGCATTTTACTCCGAATAAGATAAGTCAACCTGACGGTTACATGATTTGTGATAACTTAAAGTTAACCTCGATAAAAGTAGAGGAGGGGGATAAGAATGAAGTGGAAGGGGAAGAGAAAGAGGAATCTGTTATTTTCGAAGACCACGGTGTTCATGCTAATGAGAAGAGATTTTCACCTAGTTTAAATGAGGAAGTGCTTCAGCGGTTAAATAACAACGAAGGCGAAAAGATTTTTATAAATAAGGAAACTGGAGAGGTAATTGAGAAAACTGAAAAGATGGATGTCGATGAAGCAGCGACAGCACCAGTAGTGCAAGAGCAAGTGAGTTCGTCAGAAGAGGATTCTTGTGTTAAAAACGAAGAAGATAATGTTTCACCCAGTCAGAGTAATAGTGATATGTAAATTGTTTATTATTATTATTATTATAGTATATTATGATTGCATTGTATTATTGAAAAAGAAAATGTGATGGTATTTAGAAAATGCGATCAAGTTTTAAAAAGTTGTTGTTCCTTCAAATTATCTTTATTGTTTATTATTGATTAATTTCTCCTTTTAATTTGATTTAATTAGGTTAGATAATATTTGCACTTAAGTAGGTTGTTCGGAAACAAGAGTGAGAAAACATCTTTTTAAAACTGAACACAGACCTCCAGATGTGTAGGTTATCAAAATAAATGTACAAATCGGTTATTAGAAAATGATAAAAATATCTATTGCCTTCTAAAGTATTTTTGCAAAGTATTTTTGCACTTTTAGATTTGGTAGTTAGGTATATTATTAATTATTATTGAAAAGAGAATAATTGTATAAAAAAAAAACTTTGTTGTTTGTATTATTAATTATTATGATAATAGTAGATTTCCTTTTTTTATAATATAAATGGGTTTAACGTAATGCCAAAGCATTTAATGCCAAAATGCCATTTGCAGGTTGTATTTTTGTTGATTTAAAGAAAAACGAATAAATACAACAAATCTGAATGCTTTTATTAGTGAACATTATTTATGCCCATCTAAAATCAATATTAAGTTTTATAAGATCCAATAATCCTACCTGTTAATATCACTGAGCAACAGGAGCAGCAATGGCGACAACAGACAGATACTAACTGATTACTACCTGTTGCAACTGAACTGGACTCCAAATTTCAAGGGTCCCTGTAACCATTTGCTAAATATATTTATTCATTTATAAAATAGTTAACTAATTTAGATTGTGAGTATTATCATAACAAACTTCAATTTAACTTAATTCGATCAAAAGCTGTATCACTAAAGAAATTCTCATAGAATTAATAAAACTGTCAGTGACAATAGTAATTGGGCACTGGCTCCATATTTTTGCCAAAATACGATCACATTTGGTATTATCAAAAGTGGTCGTGAGTATTTTAGAGATGCACCTAGATCACACCCCCCCCCTTGTGATCCTTTTTGTCAGAAGTAATCACATATTTATGTTATAGGAAAAGAATTAGTTAACATTCATTTTACAAAAAATATGTACATACTAGTTTTTAAAAATTATTGGGCCTCCAGACATGATAGTGTACCACCGGGCCTCAAAAATCCTATCGCTGATTCTGCTCAGCAACAAATAACCTAAAATATTTTCAGTTGACACGTTTCTTACCTACCTGACCTTTGTAGTTCAACATTACCATTATTGGTGGTGATATCCGCGACTTCGACAGTTGGATAACCTGCAAATAGAAATTTGACAGGTACTCAAATGGTAAGAATAATAGTATGTTCCATAAATCACAATTCAATAACCAATGGTTAGGTTACGGTTAAGCATGGGCACTGAAAAGTTTGGTGCATTTATGAAACGCAAAACAGCTGGTTTGTAAACAAACCTAACCTATAATTCTGCAGTAGCGCATTGGGCAAACTATATTACCTCAAACGCTACCATTTGTTAAATTAACTTGCCTCCAAAAATAATTCTTTTCAAATGAAAATTTAACCGGTATTGTTTTATGGTTCGTTCGGTTGTGACCGCACGTTACCGATTTCAGGAAACCGCGTTTCATAAATACTAATAATTCAGGAATTTGTCATTTACGGAACGCAAAACCAATATTTCGGTTACAGTGGTCGATTTACGGTACATACTATAAGTTATTTGACTTACAAAAAAAGTATGCATGTAAAAAATTATGCATAATTATGAAGTGAATGTGCCTTTAACGTAAACAACAAGTGCATGAATTCATAATTGTATTTTTGTCAATATTTATGTTTAATATGGTATATCGTCTTCACTTTTAATTATAATGATAATTATCTATTTACATATTTCTTCTATTTCCGTGTCCAAATGAAGCCATTTGTACATGCATCTTGTCCAGAAGGATGAACAAAAGAAGACTGGAAACATTTTATTTTTTAAAGTTGATGTCACAGTCACTGTTGAACAGCTGTTTAACAAATACAGAATTTTCAGTGTCGCCAACTTTCAAAAAACTTAACAAAGTTTTCCTAACAAATATTTAAAAACTATCTAAGTTATTATTTTTTAAATGATAACAAAATAAACCAAATAGAAAAAATAGTATAAAGTATTCATTTCATAAGACGTTTTAGCGCACTTGCCCTTCAGAAAATTTTCCGCTATGCAGGTCGCTTTCTAAACTTGGACGCGTACGCTAAAAACGTGTTTTATATTATGAAACTAATACTTAAATACAGGGTGATCCAAATTGATTGAAGACCGTTTGAATTTACCGCCACGTTAAATTATTGTTACAATGGCAACAAATATATTTCAGGCATTTTTTACCTTCTTTTATTTTACAGTGGCGCCTCAAAAATAATATAGCTTATAAACTTCGTTAATTTTAAATAATAAACTTACCTGACAATAAAATCGTCTAAAAAGCTGTAGTTCTGAACAGAACTGTTTTCTAAAATAAGACAACAAACAAAATAAATCAAAAATCCAATGAAAACCTGGAACAAAGATGTAAACAACAAAGTGAAAAGTTGTCGCTGTAATTTGACGCAACGCATTTCAATAGTGTTACACTAACAATGTGAAATGCACTAAAACCTACGCACACTGGGGCCAAGTGCACCTTTTGGTGGTGAAAAGTATTTTCTTTGCTTATTTTGCTTTTTAAGATTTTTGTTATCATGTATACCTAAGTAGGTATTGCGATACTTGAGCCAGACGTTTTTGAGGGGGATGCAGTCGTCGTTAAGTACGGAATCTGCATTGCCGACATTCTGTATTACCGGCATTTGGTTCGTCACTCGGCTAAATGGCAACGCTGTTGCTAGGGGAAAACAGATGGCGCCAGTGTCGTTTTACGTGATTTTTGTACCGACATTCTGTATTATCGGCATTTGGTTCGTCACATGGCTAAATGGTAGCGTCGTTGCTAAGGGAGAACAGATGGCGTCGGTGTCGTTTTACGTGATTTTTGTACCGACGTTCTGTATTATCGGCATTTGGTTCGTCACATGGCTAAATGGTAGCGTCGTTGCTAGGGGAAAACAGAGGGCGCCGGTGTCGTTTTACGTGATTCTCGAAGTGCGGAATCTGTATTACCGACCTTGTATATTACCGGCATTTGGTTCGGCGCTCGGCTAAATGGTGTTGCTAGGAAAAGAACAGAGGGCGTCATGAAGGGATCTGTATTACCGGCAGCCCGTGTACTACTACTAGAGGGCGTAATGAAGAAATCTGTATTACTACCGGTATGATGTAGATAGAGAGAGGTCGCGTAAAAAGAGAACTGTATTAGAGAAGAAGACCCTTCAATTAGAGTCTGTGCAGCCATTTTATATCACAACATGTGGCGCTAAATTTGAATCTATCAATTTTAGTTTTGTCATTTTTGCATATGTCATTTTTGCATATGTCATTTTTGCATCTGTCATTTTTGCATTTGTCATTTATGCATTTGTCAATTTTACAACTGTCATTTTGAATTTGTCATTTGAAGGAACCATCTTGGATTTCCCCAGATTTGAATTTTAGCGCGAACTCTGACCTATGCACTACCAATAGAGGTCGCATTAAAGAAATCTGTATTACTTGTATGTACTGTGCTATTAGAGGCCGCATTAAAGAATCTCCTCTCTCACTCTCTCCTTCTCACCTATTAGAGGTCGCATTAAAGAGCCTTCTCTCTCACTCTCACTCTCTCGCTCTCTCACTCTCTCCTTCTCACCTATTAGAGGTCGCATTAAAGAGCCTTCTCTCTCACTCTCTCCTTCTCACCTATTAGAGGTCGCATTAAAGAGCCTTCTCTCTCACTCTCTCAATCTCACACACTCTCCTTCTTCTTCAATAAAGAAATCTGTATTACCTGTATGTACTGATGCTATTAGAGGACGCATTAAAGAATCTCCTCTCTCTCATTCTTGCTCTCTCTTTCCCTTCATCCTAATGCTAGTAAATGAAACAGCATTGGATAGAGGTAACCGTTACGCCTACTGTTCTGGGACTGGTTCGGACGGCTTTGTTATTTTATACGTGAAAATAAAAATCGATAAATGTTTTACTGTTTTTTATTATTTTTCGTAAAGTTACACAATATTACTAATATTCTATTGTAAATCAGCTTAAACTAGGTGATTATAGTTATATATAGTATAATACTTTATTACTCAATATAAACTAGATATGTTATATGAGGATGTTACAAATTAATTTTCTAACAACATAGCTTGGATCAACTTATAATATATATATATATATATATATATATATATATATATATATATATATATATATATATATATATATATATATATATATATATTCTAACACTTAACATTTACTTAATAGAATATTAACTATATATTAAACTTAAACCTCAACAACAACATACTTTATTTAATCTAGTAATATAAACTTCATATAGGTAAGAACTGTCATGGGATAACATCTTCGGCCTTTATCCAGGACTTTTCGTTTAAACCAAGCCATTTGACGTAAATGTCACCATTGCTGCGGCGTTTAAGTACTTTTTCAACTAAGTAAACGTCTGGCTATTTGGTTTTCTGCAGCTCGAACTCGTAGAAAGCTCCTCGAACAGCAACCCCATGAAGTTCTTCCAGCAGATATGTGACAGGTTTTGTAAATTGAACTTTAACTATTTTGAATAATTCAGTTGACCAACTGGGCGTGTATCCCTTAGAAAAGACCCCCTTGAACTTACTAATACGTACGAGGTCATTCAAGTCTAGTTTACGTTTACTTCCTGCAGCGACATCAGCTTTTACATTAGTGTCATAAACGGTTAGTTGGGTCGTAGGTGTAACAGTAGCAGGAGCTCGACCTATCGTTCTATGTCTGGTGTTGTTATAGCTGTCAACTACCCTCTGTAATATATCTATCCATTTAAATGATCCTCGGTAGCTAAACTCTTTATACAGCTTTTGCTTAATTGTACGGATAACGCGTTCAACTATTGAAGCTTTAATTACGGAATATGTAGAGTAATGATTTATACTGTGCTCTTCCATTAATCGTTTAAAATGTTTATTGTAAAACTTTTTCCCGAGATCCGTCTGAAGATTCTTAGGTATGACTGCATTAGCACTCTTAAAGATGCTGCGGACCTGCTTTGCCACCTCTTCTCCGGATTGAGTTTTCAACGGTCGTGCATACAGATATTTCGAACAGATTATCATCAGCAGTTTGTAACGATACCCCTTATTTACTTTAGCATAGGATATAAACTCGGCTAAGTCAACCTGGAACAAGTCCTGGAAATTTTTTATTATAGTGTGGCGTCTTTGAAAGTTTTTTCTAGCAGCCCTGTGTATTTCATCAACAACGGTTTGTTTAGCACTCATCATCATACAATTAATCTGAACGACACCGAGAGAGCAACGTCTCAAATAATTATATTGGCAGCAGCCGTGTTTGATGAATACTGAATAATGTTAAAAGCAATATATCAGTATATACCCGAAATATTCTATTCTATGATGCCTTCCTCCTTAAGTTCACTTATAATTGATATTATTTCGTTTTCATTCTGTGGACTACTGTTGCCGGCACTCTTTACAGCATATAACAAACGCAGCCTGTCGACTAGCTCGTTAGCCTTATTCCAGTAGACGTATTCGACTTTGCAATCGCTTAATTTTTTAAAATTTGATGATGATGATGATAATCTAATGCCTAAACCTTTGATTCTGGGTAAGTTCGGTTTAATTATATAATCATACTTCCAATGTTTAACAGCTGTTAGTTTACCGTGTGGTCTATATGATTTCTTATGCGCATTAGTAAGGGCTATTATCTGCATATAATTATTGATATCAGCTTGCGATGGTATAGACTCTAATTCTCTAAACGTGAGTAAGTCAAACAGACCGGGTGTTGCTTCGAAAACGTTGTTTTTAAGTATGATGTTTGTATCACGCATAGTCACAGGGGAAGATGCAAATGTCCACGCGTCTCGATCGATTTTATATCTAATACCGAATCTAGTTCTATCTATATTTTTGTTTCCGACAGCGTTAGCTATTAGCATACCGTAATGAGTAGGGAGATCAAGAGTTTTATTAGATTCTTCTTCTTCATCTGCTTCCGATGATGATGCTGATACAGCAGGCTGTTTTTAATTTTCAACAGGGGAATGTAACTAGCAGTAGTAGTAGTAGTAGCAGCAGATGGTTGTGTTTTAAGTTTCAATAGAGGTACGTTAGAGATGTTTACTGATTTAGCAATGGTTTCCAGCGGTGATATAACTGGATTGTGCGTGACGCGATACATACGTTCTGCTTCTGCTCTATCACGACGAAAGTAGGCAAATTTCTTACGTATAGCATTACGAGCGTGTATTATTTTACGCTTTAAACTCAGATCATACGTGTTGGACATGTCGGCTATGCAGAGACTACTAAACGAAGCGACTCTAATTATAAACTTATATATGAATCAAAACCCTTCCGATATCTGCCCCGATCTAGAGAACAGTCTTTATTAATTACCAGGAAATCATGTGGCTCTTTTCAACACAGAGCAAATGTTTTTGAACTGATCATAGCTAATACCGTCTCCTACAACATGATCGCTAAACACGTGTTTTAAGTTCAACTCGTCTTGTCTAAAGAGAATAATTAGGTTTGCATTGTCCCTAATCAGATGTTTCGGTATCTTGGCGTACGTTTGACCTAGATAAAAACAGTCGACGCCCTTATGCCTACCCATGCTAAAATATTCTCTAATCTTTTCCTGCAAATTATATCATCAAAAATGAACACAGAATTAGGTTTAACATCACCGGGACTGATTACGTCATCGTTTTCGCTAAATTCATGATATCCCATACCTGTAAGTGGTTTCATAACACGTCTTAAGAATTCATATTTAGGCTGAAATAAAGACTTGGCGTATAGGTAGATATTTTCAAATTTTAATCCGTTTTCGCTAATAAGTAAACCTAACATAGCATTAGTTTTACCGCAGGAAGATGGACCGCTCAATATTGCTCTACATGATACAGGTAACAGGTCGCCATGTTTCCTAACATCCTCGCCTGATCGTTGTAAAGATGTATCATCGCGGTCGTCTAGGTTAAATATGTTTAGTGACTTATTTTGTTTAACAACCTTCATTACGGTATGCGTACGTGTCTAGTCACGGTCTCGTTAAACGGATTATACTCGATTAATGCGTCGTGAAGGATCAGACAGTACGCCTTAGTTGTGTTCGTAAATGCTGCAGAAGACTCGAGTTCTAGTCTAATATCGACAGTGGAATCCTTAAAACTCTCTACCTGTCTTGAACAGTCAATAACAAAAATCGGGTACGTTTCAAACGAATTGTAGCTGAGTAAACAGCTCTCAGCCGCACCTCTACCTATACCGTCATAGTAGTTCTCACGAAAACGAATATAATTCAGATACGCAGGAATGTAGTCCCTGCGGCTGAAATCGAGATTTAAACGCTGATGTGGGAACACTTGCGAATTTAAATACAACTTAACGTCGACTAAGTTCGAATGAGTAAATGTAGTCGGGTTACCCGCTCTTATACCCAGCTGACGCTCGTCTTGTAAAACTACAAAGACCCAGCGCGGTTTCTCTAGATCATTGGAGTTCTTTACGCGCCAAACCTGGTTTTTAGTAGTTCCCAACGAGGGTAACTCGTGTAATTCCCAACGTCTAAACGGAGCGATAATAGAAGAATTATCTCTTAAACTCTCCACCAGGTTCACTTTGCTTTCATCTGATAACAGTATATGCGGAACTTCCCACGAGAGTTTATCAATCTTGATATCTACATTGGTACCTGCATCACCCGCGTCGCTTTTATAGCAATTAAAATCGTTTTTGGCGCGAATTAAAACTAGCTGACAACTCATATGAGGTATTACTTTTCTATAATCGTCTGCATATCCAAAGATATCTTTTAATCGTATTCTACACGTGAAATGAAAGACGTTATTCCCCTGGTTATGTAACAAATCATTATCGCTAGTAATCTCTAAGTTCCATGCATTGCAGGTTAAAGCTCTATCCTCGGTGCCGTGTGAAACGAGACCTTTTATAGTGCTTGTAATGCCAGGCTGTTTACATACATCTATGAGCTGGTTTGCGCCTAATATTAGTTGAATTTCATCAAACAGAAAGTGGGCGAAATTGTTTACCAGAAGGAATTGCTTGTTTGCAGCACGCGTTATGCTACCTTTAACAAGTACATAGCTGTCATACAAAGCTAAAACGTTATCGGAATTTTGTACGCTGTTTCTAATAATTGGCATTTAACGTAAACGGCAGATAGGTATAAAAATCCTCTTTTATTATATCTGTATCGACGCGAGGCATCCCAAATATGTTTAATTTATCAATGGTAAAGGTGTCGGTGTTAATATGCATTTTACTTCGTTTTGACATGCTGCTGCTGCTGTTATCGTACTTTAAAGCCTAAAGATTCAAGAAAAAGGAGACGAGCTTTAGTTAGTTTTAATCGAAGGTCTGCACGTGCCGACGTTCGACGGTGAATGACCTTTGATGGACATATGCTGATGTTTTTATAGCTAAAGTTTATTCCCATTTTTCACGTTTAAGTTCTAGCCTGATGCTCGTGAAAGTGTCTTGAGACAAATTTATCAACTCTCCTCTCGCGTCTACCAGTCTAATGGTAATGTTGTCGATCTCGGTGACAGTGATGGGAAAGTAAATCACATGCGATGGCTCCTTTTCAATCAGATAACCTAGTGGTACGCAAACACCGAATTCGAAGATTGTATGACCTGCTTGATTGTTTCTATATGAACCGCCTGTAATATTCGTGTCTACAAAGATGTTTGGAGTTGAAAGTATATCGACAACTCGATCTGATACGTGTCTACTACCTGGTTCTAGCACGCGCTTTTTAAATCCTAGTAGGGATCCTATGTTATTGGGCTTGGTAAAATCAATCAACTCGGTAGCTGATTCAATCTCACACTTTCCCGTATTAGTGTTAGCTTTGATTTGTATTAACAGATCTCCCTCTTCCGGATCACCACTAATTTGATTCTTTATATAGTTAACGATTTCAGCCAACTCGTAGCTACCCGGTTCAATAGTTATTACCTTTTCTCCGTAATAAAATTTATGTTTGCCTGGGTATATATTCCGTATAGTGTGACTTGTATATAAGCCGACTAAACCTAGTGAATATTCGTGACGCGCGTGATCTAATGTTATAGGTGGATAAATACGATCTGTAGAAAGCCTGTTCCCTGTACCGTACACCGTGATGGTCCTAGCCATACTTAACCGATTTACACTTTCACCTCTCTTTTATACAAAAATCGTAGACACAGATGTCCGCAGTTGTATGTATTGAACTTTTGTTCTTGGGCTACGTTGTAGTATACGGCGCAGCGAGGCCTAAATATTTCACAAGTTCAGCTGGCGGTCTTAGGTCTCCGAAGGGGTCATACAAAACCACGTTTCGATCCTTTCTATAGGCAACCCAATGAGTACCCGGTCCTCCAGCGTCGTCAAGATTAACAATAGCTCTTTTGAATTGAATTGAATTAAACAATTTATATTAACAACTTAGAATAGGAAAACTAACAAGTATTTATTAAAGAATTTTAAAAGTAAGGTATTAAAATTTAAAAATAAGGCTTTCCCTGTATACTAATTTAACGAATTTCTTGGTTCGTGTACGTCTGATTGTATCTGAAACGATTACAGCGCTTTTATAGCTGCGTGAATAGTTAAAACCTCGAATATCCTAAACTAAAACTTATTTTATTATGTACTTGTTATGTTTCCAATATTCCTCTAATCGTTCAACGCCAGCTATTACTCGTATTTGAATAGTTATTAAATTCAATATTATCAACTAATTTTGGTATCAAGATTGATTTTTGTTCGAAATCAGGGCTTGTTGAATAATACGTAGATTTGTTGCATGAATTCAGTATGTACGTTCGTGATTG
Organism: Agrypnus murinus; assembly: GCA_929113105.1. NCBI lineage: Eukaryota > Metazoa > Arthropoda > Insecta > Coleoptera > Elateridae > Agrypnus > Agrypnus murinus. The sequence continues at coordinate 155,998,942 of OV816028.1, read as the reverse complement.
CGTCGCATTTAATCAATTCAAAAGAACAACCGATCAATGAAACAGAATCAGAATAAGGGTAAAAGACCGTACTTTCGACGACTAACAAATACAAGTTTCCCTTTCATCGTAATAATTATTACTGCCTGCTCTGTGATGGTCGTAATTTATAATACGAATAGGGAGGTATTCATCTATCACTATATATATTCAATTTTCAAGTATATCTACTATATAAAAATAAGTCGGGTTTTCCTTCCTGACGCTATAACTCCAGAACGCACGAACCGATTTCCACGGTTTTGCATTCGTTGGAAAGGTCTCGGGCTCCGTGAGGTTTATAGCAAAGAACATTCAGGAAAAATTTCAACAGAAAAGCGGGAAAATCATTTTGTTAGTAATCCACCAGTAATTCCCCGTGGAACGCCTGCAGATGAATTGAATGCTTGCCTGAAGGCATCACCTTTATGGAATAACGTAAAAACATTATCGCTAACCACTAATATGAGAGTTCAACTTCAAAATGATCAAAGTGCTGCACAATTTTCCAAACAATTGTTAGCTGTTGGAAATGGAAAAGTCCCAGTTGATGCGACATCTGGATTAATTACTCTTACCAACGACTTTTGCCGATTTGTAGACTCTCAATTAGCTCTTATTGAAAATGTTTTCCCAAACATTAGTGAGAATTATCAGAATTATGCTTGGTTAAGTCAACGAGCAATTCTTGCCGCAAAGAATAATGATGTACACGCACTGAATTTCACCATTCAATCAAAAATTGCTGGCGATTTGGTGACATACAAATCCGTTGATTCCATAACAAATCCCGATGATGTAGTAAATTATCCAACGGAGTTTTTGAACTCTCCGGAGTTACCAGGATTTCCACCACATAACTTGCAACTCAAAGTTGGTACAGTTATTATGATATTGCGTAATTTGAATCCACCGCGACTTTGCAACGGTACTCGACTTTCGGTAAAAAGACTTATGCCGAATTTGATTGAGGCAACCATTATTAACGGAAAGTACGCAGGTGAAAATGTATGTATTCCTCGAATACCAATGATTCCGACTGATCTTCCGTTTGACTTCAAACGATTGCCATTTCCAGTTCGCCTTGCGTTCGCAATGACAATTAACAAGTCGCAAGGCCAATCGCTTAGTGTTTGCGGGATAAATTTAGAAAATCATTGTTTTTCACATGGGCAGTTATACGTTGCGTGTTCACGAGTTGGGAAACCATCCGATTTGTTTGTGTTAACGTCAGACCAAAAAACAAAAAATGTGGTTTACCAAAGAGCACTTCAATGAAACGGATAATTTGCGGACACGTATAACGCTTCCATTCAGTATTTACTTTGGATTCACTTTCATTTACTTAGAGAAGTTCAACTTAATAACACTTCATTTTTGTAATCGAAATGAATTCATTACTGTTGTGAAATGAAATAAAATTTTTCCTTTTCAAATATAAAACAAAAAAAAATTTTTCTTCATCTTTTAATCACCAAACGAAATGTTACATAAAACGAAGCCATCTGGTGGCGAAACGGAGTTCGCCGGGTTTGCTAGTGAAATTATAAAAATGATGGTATGTAATTATCTGTACTTCTTGTAAGTTCATTCCAACATATTTGAAATATTTCAAAAGAAAGATTTTGAAATGAAGAAATCCCTTGATTAAACTGAGGTAAAGTACATGTTTATTGAGTTCATTCCGAATTAGCTTCTGTATTTGAACGTTATTCGGTGATAAGGTGATAAAGTAGCGGGTAAATTCGATAACCTCTTTAACATTAATTTTTTTTTGAAAAATCTCGAAGGGGTATAGCGATTTTAATTACTTGAAACTATACTGTACCATTTTCAACCTGTTACGTCATTTGTTTTTAAAGTAATGATAAAATTTTAAATTATATACACGAGTCATTGTGTTGGAAAGTTGAATTGAATTTTTAAAAACAATTATTTACAAGTAACTTACGGAAGAAGGTATGTTATGCCAGTAACGTAAAATAAAAATATGTTTCTTATTCCGATTTCGGACGTTCAAGCGTTATCTGATCGTAGAATACCAGGCAGGTAAAAAGAACACAGGTAAAACCTTTTGTAAAAAGAAGAGTTCTCTTTTAATTAACTTAATTATATCCCTTATATCTATATATATAAAAGGGAAAGATTGTCTGTCTGTATATATGTATGTATGTATGTATGCGATTTTCTCCGCAACCACTGGACCGATTTGGATGAAATTGGTATCATTGGAAAGGTCTTGGCCCAGAATAGAAAATAAGACCAAATTGGACTCTGATCGGCCATCGTGGTCCGAAATAACAGCGAAAAACCCATATATGGAAGTTAAAAATGGGTACTGAGATTGATGTGACAAGAAAATATATATAGATATGTTGTCAATTGTCAAATTTGGTAATTTTTGAAATCATTTCCAAATTTGGTAATTTTTAAAATCATAGCCATATATGGTTATGATAAAGCGCAGCAAAGCGCGCCGGGTATTTGCTAGTGTATATATATATATATATATATATATATATATATATATATATATATATATATATATATATATATATATATATATATATATTATATATATGTATATATATATATATATATTTTTTTTTTTATTGGTAGAGATACCACCTAGACAGTGGAGGGTCCTGGGTTCGAGTCCCAGCAGAGTCGATGACTTTTTCTATATGAATTTGCATTCTAAATATTATTTAATGTAATATATATATATATATATATATATATATATATATATATATATATATATATATATATATATGATACTTCACTACTTTTCCGGGTTTCACTCCGCGTATTCACTATTCGGCTCCTAGAGGAACCAGACAATGGTTGACGACGTTTCGGCAAGATCACACTTGCCATCTTCAGGTCACTTCTAACTTCCTTCTGCTTCGCGTGGTTACACGATGTAGACTGACTTCTTGCTGTTGCGGTTGGTCTTTATATACGGTTACGGTGTTGCGCATGGTTGCGGTCGGCTGGTTTTTGGCGCGGCTGCGTGTCATTGGTCTCGCTTGATCCGGTGGCTTTCTCTCGCTTTCCCTTTTATCGTTCTGCTGTGCTGGTTTTCGCTTCTTGACGGTGATGCTGGTTATAGCTGGTTTCCAAGCTGATGGTAGTCGCTGTGTATCGTCCCTGGTATTAAGATTGTTCGGACGTTTCTCGATCTCAATGGCTTCTCTTATGGTTCGTCGGGTCTTATGTTGTATATTCGCTAAAACTTTTGTATTTTCGAAATCTATGTTATGAGATGTACCACTTACATGTTGTGCTAGTGAAGACGTTCTCTCATTTTTGTTGACTGCATTTCGGTGTTCTTCTCTTCTTACTTGAATTCTTCTGTTGGTCTGCCCTATGTAGGATTCCCCGCAGTCTTTACAAGGGATCTCGTATACTCCTTGGCTTTCTAGTGGTATTTTTGCTTTTGCTTCCTGGCCAAGCAACTGCAACCTTATGCCGAAGAAGCCGAATCTTACGTAAAGAACGCAAGCCACTTCATCGAGCGTATAAAAGACATAACAGTGGCACCAGGAGATCTGCTGGTAAGCTTTGATGTAACCTCTTTATTCACGAATGTTCCAGTAAAAGAAGCAGTAGATATGATACAACGGAAATACCAAGTCCCAAATGAAATCATCGAGTTAACAAGACACTGCCTAAACAACACCTACTTCATCTACAAAGATCAACGGTACAAACAAGTGGAAGGAGCACCTATGGGATCACCTTTATCGCCGGTAATAGCGAACCTATTCATGGAAGAATTAGAAGTCCGAGCAATAGAAACGGCAAGTGACAAACCTAAACTATGGCTAAGATATGTAGACGATACTTTTATTATATGGACCCACGGAGAAGAGAAGCTGCAGACCTTCTTACAGCATCTAAACAACATACACCAGAAGATCAAATTCACAATGGAGGTGGAAAAGGACAATCAACTACCTTTCCTAGATGTATCTATAATCAAGAAGGAAGACGGCAGCCTGGGATACACAGTATACCGAAAATCAACCCACACAAATCGCTACCTGAACGCGCAGTCACATCACCACCCAGCGCAACTACAGTCAGTAGTCAAGACATTAATAACCAGATCACAACGATTGACTGATGACGATAATAAACATCAAGAACTAGAACAGGTGAAGTTGGCATTAAAACAAAATGGTTTCTCTTCCAGAAATATCAAGAAAGCGTTAACACCAAGGGACCCAAAGCCAAAGGAAGAAGAAACATCGGTATCCAAAGCGCACTTACCATACATCAAAGGGACCACGGACAAAATAAGTAGAGTGCTGAGAAAACACAACATCGACACCATCTTCAACACCGACAAGAAGATTGGAAACATGCTTCCATCCGCAAAAGCAAAAATACCACTAGAAAGCCAAGGAGTATACGAGATCCCTTGTAAAGACTGCGGGGAATCCTACATAGGGCAGACCAACAGAAGAATTCAAGTAAGAAGAGAAGAACACCGAAATGCAGTCAACAAAAATGAGAGAACGTCTTCACTAGCACAACATGTAAGTGGTACATCTCATAACATAGATTTCGAAAATACAAAAGTTTTAGCGAATATACAACATAAGACCCGACGAACCATAAGAGAAGCCATTGAGATCGAGAAACGTCCGAACAATCTTAATACCAGGGACGATACACAGCGACTACCATCAGCTTGGAAACCAGCTATAACCAGCATCACCGTCAAGAAGCGAAAACCAGCACAGCAGAACGATAAAAGGGAAAGCGAGAGAAAGCCACCGGATCAAGCGAGACCAATGACACGCAGCCGCGCCAAAAACCAGCCGACCGCAACCATGCGCAACACCGTAACCGTATATAAAGACCAACCGCAACAGCAAGACGTCAGTCTACATCGTGTAACCACGCGAAGCAGAAGGAAGTTAGAAGTGACCTGAAGATGGCAAGTGTGATCTTGCCGAAACGTCGTCAACCATTGTCTGGTTCCTCTAGGAGCCGAATAGTGAATACGCGGAGTGAAACCCGGAAAAGTAGTGAAGTATCATATAATATCCGCGGAAACTTAAAATGTAACATATATATATATATATATATATATATATATATATATATATATATATATATATATATATATATATGGAGTCCTGGGTTCGAATCCCAGTCAGAGATGATAATTTTTCATTATGTTTATAAGTTCTTATATATATATATATATATATATATATATATATATATATATAAATATGTATATATTTTAATGTAAAATCATTATGCAACTTGATAAAAATTAACTCTATCTAAAAAATATATATATATATATATATATATATATATATATAAAAGTTGTAAGGAATATATTTTAAACACTATAATTATACCAAATTTCAAGTTTGTATGTCATATAGAAGTTTTACAACCCCCAATGTGGGTGGGGGGTAGAAATTTGACCATTTTTATTTTTCTTTTGACAAGATTTCTAAACTCTATAACTATATCAAAATCTCAAGTTTGTACGTCATCTAGAAGTTTTATAATTCAAAAGGGGGTGGGAGGGTTGACATTTTAATATTTTTGATTTTTCTCTTTAGGAAAATTTTAAACACTATAACTATACCAAATTTCATGTTTGTATGTCACATAGAAGTTTTACAACCCCCAATGTGGGTGGGGGGTAGAAATTTTACCATTGTTTATTTTTCTTTTGACAAGAATTCGAAACTCTATAACTATGTCAAATTTCAAGTTTGTATGTCATCTAGAAGTTGTACAACCCCCAAATTGAGTGCGGGGGTTGACCTAATAATTGTCTTTACGAGAGTCCTAAATCCTATCACTATCTCAAATTTCAAGTTTGTATGTTATCCAAAATTTTTACAACCCCCAAATATAGTGCGGGGGTTGACTTAATAAAAAAAATTATATTTTTCTTTACGACAGTCTTAAACACTATAACTATATCAAATTTCTAGTTCCTGTGTCATCTGCAAGTTTTACAATCCCATAAGAGGGTGCTGGGGATGATATAGCAACATTTTTTTATACATTTTTTCAAAAATCTCAAGTTTGTACGTCATCTAGAAGTTTTATAACTCAAAAGGGGGTGGGGGGGTTGACATTTTAATATTTTTGATTTTTCTCTTTAGAAAAATTTTAAATACTATAACTATACCAAATTTCAAGTTTGTATGTGACATAGAAGCTTTAGAACCCCCAATGTGGATGGGGGGTATAAATTTTACCATTGTTTATTTTTCTTTTGACAAGAATTCTAAATTCTATAACTATGTAAAAATCTCAAGTTTGTACGTCATCTAGAAGTTTTATTACTCAAAAGGGGGTGGGAGGGTTGACATTTTAATATTTTTGATTTTTCTCTTTAGGAAAATTTTAAACACTATAACTATACCAAATTTCATGTTTGTATGTCACATAGAAGTTTTACAACCCCCAATGTGGGTGGGGGGTAGAAATTTTACCATTTTTATTTTTCTTTTGACAAGAATTCTAAATTCTATAACTATGTAAAAATCTCAAGTTTGTACGTCATCTAGAAGTTTTATTACTCAAAAGGGGGTGGGAGGGTTGATATTTTAATATTTTTGATTTTTCTCTTTAGGAATATTTTAAATACTATAACTATAACAAATTTCATGTTTGTATGTCACATAGAAGTTTTACAACCCCCAATGTTGGTGGGGGGTAGAAATTTTACCATTGTTTATTTTTCTTTTGACAAGAATTCGAAACTCTATAAATATGTCAAAATCTCAAGTTTGTACGTCATCTAGAAGTTTTATTACTCAAAAGGGGTTGGGAGGGTTGATATTTTAATATTTTTGATTTTTCTTTTTAGGAAAATTTTAAATACTATAACTATACCAAATTTCTAAGTTTGTATATCATATAGAAGTTTTACAACCCCCAATGTGGGTGGGGGGTAGAAATTTTACCATTGTTTATTTTTCTTTTGACAAGAATTCTAAACTCTATAACTATGTCAAATTTCAAGTTTGTATGTCATCTAGAAGTTGCACAACCCCCAAATTGAGTGCGGGGGTTGACCTAATAATTGTCTTTACGAGAGTCCTAAATCCTAGCACTATCTCAAATTTCAAGTTTGTATGTCATCCAGAATTTTTACAACCCCCAAATATAGTGCGGAGGTTGACTTAATAAAAAAAATTGTATTTTTCTTTACGACAGTCTTAAACACTATAACTATATCAAATTTCAAGTTCCTGTGTCATCTGCAAGTTTTACAATCCCATAAGAGGGTGCTGGGGATGATATAGCAACATCTTTTTATACATTTTTTTACAATAATCTTAAACTATAACTGTACCAAATTTCAAGTTTCTGTGTCATCTAGAAGCTTTACAAACCCTAAAGGGGTTGCGGAGGGTAAACATAATAACATTTTTCTATATCATGCTTTACGAGAACCCTAAACCCTATAACTAAACCAAATTTCAAGTTTTTATTACATCTAGAATTCTTACAACCCCCGAACGGGATGCAGAGGTTGACATAATAACATTTTTTAAATATTTTTCTTTACAAGAATCTTAAATCCTATAATTACACCAGATTTCAAGTTTCTAAGTCATCTAAAAAAGCTTTGCAACCCTTAAAAGGGGGTACGGGGTTTGACATAATAACATTGTTTTATTTTTTCTTTACAAGAATCCTAATTCCTATAACTGTGCCATATCTCAAGTGTAATCGTCATATTGTAAATCTTAACATCAAATTTGATATCAGCGACCTTAGAAACCCCTTTGTACAAAATCTCATACAAATCCAATAAAATTTCTAATTTTACGACATTTTTATGTTTATGGTACCTTAAATCTTATTTAAAACATTTTAAATAAAATTCAGACATCAATGAATGGAAGTAAAAGATTTATTAAGTAGCTGTAATAAAACATAATTATTTTTTGTCACTTTTAATGACGCAATCCTTACTGAGAAATACACATAGTACTTTGACAACGCAGAGAGCTATTATCATATCCCCTATTTCGAATATACTGCCAGATGTTAAGTTTTATCCAAATAAATCAAATCTTAAATGTTTATGGCCGCCATATTTCATCCGTCCTTTAAAATTTGCAAACGTTGACATCAAATTTGAAATCAGCGACCTGAAAAACCCCTTTGTAGAAAATTTAATACAAATCCAATAATATTTCGAGTTTTATGATGTTTTTATGCATATAGTATTTTAAATCTGAAAGCCTTTTAAATAAAATTCATACACATACAGAAACGAAACAAAAAGTATTTATTACATAGCGTTAATAAAATAGAATTATTTTTGCCAGTTTAAATGAAGCAATCATTACTCAGAAATGCAGAGAGTAACTCGACACCGCAGACAGGCAAAGGAATTCAAGCAGGCTGGCCAATACTGAAAAAATAAATGGACGCTGTATAAACCTATAGGTTGCAAAAAATAAACAGACGCTGAATAAACCTATAGCTTGCAAAAGACGCTGACTGATACCATCATTTTTATACACTTATATACGCCGGACGCTGGGCGCTACGCTTTTGGACCGGACGCATGGTAGGCCTTTATGGATATATATATATACATATATATATATATATATATATATATATATATATATATATATATATATATATATATATATATATATATATATATATATATATATATATATATATATATATATATATATATATATATATATATATATATATATATATATATATATATATATATATATATATATATATACAAGAAAGTGTTATAATAATGGGATATCGCGCAACAGAGAAGAAAGAAAACATAAGTTGCAGCCGTCTACACGTGTTTCACACTTATTAGTGATCATCAGGACGGCATAGCAGATGGAATAAATATAAAAGCAACTAACTCAGAAAGATGTAATAACACAAGGTTTCACTGATAGCAGCCAACCACACATTTGCAGTATCGGCCTGAAGACACTGAGTTTTCAGTGCAACAACAAACGTCACTACGGAGGCAGCTAAAGCCACTACCGTGAGACAACCAATCCCAAAGTATAATATCAATGATTAGAAGTAATAATGCGCGTAGAGATATACAAGAAAGTGTTATAATAATGGGATATCGCGCAACAGAGAAGAAAGAAAACATAAGTTGCAGCCGTCTACACGTGTTTCACACTTATTAGTGATCATCAGGACGGCATAGCAGATGGAATAAATATAAAAGCAACTAACTCAGAAAGATGTAATAACACAAGGTTTCACTGATAGCAGCCAACCACACATTTGCAGTATCGGCCTGAATTATCTTTCTGAGTTAGTTGCTTTTATATTTATTCCATCTGCTATGCCGTCCTGATGATCACTAATAAGTGTGAAACACGTGTAGACGGCTGCAACTTATGTTTTCTTTCTTCTCTGTTGCGCGATATCCCATTATTATAACACTTTCTTGTATATCTCTACGCGCATTATTACTTCTAATCATTGATATTATACTTTGGGATTGGTTGTCTCACGGTAGTGGCTTTAGCTGCCTCCGTAGTGACGTTTGTTGTTGCACTGAAAACTCAGTGTCTTCAGGCCGATACTGCAAATGTGTGGTTGGCTGCTATCAGTGAAACCTTGTGTTATTACATCTTTCTGAGTTAGTTGCTTTTATATTTATTCCATCTGCTATGCCGTCCTGATGATCACTAATAAGTGTGAAACACGTGTAGACGGCTGCAACTTATGTTTTCTTTCTTCTCTGTTGCGCGATATCCCATTATTATAACACTTTCTTGTATATCTCTACGCGCATTATTACTTCTAATCATTATATATATATATATATATATATATATATATATATATTTGTTTAACCGCTTATACATACCCGTTTCGCTATATTCTACTGACTTGTCGGACCATTTTCGACGCTCTCAGACCCGGGCTTGGGTCTGGCAACGTTCTCCTATGTTTTCGATGTCTACAGGATAAGGTTTATCTAAAACTGCAATAAAAAAATATACAATTTGGGTTTGGAAAAGTAGGGTCTGTAAAAAGTTTTATACAACCGTAGTTCATCACAATGAACTATAGGGGGCGTCGCGCCTTTCTCAAGTGTATATCGTATATTTTTATACAAGACGCTATCAAACCCGCTATGTTCTACAGACTTCCTAAGCCCTGGATCTGGCAACATTGCCATGACGCATATGTTAAGCTTTGTTTTATATACGTTTGGTTATAATAGCTCGCATTTAATATTTGATGGAGAAAAGTGACGTAAGAATTACATCATCTCGTATGCGAGTTCTTTTCACATTTGTAAATATTCTCTGGCTTTGTAAAATTGAAGGTTTTAATATTTATTAATAATATACTATATTTATAGCATATAACTAGATACATTCCATATAATACATTATAATTTCTTAAATATTAATATAATTTATTACATATTTTTTACACTGTTTCTTAGATAATGTTAAAGATGTACAGTTTTTTACATTAGCTGGAAGTGAATTATATTCAACTAAACCTTTATGAAACAGATTATTTTCTCCTATATTTGTTGTTACTGTATGAACATAAAAATTATTTCTACTTCTAGTATTATGATCATGAACATCTTCTACGAATAGTAAATTCATTTAAAATGTGCTCTGGATATATTCGGTTTTTTGTTTTAAATATTATTATCATCGTATTATAAAATATATTTTTCTTAACACTTAACAAAGATGTAACTTGCAACATTCCTCTTATGCTAGTATACCTACTACATTTTAATATTATTCTTAACGCACAATTTTGTTTTTTTTTGAAGATTGTTAATTTCAGTATTATTTAGGAGGTAAAGTATACTAGCACAATAATTAAAATGGGGAAGTATTATTGTTTTATATAGTAATAATTTAGACCACTTGCTAAGATTTTGGCTTATTCTACCCATGAAATTTACTATTTTTGCAACTTTACTGATAACATAGTTTGAATGACTAGAAAATGTTAAGTGACAATCTATTATTACGCCTAAGTACTTCCACTCATAAACTTGTTCTATTTTTTGACTATTAATTTGTATTCCCACATGACTAGATGTATCAATTTCGTTAAACTAATTTTTTATTATCATGAATTTTGTTTTATTTACATTTAAAGAAAGACTATTTTTACCTAACCAGTTATATACATTTACTAATTCATCATTGATGATATTTATTACTTTTTCAATATCATCTCCTATAAAATATATTAAAGTGTCATCTGCAAATAATTGAATGTTACATTTTTTAATTACATTAACAATATCATTTATGTATAGTACAAATAAATCAGGGCCTAATACAGTTCCTTGTGGAACGCCAAAGGTAGTTTTTTTAGGTGAAGATGTAGTATTAAAGTATCTAGTTTTTGAAATCTGTTTTTGAAATATCCACTAAACCATTTTATAACTATTGGGCCAAACCCATATGTTTTTAATTTCAATAATAATAGATCTCTATTAATAGTCTCAGAAGCACGTCTAAAGTCTAGAAAAACTACACCTATCATCTTCTTCTTGTAAATAGCATTTTTCCATTTCAAAAGAACTGATTGTATTGCACTTTCACATGAATTATTTTTCCGAAACCCTGATTGAAAAGGTGTTAACAGTTTGTTCACTTCAATGTAGTCACGAAACTGGATATTTACGACGGTCTCTAATAATTTTTCATAAGATGGCACCATGTTGATCGGTCTGTATTCTTCACATTTGTTAGTGTTGATTATCTTCTCAATGGGGATAATATGGGATGTCTTCAAGGTTTCTGGGAAGGATACACTTTCTAGACTCATTTGAATTAGATGCAAAAATCTCTGTCCTATTACATTGAAAGCTAATCTTTACGGTAATACCATCGACACTACTATTCTTATTAGGTAAATTGTTTATACTTTTTTTTAACTCCAAAAATCCTATTGGTAAAAATTTCTCAAACTTGCATTGATGCACATTAATGTGGTTTAAATCAGTTTCAATTTGGGTTAAATTTGTTAATGTAATAATTTGTTCTATGCTGTTAATAAAGTAAATATTGAATTTTTCTGCAATTTGAATTTCCTTTTTTTCTAACTCATTGTCAAAAATAATACCTTCCTTTTTTTGTCTGTTATGGCCTCCTTTAATTAATTCTTTAACTGTTTTACACATTTCTGTTGAGTTATTTTTATATCATCTATTTTTTCTTGATAATAATTTCTCTTGTGGTTCCTGATCAAACTAACAATTCCATTTCTTTCTTGTCTATACCTATTCATATCACTTTCTTCTTGTGTAAAGATTGCTCTTTTATATAATCTGTCCCTTTCTTCAATTTCCAAGGCTATTTCTGGGGTCCACCAACGCTTACAACTCCATTGTCATTTAATGGTTTTTTTAACAGTTAAAGCATGCCTGTTTAGTGTGTCCATTATGATTTTAACTAATGTTTCTGCTAGTTGATTGGTGTTTGTACAGTCCGGATTCCATGGTTGATCCATTAGATCTAATTGAAATTGCATTTCATTGAAGTTGCTCATGTCTCTGTGTTGTATTGTATATTCTTCATATTTTTCTTTCACTTTTGCATTTACAGTTATTGGGTGATCGGTTATTTTTGGAACATGGTGTACCTGGGCATCAATGGTTTTTTCATTAGATACAAGAAGATCTATGAGGGTAGCACTGTCCTTAGTGATTCTTGTAGGTTGGTCGATAATCTGATGTAGTCCATTATTTTTAATTAAAGTTCTCAGCCTATTTTCATAATATGAATCCTTTAATAGGTCAATATTAAAGTCTCCGATAATTAGTAAGGTCTCTGATCTACTAGCATATACATCAAACAAATTTTCAAGTTTCATTAGAAATTGAGCATCACTAGAGTTTGGAGAGTGATATAAATTTATAAAGTTATATTTGTATGATTGAAAGCATATATTAATACCTACAATCCATGTGTTCATATCAATGGTATCTTTAAGTAGGACTTTATAACTGAATTCATTTTTTATATAAATGATTAGAGTAAGGTTAACAGGATTTTCGAACAAGTGAGACAACGCAACATAATACGGAAAAGTTAATTTCTGGGGAAAGTGGATGGTTTCCAAATAAGGTGGAAAAGTACATATGTCATTTTCCGTAGTAATCAAACGATAAATTTCAAGAACTTGATTACATTTTTTAGTATTAAAGTACTGTAATATCTTCTTTGTACGTTTGTTTGAAGGATTGTTTGTGGTTAATTAAAGCTTTATTCTTTTCCTGTTAAGATGAGAGAATGAATGCTTGAACTATTTGGTTTCTGAATTATTTTCTGATCCCTCGTTTACATTCGATTCCTTGGATACTACAAAGTATCCAAGGCAACGGTGATCATCACATTTATTGCTCCCTTGGTTTTTAGAATTTTTCCAGCAGAAAAAGTCTCCATCAGCTTGCTTGAGGACAGGATTGGAAAGAACTAGTGAATGTACACATAAGATGCGGTTGTGATTGTAAAGCAACTTGATAGATACGTAAAAAACCGCGTTTTTTCTTTGGCTGGTTTTACAATTGATTAAAGTTAGTACAGGGCTCTTAATGTTAATGTTCGTTACAATGATAAGAACTTAACCTATAGAAATGCGCTAATAAGAATAACGTGAGAATCGAATGAGATAATTGAAAACGGTTAAAATTAAGACAGCAGATTCTAAATTCTAGGGCTCGTTGCAAAATGTAAATATCTAAAAACTACAAAACTTAACCTAAGAGGAACGTATGAGGATTCTGTTGGACTTGTAGGTTGTTGGTTGGATCATAATCGTATATGCAACATAAAAGGAAAATAGTAAATGTATGTACACAAATATGTCTAACAGGGAACAAAAAGTAGTTGCGAACGTTCTATACATAAACGGCACAAAAAAAGATAAGGATTTGTAATGGGCTGCATCCGAGCTTATCTGCTATGTATTCTCTGTGTTCCCGATCACACGAAGTAACGAATTTTTGGTACGACCGTTTATTGAAGTTCACAACAACCGATTTGTAATTATACGCTTTGCGACACACTGTTGTGTGGGTTTCTTGTAGGGTTCTGAAACTTTTTCTGGAATAAATAGGTTTAGCTCAGGTTTAAATCGACAATTTATGCCAACGAAATGGCTTAATTCTTGTTGCATTCTAAGGATTGGAAAGTTATGACTAGCTTCTCCTTTTGAAACTTGCGGCGTAACTCCATCACTCTTCACTGTGTGGTCGAGACAAGTTAGTTCTTTGGCTTCAAAGATTGTTTTTTTTAATTTGATAGTAAACCGTAATGATATAGGCGTTGAAATACTTTCTTTAAATGCTGTAGTAGTCTACTTTGATGGCAGAGAAATTTAGAACAGAAAAAAACTTTATACAACCGTGACTTCAGATAGATTATGACTTCAGCGATGGAACTGCTCCATATACTGGTAGTGGTGGTGCTGAGAGTATTGATCCTCTACTGGAATTATGCTAATTGATTTCTCGACATCTGCTTCATAAATAGGATCCTGGTATCTTGAATGGTATGCATGCAAGGGTAAGTTTCTTGACAGATTGTTGCGTGTTCAATTAAAGTCGGCGGTCACCACATGTAATATCTTCTGTGTTTCTTTGTTTGAAAGACTGTTTGTGGTTAATGAATGCTTTATTCTTTTACTGTTAAGATCAGAGAATGAATGCTTGAACTATTTGGTTTCTGAATTATTTTCTGACTCCTTGTTTATATTCGTTGCATTGGATACTACACTCACACATACATATTTATCAATGGATCACAGTACTCATTCATACATAGCGTCGACGTTAATGCATACTAGCGGAACTATTTTCTAGCAATTTTCCAGGAGCGCGGTTTAAATGCTTATAGAAACTTTGTTACAGATGGCATGATGAATTCTTTGAAATCACAACTAGCAACATTGCTAGTTACAACATTTCAAAGAATTAAGTTCATATGTATTAACGGCAACGATATGTACTATATACCACCAATAAATAACAAAGGCGTAGACCATTTAGGGTAAAAATCGTGAGGTGTTCTTTATCAAAAATTAAAATGGGCGAACTAAGTTGAGCATCATTTGTGACTTTTTTGCTAAAACACCGAAGGAAAACTTTCTCGTCTGTAATTTGTAAGATTACTTAATGGAACTTTTAATGGAAACAGGGCACTCGAAAGGTTCGGAGGGGCAGTGTATGTTGCAACCCCCAATTGAATTTCATGAACATTGGTATGGGGTAGATGCAGTAGCAGCACTTCACTATCGCAACAAGAAACGGCCACCTCATAGAACAAAAGATAAACTGAATAAATTCTGTGGGACGTTCTTTAACAAAAATGAAACAGGGTGGACTAATATGATTTGCGCCTGGTATATTTAGAACTACATATATTTCAAATGTATCAGAAAATCTCTGGTGTACAATTCGTCACTAAGAATATAATACATATTCCAATTCACAAATAGCTATTTTAGAATACAATAAAAATTGATCTTTAACTTAGTACAAGTGCAATATAACGGAATTGAGCAAGGTTTGAAAAAACTTCTTCTCTTCTTCGTTACCTTTCGACGTTTCTGTTAAAGGCACTTAACCACCATATAGTGTATACTGTTTTGTACCTTCAAATTCATTAAACAGGAAGTAGGGATCGAACATTCCATAATTTTCTTGTAACTGTACAAACGCACAGTAAAAATAGAAACTGCTATTTTTTTAATCTAGGTTAAACTAATCAAATGTAGTGTATTTTGGTCAGCTAAACTTGAAAATGACTTTATGCTTGATTTGTTCATGTTTACGAGTAGATAAACTTTGTAAAATATCAATATTAAACCACGCCCCCAGATGTATTTTGTCGTTTTATTTTCAAAAACTGTTAGGTTTATGGACTGGTTGTTAAGTGGGTTAGATAAAATAAATCTTATTTAATTGGCGCATGAATATATATCATACAGGATGTTTCACTGAAGATTCGTATCCTCTGAATAGGTGGTAGTACACATAAAATGCAACAAAAAAACTGAAAATCATTAATGTTTATCTTTCATAATAACCGAAAAAAGAATGGTTTTTGAAAAGTGGGTAGCAGGTCACTGGTCTAAGAATCACACTTGGAGCTGGATGTGCCTATCTGATACATTGACGCAGCTGCTGCTAGGTGATGTCGCAGTTTGTTTTGACTATAATTTCCAGCAGTTCCCAAAAGTTGACATTTTTAGCAAATTTTTGTCGATTTGCGTAAAAACAAAAAGAGTTTTTTGTTCCTATTGATGAATACTATCACACATGCAATTTATACGAAAGTTGAGTAAAACACCCTGTATGTAGACCAACAATTTGTACCAATACATTTGCCGGAGCAACTTTAGAACATAACTTATTGCGATCTTGTATTCGTCATCAAGTACTTAGCTAAGAAAAAAAATGTTGAGTTCGCAGTGCAACCTTAGCATCACTTCTGCAAAATTCATGAAGCGATGTTGTTGTTATTGTTGGTTGTAGTATTATGATAATTTTGCAGTAAAAAGAATATCTTTAGGAGAATACCCTGTACTGGACAATTATTTTATAGAAACCAAAATGTATAGGGCATTTCACCTTGTTTTGAAATCTTTCTTACTTCGTTTGTACGTCATACTGCATGACGTTTTACCTTTATTTTCTTTCTGCATTTTATAGAGCATTATTTGACTTGTCACTATTCGACTTGGGTCAAGTATACATTAAACATATCACTACCACAGAACTCCGCATCTAGCGGTAGCGGGTACGCTACAGCTACCACAAGCAGAAAATAACACTAATGTATGTTCTAATAACAACTGTCCTTGAACACAAAATGTTATCCAAATTGCATTTTTGACTTTTTTATTTTGAAGGTCTATAGCTTTGTAACATTTCATTTTTGAACATAGATATGTTGTGCTTTATGGCCTATTTTGATCAAAGGCATTGACCCTCAGGAATTGGCATCGTCTGCTCAAGATATCCTATATGTAAAATAGGTGAAGTCCCATTTAATGTTAAATATCTAGCTACATTTTAAAGCAGGTGTGGAATTAAGTCGTGAACTTAGAATTCCAAAACAAAAACCATTCAAGAAAAAAATTACTCGATACGAATATGAATATAAAGAACGAAGTAAAACCCTGAAGTATCCTGTACGTTTTAGGCTCACTAAAAAGATTGATTAGTACAGGGTATACCCCTAAAATGTATCTTGCCAATACGAGAATTACCATATGACTAGCCCCAATAATAATGATAATATCGCCACGTAGATTTTGCTGGAGATGCTGAGATAGAAGAAGACTGAACCAGGATCGCGTTCGATGATCAACGAGATTTCCATAGCTATTTCATGATGAACATCAAATCACACAAAGTTATGCTCGAAGCTTCTCGTATAATATGTACCGATACAAATTATTTGTCTGTGTGACATATGATCGTTTTTCGATTACACAGAAACAAGACAACATGCACAAAGTTTTCTTAGCTTTTTGGTATGAAAATTAAATAAAATCCTATTTAACCTAACTGGCTCCATTTTGATAAACCTAATAGTTTCTGAAAAAACAGTAAAAATCATCTGGGGGCATGGCTTACCCTCATCAGCTTCTCTGGTTCACCACTTTTGAGTAGTAACTTTTAAGGGGTTATTTAACATATCACAAAGAAGGCCTATCAAAAATCCAAGGATCTACCTCAATTCCCCTCTATTTTTACTAATTTGACTGAACTGTTACCGTGGTATTAAAATATACATATCTTAGAAACTGTTTATTTGTGCTAGAAACATAACAGTAAAATGCAGGAGGTCAAAAGATTTGGCTATAACATTTATTTTTTCAAAACACATATACATGACGTGTCTTCGAAACTTTTAATTGTATTCTTGTAAACAAAACTAATCATGTTAAAATAAATGATTTAAAAACAAATTATTAAAAAACAATTATTTGCATAAACCTTATGTATTTTAGAACAAAAGAGGCTCAATGCTATTTTCTCATGTTAATAATAATTTTCAGAGTTACATCAGAGTTTTACGGAAAACGTTAATTTTTCTGCGTTTAAGGTTATTTATGGAATTTACGAACAAATCAACAAAAATAAAGATCACTTATGTTCTTAGCATCCCGAAATCATTACGTCAATCGTAATTTTATCTCTTATACATTCGGCAACGTTGCTGGGTTCGGTAGGGTAGGTAGGCTTGCTTAAAATTATACAAATGGGTCTGTAAACACTGTAATATGTATCGGGTTCAAGAACGACTGTCAAATATTACCAATATTTTTTTTTCATATATTTTTACCCCTCGAGGATCTTAAATATTGCTTATCAGAAATAGATCAATATTATGTAAAATATACACATTTTAAAAATTAAAAAATGCGGGTCTACTAACGACCCCACCATATAGCGGGTCCGACAACGTCGATTAAACCAATATATATATATATATATATATATATATATATATATATATATATATATATATATAAGAATAGAAATATTAATGCGCGTAAAAATATAAGTACATAACAAAGGGATAATAATGGGCATTCGCGCAATAGAGTAACAAGAGAAAGTGAGTTGCAGCCGTATACACTATGCCGTACTGATGAGCACTAATAAGTGCGAAACACGTGTATACGGCTGCAACTCACTTTCTCTTGTTACTCTATTGCGCGAATGCCCATTATTATCCCTTTGTTATGTACTTATATATATATATATATATATATATATATATATATATATATATATATATATACAGGGTGTCCCAAATATAAAGGATTTTGAGTTAATGGGTAACATATGAATAATGGAAGAAGCCAAAAATGCATAAAATTCCGCACTATCTCAAAAAAAATGTTTTACTAAAAATTTGTGGGCACCCGGAAAACTAAGCAAACTGAAGACGGCCCTGGTGTCTGGTGAAGCTTAATAATAAATAGTATGCTGATCTCATTCTATTTAGTTTATTCCAAGCAAAAAATGTTTACTATTTAAACTGTTATTATAGTAATAAAGACATAAATGCGTCCTAAATAAAGATAGACTAAACAACAGTGGCCGGGTGTTTTGTTATTTTTCTTACAACTAATAGTAGGTACATGCTGAAGTAGTATAGGTTGAAAAACCTCAATGAATTTGAATTGTATTTAATCTCAAGACATCGTTAGAAATAAGTAAATAAAATAAAATCAATTAACAGTTAGAATTGCTATAAAACGAATTAAGTATTAAACAACATACTTGATATTATAAGCAGCGTGACCATCTGTTTATATCAACACAAATAAAGCATACCTACAACAGCAGATCATATTTCGACCTACTAATAGGTAATAACAACTTTATTTACGTTTAAGACGTCCAGATATCGTAAATTACTTTTGTACGTGACATACAATAACAATTTTTAAAAGGCACGCAGATCTACAAATGGTATCACATTTTTAAAGTACATTAAGGTAGGTTAGTGTTACAGAGTCGGACTTGAAAATCAATGAAACTTTAAAATTCATTTTCTTGAAAACTATTCAGTTGAAGAACAAACTTTATAAGGAAAATTTGCTCTACTCCATTCCACCTATCTACCATTAACTCAAATCCCTTTATTTCTGAGACATCCTGTATATATATATATATATATATATATATATATATATATATATATATATATATATATATATATATATATATATATAAACTGGAGTGAGTTTTTTCATTTGAAGTAAATCGTAAATCACGTTGAATTTTCTTTTAATATCAAAATTATTATTCTGATCAAGTTGACTTAAGCCGGTGTTGATTGTATACGTGCTATTAGCAATCATGGATGGAAAACGAACGCATGGATTAGGTTTATAAAGCTTTACACAGGACGCATTTTAACAAACAAAATAATAATTAAGTTGATTGGCCAATATATCTAATTTAAATTACTAATCACGTATGCATCCCTAAATGTAATACCTTTTTTATTCTAACAAATGGATGTTATTTTTAATTCTGTTTTTGTTGTAACCTATATGTGATGGTGCATAAAATTGTTAAAATACTAAACGCCTGCTAAGATCCACTTTACACGTTTATGAGTAATATGATACTGACAAAGATAGTATTATTTAAGCATAAGTGTTAGAGAGAGAGAGAGAGAGAGAGAGAGAGAGAGAGAGAGAGAGAGAGAGAGAGAGAGAGAGAGAGAGAGAGAGAGAGAGAGAGAGAGAGAGATAGTATACTAAGTTCACAGTTACTTCAGTTCTCGTAAATCTCTGATATCATCTATCAAACAATTTCGTGTTGGAACAAATTTTTGTTTATTAAAAAGAAAAGTGACAGACCGCCCTAAAGATTTTATGTGAAAATCTAAGTATTTTGATTCGGAAAGGAAATAAGTTAAAACCTAACCTTCATCGACCATACTCTTTTGTTTTTACTGTACAAGGATTTTAAAAATGTTCAAGGATTAGTACCTGCTATCGTGCCTCAGGTAGTCAACCCCGACCTTTTTGGGGTATAGTGATGCATTTTAATCTGATAATTATTTCGATTTCAACAATTACGTTAAGAAAGGGAGAATTTTTTACCTGTTTTGAGTTTTAAGCGATTGAGATCAAATCGGGCCTTTTTAAAAGAATGCAGACATAGCCTCAGGGTGTTTGTTTCCCTTTTGTCATCGAGACCCGGATATTTGAGTTCAGTTTATCGCGGTATCTTGTACTGTATAGCTGTGTTAATAAGGAGCGGTTTTAAGTTTAAAAAGATGATTAGTGTAATATTCCTTCTTGATGAGGTGCGGTGGTTAAGATGTTTTAATTTAACGTGATATCTGGTATTACAAAGCGCAAATGGTAAGTTATTTTCCTGCATTAGAATTAGGTTTTTTCTCTTTTTAAATAGTTAATTCAGCCGTTGATACTAATACATATTAGTGTTAGAAACCATTCCGATCCCTGAACGTGATTCAAGTGTCTGTGTATTTATTAACGTAATTTTCTTAACATGGAGATCCGAAAGCCCTTCACGAAGGGTAGCTACTGACATAGATATATCGGTTAGTCGAGCTTGCAAAACTCGTTGATATCATTAACGATTGTTGGTTTCTTTAAATTTCATGATCTCTTTGGGTAGAAAGTTTCATTAAAATACAACGGTCTTGATCACGTGGTTAGTCGTCCGTGAAATATAAAATTCAAGTTAGCCGTACATAGGTCGTCGTCGTCGATAATACAGATTTCTTCATGACGTCACCACCTCTGTTGACAGTATGACAGATTCAGTACAGTTTCAAATTTAGCGCCACATGTTATTAGGATGATGGGAGAGAAGGAGAAAGTGAGAGAGCGAGAGAGTGAGAGAGAAGGCTCTTTAATGCGACCTCTAATAGGTGAGAAGGAGAGAGCGAGAGAGTCAGAGAGAAGGCTCTTTAATGCGACCTCTAATAGGTGAGAAGGAGAGAGTGAGAGCGCGCGAGAGTGAGAGAGAAGGCTCTTTAATGCGACCTCTAATAGGTGAGAAGGAGAGAGTGAGAGAGCGAGAGAGTGAGAGTGAGAGAGAAGGCTCTTTAATGCGACCTCTAATAGGTGAGAAGGAGAGAGTGAGAGAGGAGATTCTTTAATGCGGCCTCTAATAGCAGCAGTACATACAGGTAATACAGATTTCTTTAATGCGACCTCTATTGGTAGTACATAGGTAAGAGTTAGCGCTAAAATTCAAATCTGGAGAAATCCAAGATGGTTCCTTCAAATGACAAATTCAAAATGACTGTTGTAAAATTGACAAATGCATAAATGACAAATGCAAAAATGACAGATGCAAAAATGACATATGCAAAAATGACAAAACTAAAATTGACAGATTCAAATTTAGCGCCACATGTTGTGATATAAAATGGCTGCACAGACTCTAATTGAAGGGTCTTCTTCTCTAATACAGTTCTCTTTTTACGCGACCTCTCTTTACATCATACCGGTAGTAATACAGATTTCTTCATTACGCCCTCTAGTAGTAGTAGTACACGGGCTGCCGGTAATACAGATCCCTTCATGACGCCCTCGGTTCTTTTCCTAGCAACACCATTTAGCCGAGCGCCGAACCAAATGCCGGTAATATACAAGGTCGGTAATACAGATTCCGCACTTCGAGAATCACGTAAAACGACACCGGCGCCCTCTGTTTTCCCCTAGCAACGACGCTACCATTTAGCCATGTGACGAACCAAATGCCGATAATACAGAACGTCGGTACAAAAATCACGTAAAACGACACCGACGCCATCTGTTTTCCCTTAGCAACGACGCTACCATTTAGCCATGTGACGAACCAAATGCCGATAATACAGAATGTCGGTACAAAAATCACGTAAAACGACACTGGCGCCATCTGTTTTCCCCTAGCAACAGAGTTGTCATTTAGCCGAGTGACGAACCAAATGCCGGTAATACAGAATGTCGGTAATGCAGATTCCGTACTTAACGACGACTGCATCTCCCTCGAAAACGTCTGGCTCAAGTATCGCTATACCTACTTACCTAGTATTTTGATATTTATATTAAGTAGTTTTTTCTACGGTCCCCTCTAAAACTGACCATTAAAAGCTCATTGTCAATGCGTAAAGTTAGCGATTCACACATTTTTTTCTTAATAGCCATTATAACATCGCAACCACGTAAACAATGTCGAAATGAAATGATCACGTGGCTTTATTTTACTTTACGCACCGCACGGCTACCTGATTATTAATGTAATTCGTCATTTGTCAGGAACTGTCAAAAATCATTATTAGTAATTGTATCGCGGCGCGTCCATCATCCGTAACATTTTTTATCGAGTTTTGTGACTTGAAGATGGAATCATTTAAATCTGAAGATAACTGCACGCCGCCGTAAATATCTGATGCGGCCCAGGCAGCAACCAATGAGTTGTTGCCGGCCAAATCGCGCGGCCTTTATGAACGGCGGTACAACGAGTTCATTAAATGGTGTGAATCCAAGAAAATCACGAAATATTCAGAAAACGTGGTGTTGGCTTATCTATCCGAGTTATCAAAAGTGATGAAGCCACCTACATTGTGGTCCATATTTTCCATGATAAAAGCAACACTACTGACAAAACACAATGTGAATGCTGGCAATTACAAAAAAGTGATTGCTTTTTTAAAGCAAAAGCATGTTGGTTTCAAACCTAAGAAATCCAAAGTGTTATCTAAAATGGAAGTACTGAAATTTTTGGAAGAGGCCCCCGATGACACCTATTTAATGATAAAAGTAAGCAATCAAATTCCTTCATTTGTTAAATTAATTTCTGTCCTTCGTAGGTTGCATTAATAATGGGAATATCTATAGCTTGCCGCCGGCAAGAGTTGTATCAACTAGAGGCTAAAAATATAAAAACCATGGAAAATATGATTATAATAACAATTCCGGATACTAAAACTTATCAGTCGCGAACATTCACAATAATTAATGACGAAAATGTTGCGGTTGATTATGTGGGACTGTTCAGCAAATATGCCAATTTACGTGCCAATAAATCTGCGGGTTCTCGTCGATTTTTTTAGAATTTGCCAACGGCCGTTGCATCAACCAGGTGGTTGGCATAAATACATTTGGTAGACTGCCATGAATTATTGCTCATTACCTGAATCTGGAAGATTCCAACCTTTATGCAGGCCACTGTTTCCGTAGGACCCTGGCCACTATATTGGCAAATTCTGGGGCCAATATTACTAGAATTAAAAGACACGGGGGTTGGCGATCAGCTTGTGTTGCGGAGGGGTACATTGAGGAAGGCCTTTCTAATAAAATTAAAGCAGCACAAAAAATTTTGTGGCCCAGTTCAAGTAGTGTTATTCTGGGGACCTCATCCAGCATCCATAATTTCAATGAAGTTAATACACACTCAGTGCCTGCAGAAAACCAAAGCATTCAAAGTTCTATGAGCACTGCGATTACAAACAACATTGATCCTAACTTAAAAACACTGAGTGCTTCTGGGGTCAATATCCAGCAGTGTTCTAATTTTACTATTAACGTAACCATTAATAACAAATGTTAAAACCAATTTCTCGTTGAAAATAATTTTATTATTATGTATATTAGTTTAACAATAGATATTTATTTGCCTAAACGTAATTTTGTTATACGCTTCAAATACCCATTAAACATCAGAATTAAAAACACACACTTAAGAAGACTAAAACAGGTTAGAACTCGAATATATTGCGTGATTCATTTAATTATTATGCAACCGTATTTACGAAAGCCTGTATCGACAGGCTGGAACATGCAAAAAAAAGTTCCTGCTTTAACTATTCACGCAGCTATAAAAAGGGCTGTAATCGTTTCAGATACAATCAGTCGTACACGAACGATCGCGCGTGTGTGAGTGCAATAAGTATACTAAACACTAGTGCTCTTTAGTTTGTTTATAATAATAACATATAGTAAATTTGAATTGTTTTAAAAAAGTGATCGGCGCTTCAGCAACAACAAGGTAGGAATATTTTATTTATTTTTAAATTCTGAATCTTAATATCAACTTTCGAGTTTCCACGCATATAACAATATTTATAATTTGTTTATATTAATCATAATCTGAGGTTACGGGATATAATTTGTTTATAATAACGTCTTTGTAGTTTTGCAAGACGAGGTTCTGTTGGAGTTTAAGAACGAACAGTTTCTCCGTGGCAAGAATAATTATTTATAATATTTAATATACATTTGAATTGTTTAAAAAAGCGTACAACGTTATACAGACAGTTTTCAGGCAAAATCTATTTTGAGTTTATTATTATTATTATTATCTAGGGCTGTAACATAATTATTCAAATAATAATTTGAGGTTATGGGATCTTTGTAGTTTTGCAAGTCGAGTTTTAATTAGCCATACTCGTACACCGTAATTAGAGCTCTTGCAACGCGAATAATAATGTTAGATTTGAATTCCAGCAATGTAGGAATAGTTTTATATTTTTTTTTAAATTTTTTCTCTAGTCTTAATGTCGATTAAAGTTCATAGAGCTTCGAAGATTGTTTTATAATATACTCTGATACACCTTACTAACTAAACAGAGCTCTAATGTTTAAAATTTTATTGTTACATACGATTATAACTTTTCTATAGTCTAATGTAATAATTTGTATTGGTTTTTAGCTCTGACCAAAGTGAGGTATTAGGCAGCTTTTTTAAACAAAACAGAAATGGCATCCCAGATAGTAGATGAAATCACAAAAAGTAGCACAAAATATAATTTCCAACGGCGTAGTGTCTGCTTCAAGCTAAACGAAATTCCTCAAGACGTTATCGATCCAGAAGCGTGGGTGAAGAATGGGCTAAAAGATATCGTGGCGCATATATGCCAAGACGTCGACTCTGAAGATAAGATTGGTTTCACGTTTGGCTCAGAATGTTTCGCCAAGGGAGACGCAGACATATCCTTTAAAAAGGCCAGGGACGTATCGTTCGAGGAAATATGGGACTTATTGGGAAAAATATATCAGAGCAATTCTGAAGGCTTTCATTCAGGTAGCTTTCGAATGACAATGACCCAAGTGAAATCCTACAGAGGCTCTGGACGAGCTAGGACATACAACAGCTATGAAGAAGAATGTGCTAAGCGACGAGATATAGTAGTCATTAACAATAAAGACAACCTATGCCTTCCTCGAGCTCTCGTTGTGGCCAGAGCTTACGCTACCAATAACCCCGACATCGAAAAAATCAGAAGAAACCATGCCAAAATGCAGGATATCGAGACAAATAAGCTGATGCAAAAAGTTGGTATTCAGATTCCTGAGGAAGGCGCTGGTGTTGAAGAACTGAAGCGGTTCCAGACTCATATGAACGGTTTTAAAATAACCGTTTATGCATATGGGTCTAGAGGGCGAACCGTTCTATTTGAAGGTCCTGATGCTCCAGCGAAAATCAGCCTGCTTCACCACAACAATCACTACAACGTTATTAACAACTTGAGAGCAGCGTTTGTGTGTAGATATTACTGTGAATCTTGCCACATTACATACAATAACAAGAACGACCACAGATGTGCTGGATCATGCCCATGTTGCCAGCAGACCCCGCCATGCGAGTAAAGCAGGCAGGAAATAACGTGCTAGGATTGTCATCGCAAATTTAGAGGCCCAGACTGCTATAACAAGCATAAAACTAGCGGTTCATATGGCATGAAAACAGTATGCCAACATATAAAACAATGCCCCGAGTGCCTGAAGACAGTAACAGCCCAAAGATCTCATACTTGTGGTGAAATATACTGCAAGATGTGCAGAAAACATCAACCTGCAGGGCATTACTGTCATATAAAACCCGATAGCAGAGAACCATCTTCAGAAGGCTACCTGTTTATATTTTATGACCTGGAGTCGAGGCAGGATAAACGAGGTCCTGATGGTGAGAAGATACACGTACCCAACCTGTGTCTTCCAACAACGCTGTGACAACTGTATTAATGAAGCTAATACAATTGCCATATGCGCAAAATGCTGTCTGAGACAACAGGTGATAAAATTAAATTCAATACAGGTCTTCCTAAACTATATACTAGGGGTTAAGGTAGGCTTTAAGAGGATTGTTGTGTTGGCCCATAATGGAAAGGCGTATGATCACCAATTTCTTCTTAAGCATGTACTTGAAAACACCGATCTCAAGGTTGAATTAATTATGAGAGGCAGCAGCATTATCATGATGGGTATCGATAACGTTAAGTTTATCGATAGTATCAACTACTTTCCCATGGCATTATCTGCACTTCCAAAAACCTTCGATTTAGGCGCCGAACTGAAGAAAGGCTATTTTCCGCATCTTTTTAACACTCAGGCCAATGCTAATTATGACGGACCTCTGCCAGACCTTAAATACTACGACCCCGACTACATGAACGAAGACACGCGCCTAAAACTGTTGGAATGGCATAAGGAACACCGAAATGACAACTTTCAAATGCTAAGAGAACTAGTGGGTTACTGCATCAGTGACGTCGATATTTTGACAAAGGCGTGTCTTAAATTTAGGAAGCTCTTTTTAGAAGAGTGCAATGTATGTCCGTTCACTGAACCAGTAACTATAGCCTCGGCCTGTAACTTGGTTTATTTCCGGAACTTCCTGCTGCCCCAAACAATCGGTATTATACCTACTAATGGTTACAGAAATGTTGACATTCAGTCAAAAATAGCCACTCTTTGGTTAATCTATGAAGAGACTCAAAGAGGTATCAACATTAAACATTCAGCCAAGCAGCGAGAGACTATAGTAGATGGCGTCAAGGTTGATGGTTACTATGAAGAAACACGACAAGTATTTCAATTTCACGGCTGTTACTATCACGGGCACACCTGTCTATCCGTAAGGCGAGATGAACCTGTGCATGAAGATCCCTCGGATACATTGAACAATCGTTTACAAAGAACCAGCAACAAAATCGAAAGACTGAGACAGCGAGGCTATAACGTCATTGAAATGTGGGAATGTGAATTTAGGGAAATGCTGCAACGAAACAAAGACCTAAAACAAGAACTTGAAAACAGGCCTCTAATGGCATCGACACCTCTGAACCCTCGTGATGCTTTCTTTGGCGGTCGAACTGGTAATTGCAAAACATATTATCAAGTCGGGCCTGGAGAAAAAATAAAGTATGTTGATGTTTGTTCGCTATATCCTTGGGTGTGTAAGTATGGCAAGTTTCCTATTGGACATCCTAAGGTTTACGTGGGCGATGCTTGCAAAAAACTTGATTTAGAATATACAGGCGGCCTCATCAAATGTAAGGTGTTGCCGCCGCAACAGCTGTACCACCCGGTACTACCACTCAGAATGAACAACAAGTTAATGTTTGTGTTATGCAGAACCTGCGGTTCAGAGCTTAACCAGAACGACTGTAATCATACGGAAGGTGATCGATCATTAACGGGTACTTGGTTAATAGACGAAGTACAAAAAGACTTTGAGATGGGGTATGTCATGCTGGAAGTTTACGAAGTTTGGCAATACAACATAGAACAGTATACCACTATGAAGAAGATTGGCGGGTTATTTACGGAAATGATGAACAAGTTTATCAAAATGAAGCAGCAGGCATCAGGCTGGCCCTGGGATTGCTTGTCCGATGCAGAGAAGAAGAATGCATATATCGAAGAATTTTTCGAGAAGGAAGGTATACGCATGGAATTCTCGGAAATACTAAAGTACCCCGGATTAAGAGCTTTGGCTAAACTAATGTTAAATTCATTTTGGGGTAAGTTTATCACAACTAATTCATTAATTTATATTAATTATTGAATGCATGTTTTCAGCCAAATTTGGCCAGCGTGAGAATCAGCCTAAAACAACTAGAATTCGTCAACCTTATGAGTTAGAGGAGCTTCTATCAAACCCGGCTATAGAAGTCAACCACATCGAAGCTGTTAATGAAGACACTCTGATAGTTGGTTGGCAATACAAAGAGGACTCGGCAGACCTTTCGTCGATAGTCAATGTAGCAATTGCGGCATATACAACAACTCAGGCCCGTCTTAAATTATACAGCTATCTGGAACGTCTTGGAGATAGGGTGTTATATTACGATACGGATTCCATCATTTACATTAGCAGAAAAGGGGAATGGGATGTACCAACGGGTTCCAGCAGCTTGGGAGAAATGACTGATGAGCTAGAAGACTACGGGCCTGGTAGCTATATAGTAGCATTTACCTCTGGAGGTCCTAAGAACTACAGTTACATTATATTCAGTTCCAAATATAACACTTACTTCACTGTGTGTAAAGTAAAAGGTATTAGACTGAACTATGATGTACTAAAGCTCATCAACTTCCACAATATGAGGCAGATGGTTACATCCAAAGAGCCTGTTGAACCTCTATACATTGCCTCTATGAATATACGCCGTACAAAACACCACCAGGTTATTACCAAGAATGGAACAAAGATCTACAGGCCTAGGTCCGAAAAACGTAAGTTTGACGACAGTTTCGACTCTGTTCCCTATGGACATAAGAAGCCCTGTGTTAGTCAATGACATTCTAAGAGGCTTGTAGTATAATTGTATTTTTGAAGTTTTGTAAAAATTTGTATATCTTTACTTAAGTAAAAAATATTTGTATAGTAACATATTTTTAACTCTTAAGTATTCGTAAAACAATTTTATAGTAATGTAGTAGCTTCAATAAGTGCATTATCTGAAGGACGATGTTTGAAAGATTATTATTATTATTATTGTATATAATTGAAAAGTTCAATTACTTATGTATGAGTAGCAACATACTCTGTAAAAGTAACTATTGATCACCCTGTTGGACTCTCATTGGAGCTACTGATGTTGTTGTTGGTGGTGATTTTTGTTGTCGTCGTTATAAAACACATAATACGGGTATGTTAATCGACTTCAGCATAGTGTAGTTATAATAATAAGTGAAACTGACGAGAGTTATACTTTATGTACTGGAATTGTAATTAATTATTAAAAAAGATGGTGAAACTTGGGAGTGATTGAATGTAAATCACAGCCATTACGGGGATACTCGGGAACATGCTCATAAAATAGACCTGATAAACGCGATTTTGTTCTTTTCAATTGTGCCTGTTAAGTAGTAGTAGTTGATCAAGACATTGTTGAAAAAAATATTTAGCATAACAAATCCTACAAGGCATTCAATTGCTCCGCGATAAACAACAACAGTTTGACAATGAAAGAAAGGTCAAGTTTCAAACGTGTTACGAGTATGTCTTCATGGTTATCCGAGAACAGATTTCAACCCTAATAATAATTGTTTAGTTATTTAATTATTGTTTAGTTGTTTAATAATTTTTGAGAAAGATTATCATAGAATAAAAGATTAGTGTTCTATCATGGTTATCCGAGAACAGATAATTGTTTAGTTATTTAATTATTGTTTTGTTGTTCAATAATTTTGAGAATAAAAGATTAATGTTCTATATGTGTATTATTACTATTCTCCCCTCAGTACCCTGGCATGAAAGTGCTAGCTATAACTAGTATGAGAGAGAAGCAAGAATGAGGTAATAACCTACACACCTAACGGTGATGATGACGTGTCATTAAACAGGAGACTTGTCTGTCAACGTCGACAGCTTGTTTACCATATGCATGTTACTGAGCATGCGTTGGATCTAGGTAAGTATAAGCAGCGTATAGTAATAAGAAGTACGGACAGTTATTCGTTTTTCATGTACCCAATTTCAATAGCCTTCAAACGCTTTGGCGTGTAGGTTCAGCTAGCAGTAAAAGATGTCGCTGTAATCATTCGTAAAAGCAGAGCAAAATTTTACTTTTAGCTTTAAATAATGACAAATTATAAAAAAGTATTTAATTAATTTAATTATTTAAAAATTATAAATCGCGAAAAAAACATTTCTACGTGCTGAAAATTTAAATTTGCTGAAAACTAAATTGATAGAAAAAAGTAGCGAGAAGAAAGTTACAGCGACATCTTTTACTGCTAGCTGAACCTACACGCAAAAGCCTTTGAAGGCCATTGAAATTGGGTACATGAACATCAAAGACGCCGGTAGCAACTGTCCGTACTTCTTATTACTATACGCTGGTATAAGCGACTATATAAAGTTGACAGTTGTTAGCGTGTAGCAGACAGCACGTGTACAGCAGCAGCAGCAGCAGCAGCAGTTACGATGATGAGTAGTATAAGCATTCCTAATTATTGTTATGATAACGAGACCTGTGAGAGCGAATCCCTGGAAATAGGTAAGTTGTTGTTTATAAAACTTCAAGTTTGTGTTTGTATGCTAATTTGTGTCTATTTTGTTGCTGCTTGTTTAGATGAAGGTCCTGATGTTGCAGATCATGCGGCATCATCAACAGCAAGTACCGACAAGTACAGCGAGATCGGTCAAGCGTGGAACAATGAAGAAGAACTAGGTAAGGTGTTTAAAACTTTTGTATGTTTATGCTTATATTAATCGATTATTGTATTATTATTGTTTTAGCGTTCCATGGTCTGTCGCAGCAGCCTCTATAACACGCTGATGACGCTGTAGCAGCATTAGCAAAACTTTACCAATGTAGATACACCAGTAGCAGCAGTAGCTAAAGGTGAAGTACGTGTTCAACTGCTCAGAGCTGTCCAGTATCCGTTGTATGTTACGAGACCTCCAGGGGAAGAAGAACAAAACTACGATCATATACACAACATCCAAGTAGGACTTATTCCGCCCGACGACGACTCCCAGGGAGAATTTGACGTGGTAGTGAAACTCGAATGCGTGAATAACGTATGCCAGCATGGTGAAATCGTATTGTCGGAAAGTGACTGGTTCGAGCTATATGATATACGAGTCGAGGTAATGTTTAAAAATTTCTTTTATGGTTGCTGCTTCAGCAAGGACAACGGTGTACTACATCGTGATAAACATTTGAAATTCCATCTATGTGAGAATTTATACATCGAGATTATTCACAACGAGTTTTTCGGCAACAGGGTGGCGATTCATCAGAATGATAAACATCGAACTATAACCTTAAAAGATTACGAGTTTCAATCTATACTGCATTTAGCACCGCTGATCAATCATCAGGCTCGAACGTTACATCACCTGGACTTTTCGCGTTTCTACCACGCAAACATAGAGAACGTAGCAGAAGGTCAACTGAGACGCCCTGAAGATGTCTATAAAACGCTTCCGCCAACAGACTCCATCTTATTCACGACCGAACTGTTATGCGGCTACTACTCAGCTACCAGTTTAATAGACAACGCAACAACTGGTGGATTGAACTCGTTCATTTTATTAGAAATAATAAAACATTATCCGCAAAAGTTTATCGATGCCGTACGTACACGACTGCAATCATATCAGCAGCAGCAGTAGCCGAAAACGTCAACGACAACGTTTGCACCGTCGTATTAAGAACACCAATGCGGAAATAAACTATCTTAGAAATAGGTTACAAAAATATTTGAACAATTTGCAGGTGTTACGCGAGGATCTCAACTCATACTGTGTAATGAATAATTTGTCAAATAATATGTTACAATTGTCCATTAAATGTATAGCAAAATAAATAATATGTATATTTAAACATTGATGTTTCATTTACTAGCACGACTAAGGGTGAAGGAGGGTGAAGAGACTAGCATGACTAAGGGTGAAGAGACTAGCATGACTAAGGGTGAAGGGTGAAGAGACTAGCATGACTAAGGGTGACGAGACTAGCATGACTAAGGGTGAAGGGCGACTATATATAAAAGGTAGATCGTTATCACCTAGAGTACACGAATAAAACCGAATCTTTCCGATGGCGAACATCCTTGGTTACAAAGCAGAGCCGGTAATTAGTCATACTATGAGAAGGAGAGAGAGAGAGAGTTTCCGCTTAGTAAAAGGAGGATCCAACCCAGAGTTAACGCAAAAATTCAAATCTAGGGCATGGGAAATCCAGGATGGCTCCTTCAAAATGACAAATTCAAAATGACAGATGCAAAATTGACAGATTTTAAAAATGACAGATGCAAAAAATGACAGCTGCAGAAAAATGACAGATGCATAATTGACAGATTAAAATTGAGATACGTATAAATGACAGCTGCAAAATTGACAGATTTAAAAATGACAGATGTAAAAATGACAGATGCAAAATGACAGATGCAAAAATGACAGATGCAAAATGACAGGTGCAAAATGACAGACGTATAATTGACAGATTTAAAAGGACAGATGCAGAATTGACAGATTTAAAATGACAGATGCAAAAATGACAGCTGCACAATTGACAGATTTAAAATGACATGCAAAATTGACAAATTTAAAATTGACAGATTCAAATTTAGCGTCACATGCTGTGATATAAAATGGCTGCCTCTACATCATACCGGTGGTAATACAAATTTCTTCATGACGCCCTTTAGTCGTAGTACACAGTCTACCGGTAATAATAATAATAATAATAATAATAGTATTTATTCCCAGATCCCTTCATAACGCCCTCTATCAACAACTACCAGAACGACCGTAATCGGTGTGAAAAATAATTAAACACTAGCGCCCTTTGTTTTTTCCCTAGCAACACTAACACCATTTAGCCGAGCGCCGAACCAAATGCCGGTAATATACAAGGCCGGTAATACAGATTCCGTACTTCGAGACAAAAATCCCTAGCTTAGAGAGAGATCAACATAAGAAGTCCCCAGATTAGAGAGATCGACATAAAAAGACCCCAGATTCGAAGTAAAACGACACTGGCTCCATCTGTTTTCCCCTAGCAACGACGCTACGATTTAGCCAAGTGCCGAACCAAATGCCGATAATACAGAATCTCGGTAATACAGATTCCGTACTTAACCACCTAGAGAGAGAGAGAGAGAGACAGACAAAAAGTCACCAGATTAGAGACAGAAAATCTAGGGTCCCTAGAACTGTCTGCCTGAAGTGGCCCATTACCTACTAATATTATCTATATTATAACTAGAATAAACTAACATTATCTTGCTTTTTATGCTATATCTTGTTGTTATTCACCCCGAGAAATACTAATTATTACGACTTAAAAATAAACCAAATTTAAATTTTAGTTTGGCAAACACAAAAATTAGTTTACAATAATGTTGTGGGTGTCTTCCGGCAATCCCTAAAATTTGTTTTTAAAGTTTTAAATAGGTTCTGCAAGTAAAGTTATTTCCATGTTCCAAAAGCATTAAAAAGCAAA
The DNA here is from genome assembly GCA_929113105.1 of Agrypnus murinus. NCBI lineage: Eukaryota > Metazoa > Arthropoda > Insecta > Coleoptera > Elateridae > Agrypnus > Agrypnus murinus. Next base: position 155,965,166 of record OV816028.1, on the reverse strand, counting down.
AAAAACCGGGATATATTTTTTTAGAATCTTTACAATAAAATCAGTTTTGCTGCTGACTCATTATTTTAATTCACGAAAGTGTTGGGAATACAAAAAAAAATCAAATTGCTAAAATAAATATTACAATCTTGAGCAATAAAAGAAAAACTTTCTGCAACTTTGTTGCTATTCACATTCTAGTTGCGATTCACCCCATTTTACGGTATACCAAACACCTTTCAGAACAAAATCACACAATGACTCCATAAAATAATATTAAATTCATACATTTTAGTAATAAGAAACGCAAATTAGACATTTTAGAAGTTTTTGAGATATACAAACACAAACTCAGGGTACCTTTAATGAATGAACAGATTGAGCTCAGTAATTCTCCGTTACTGAAAGTGTTAATAAACTTGAAGTTTTTTAATTTGATGTTTGTTGGATAGATACAAGATATAACGGGTAAGATATAAGATGACACGAGACCCACTTTGGTTTTTACTACAGACATTTTATAAAGGGACAGTGCAGAGCTCTTAATTTTTATTGGTTTTGCCATATGATTGCAATCACCTATCAATCAAAATGCTTAAGGAGGTACTTGCATTTACAAAAATAAAGATTCAATTCTGAAAGTTCTCTAAATTAAAGATATAGGTACCCAAGGGAATTACAACTTATTTATTTTAAATTATTAACGTATAGTTTTTAAGTTACCTATTTAATTTTTAAAATCGAGATTTTATGTAGTGTCTATTTGATAGTTATAAGCAGACGCATTATTTTAATTATTTTTACCATTTTAAGTTTAATGTATTCAGAGATCAACTCTTCAACATAGAAAAGGAATTTTAGGTGTGGTAAATAATGTATCTCGTAACTTGATTACTTTCAAACAAAAATTTCTAACTTTGAAACTTCAAGTTCAACATTTTGATTTATTAAACATTACAAATTTGAAACTCGACATTTCTGAGCTATTTGGATCTATATGAATAGTTTCAGTCCTTAAGTTTCCGAATGTATATGAAATTGTGAGTCTTCGAACCTTTGAATCACTGCAATATAAAATCTTCTTGAATATCTTGGAGACTACGAGACTGAAATCTTAGAAACTTGAAAATTTGAACTATATTAACACTAAAACTTAATAATTTGGATTTAAAATCGGTCACCCATTTTTGGTTCGACTTGACTTTAATTATTTATTAAAAAGAAACATTTGAATTGTATGGACACACTAGTCATGTTCAGTTTAAAAATCTAAACAGTTTTCTGAGCATAGTGTTAATTATGAAAAATATGGCAACTTTGAACCGAAATACTCCAAAATTATAAAATGTATCACATATGTGTTTCAGGACCTAGACATGGTATGTCATATGTAGTGGGTGAAATAGTACCTCACTGTGTTCGAAATTCAAATGCATTCATTTTATTACAATTTAAACTGTAAGAATAAAATCGTAATAACCCTGTCAGAAACCCTTAATTCTGCCCTACGTGTTTCTGATCAAAAGCACAAGACAACTATAAGGTTTTTAAATTATGTACTCAATTACAAAATCCATTATTAATTTATTTTTGTAATATATTAGTTGAACACATGTACAATTAACTTATGAAAAAGTTTACAAACCAAAACTAATCTTATAGCATTAAATAAAATATATCTTAAGAGTACTTAATTAAAATTCACAAAATATGGTGTGTCGATTTTTGATGCGTCTATTACACCTTGAGAGAAATCTTTAAACATTAACAATAAGGCAATACAGTAATTCCCATCCGTATTAATTAATTTATTACCATCTATTCTGTATTTCAATTATATTTCAGTAGGGAAAATCACTACTAAACATTAAACCTATTCGCCCAAGTCACAATATAAAATGTTCACAAACACTTGCAACTGCAACCAATATCAATACAATGAATATCAACATATTGTCCATCACAGTAATTGCGAATACTCCTCTCGAGCTGCTTTACTTCACATACTTCTCCATAAATTTACGATGAAAATCAGACCTCAAAGAATCATTTATAAACACATTAGTCTTCTTTTCAGGTTCAGACCGTGCACAATTCTTAAAAACTACATCATCATCCCAACGTCTCTTCACTTTATGATCGCTTTTAGCTGATCCAGATGAATAATGTGTCAATAAAGGATTACCGCTCAAAATATTCTCCATCCTAATACGTTCCTCCTCCTGCCTTCTCTCAATTTCCTTCTTGGCCTGCTCCATTGCACGCTCCTTTTTAATCTTATTCAATTCTGACAAGAGCGCTTCCATGTCATCTTCTTCATCTGAGGAATCTGAATCCTCCTCGTCTAGTGGATCATCCGCATCTAAACTGGCAGCAGGTAACTGATCAAGTTTCAATCTTTTATTGTGTTCGGTCTGTCCTCCACTAGGTCTTGCTCCTCGTTTTAATTCGCGTTCCCGTTCTTCTAGTTCTTTTCTGAAGTCACGGCTGCGGGTTTCATCGACAGTACCTTGGCCATGTTCTCTAAAATATAGGGAAAATTAATACTGAACATTGACATTTAAAAAAGTAATCGTAACTAACCTATATTTTAGTTTGGTATGACCTGGTAAATCACGACTTGAATATTGCCTGGACATAGCACTCAAATCCTTTTCACCTCTTCCTTGCCCGCCTCGAGCGGGCTCGAACGTAGGGCGTGCTGCTGTGGTCATGATCTGGTTGTTAAATGTACAATATCTTATAAATTTAATCAAAATAGAAACGCAATTGAACACGAAAAAAACGTTGACACGACCAACTCGTCTAACTTGACATATAGCTGTCAAGTGTCAAGATCTAAAAGATGTAAACGTCAAAATGATACCACTGTTGCCAGATTCTGCTAAAAGTAGTCGTTTATTTATTCTAATTCTTACTTTTAGTGGTTAGGTGTTACGTCTTAGGAGTTAAGTAGCTGTATAAACCAGGCATAAGATAAAAGTGATTGATGATGATGACTGATAAGCGAAAAGTGAGATAGCAGTGAAATATTTTGTTTTATTTTGAACATTGAACTGATAAGTTCTTTATAAAGAATCCTCGACCACCTATTCCACTAAATTACTAAAGTCTTTGTATCTCATATATTCACACAATCAATTTCTAATAGGAGCTAGTAACAGACAGCTATATTGGAGCAATGCATAATCAGAAACAAAACTCCATAAATAGTGAATTCAAACGTGTATCTATGTATCAGGGTCTTATCAAGATCAATCATGCAAAGCTAAAAGGACTTCAAGCCCTTTGTGAAGTATTATCCAATGGAAAGCACCATGGTAGTTTTTATGATAATCTGGAGATAAATGAAGGTGAGGATTACGATCGAGGTGAAATTGACGAAGACGATAACATTTGTGCTTATTAAGATTAAAATTATTCATGCTAGGTATATAAATACTCTACAGAGAAAAGACAATCGAAGTGAATCTTCACTGCTAGGCAAGCCGGACCGAAAAATTTTAATTTTTATTAAAATGTGTCCTTTTGTTAGAATATAAAACTGTAGCAAGGAGCTTGGCTACCTGGCGCAATGAGCTTTAAAAGCGAATGATATGATGTCACACTGGCCGCTATTATACACCACCTAAATCTGCTTTTCTCTCAAACTCCGACAAATACGAAGAAGGGAATTACATTTCATAAGTAAGTATTCGTTTGTTTAAAATATTAAATATAAAATTTATATTCTAAGATTAATCTCAACATACCAAGTTTTAAAATTAAGGTTATGTAGTTTATGTACGCATTTCGAGACAGTGAGAACCTCCAATAGAAATATCCGTATCCGGTTATCACCGAGAAAGACAACTATCGAGAAACCAAAATCGAGAAAACATAACCGAGAAACCACAACCGAGAAACCATAACCGAGAAATCATAATCGAGAAACCATAACCGAGAAACCACAACCGAGAAAACCAAAGCCGTGAATGGAAACTACCGAGAATAATAAATACCGAGAATGCATGAAGTAATAATAAAAAGTTGTAACTTTGATAGATCTAAAAGAGACAGAGGGGAATATATAGAGCGGGGAAGGACAGATAAAGACCAACTGCGTAAAGGAAACGCTACGCAGCGGAGGTTAGGTTATAATGAAATAAATAAAGATTATTAAAAGTTTCACAGTTTTATTAAAATATACCTGACAATATTGTTTCGACAGCTATGCTGTCATTATCAAAGGTAATATAATTATAAACAAACACGTCGCTAAGGTAGATACAAAATAGGTAACTAGATAAAATAATAATAATAATAAAAATTAATAATAAAAATCATAATTAAACATCTAATACTTCCAGTAACGGAGAATTACTGAGCTCAAGTTGTTCATTCATTAAAGGTACCCTGAGTTTGTGTTTGTATATCTCAAAGGCTTCTAAAATGTCTAATTTGCGTTTGTTATTACAAAAATGTAGGAATTTAATATTATTTTGAGGAGTCATTGTGTGATTTTGTTCTAAAAGGTGTTTGGCGTAATTCGATTTTTCAGGATGTTTATTTTTGTAATGACGTACGTGTTCTTTATATCTTATGTCAAAATTTCGAAGTGTTTGTCCAATATATACCGAACTACAAAAAGAACAATTTAAACGGTAAATGCCCGATTTCATGATATCATGTGTTCTGTCTTTAGCATTAAATAAAAATGAAAAAGTGTTAGTGTTGGTTTTAAATGTTATTTTATAATTGTTGGTTTTTCTTAGTATATGTGCAATTTTTTCTGATATTTTGCCAAAATATGGTATAGATATGTAATTTGTGTCTTCTGTTTGATTGTCAATGGGATATATTCTTTTGATAGCTAACCTATAATCTTTTTGTTTAATTAAAGTGTCAATCATGTTCGGATTATAATGATTTGCATGTGCTAGTTGTTTAATGGTTGATATCTCTTTGCTAAAATCTGATTTTGTTAGTGGAATAGTTAAAGCTCTGTGTACTAATGATCTGTATGCTGCTATTTTATGTGTATTGTGGTGACAAGATTCATTTGGTATTGTTATATCTGTTTGTGTTGGTTTTCTGTATATGGAAAATTCAAAAAGATTGTCTGCGTTAATCTTGATATTTAAGTCTAGAAAGTTTATAGCCCTGTTTTGTTCTGTTTCTAGTGTAAATTTTATATTAGGATGGATATTGTTTATAAGAATTAAAAATTCATTGATAACCTCAAAAGAACTGTCAAAACAAGCTAAAATGTCATCAACATAACGAAACCAGAAGATAATGTGTTTAGAGAGGTTTAATTCAAATATTCGATCTTCAAACTTGTCCATAAATATGTTAGCTAATAGAGGACTTAGAGAATTACCCATAGGTAAACCATCCTTTTGTAAATAAATTATGTTATTAAAAGTGAAATAATTTTGACTTATACAAAGGTCAAATAATTGAATTAACTCTAACCTTTTAACTAATTCTATATTACTATTGATCAAGAAACTATCTAATAGAGGAATACATTCTTGTGGGGGTATTCTGGAGAACATGTTGCAAATATCAAAACTAACAAGTTTTGAATGTGGTGGAAGATGTATGTTTTGCAGCTTATCTACTAATTCTAATGAATTTCTAACAGAGTATTTCGATTTGTAACCTATCGTGTTAATAATCTGGTTCAGTTTTTTGGATAAAATGTGATTAGGTGCATTGATGTATGATACAACTGGTCTTATTGGCATATTCTGTTTGTGGGTCTTCACTAATCCATACAGTTTAGGAATTTGTGGGTTTTTATTAATGATTTGTTGCTTTTCTAATTCTGAAAAGCAGATATTGCAGTTTTCTAAACCTTGTTTTATTTCTTTTTGGAATTTTGTGGTTGGGTTTTTGTTTAACGTTTCAAAATTTTCTTTATTAATAAATTCATTAACTTTTTGTATGTAAATATTTTTTGAAAGAATTACCAAAGTGTTACCCTTAAACAAAAACCCAACCACAAAATTCCAAAAAGAAATAAAACAAGGTTTAGAAAACTGCAATATCTGCTTTTCAGAATTAGAAAAGCAACAAATCATTAATAAAAACCCACAAATTCCTAAACTGTATGGATTAGTGAAGACCCACAAACAGAATATGCCAATAAGACCAGTTGTATCATACATCAATGCACCTAATCACATTTTATCCAAAAAACTGAACCAGATTATTAACACGATAGGTTACAAATCGAAATACTCTGTTAGAAATTCATTAGAATTAGTAGATAAGCTGCAAAACATACATCTTCCACCACATTCAAAACTTGTTAGTTTTGATATTTGCAACATGTTCTCCAGAATACCCCCACAAGAATGTATTCCTCTATTAGATAGTTTCTTGATCAATAGTAATATAGAATTAGTTAAAAGGTTAGAGTTAATTCAATTATTTGACCTTTGTATAAGTCAAAATTATTTCACTTTTAATAACATAATTTATTTACAAAAGGATGGTTTACCTATGGGTAATTCTCTAAGTCCTCTATTAGCTAACATATTTATGGACAAGTTTGAAGATCGAATATTTGAATTAAACCTCTCTAAACACATTATCTTCTGGTTTCGTTATGTTGATGACATTTTAGCTTGTTTTGACAGTTCTTTTGAGGTTATCAATGAATTTTTAATTCTTATAAACAATATCCATCCTAATATAAAATTTACACTAGAAACAGAACAAAACAGGGCTATAAACTTTCTAGACTTAAATATCAAGATTAACGCAGACAATCTTTTTGAATTTTCCATATACAGAAAACCAACACAAACAGATATAACAATACCAAATGAATCTTGTCACCACAATACACATAAAATAGCAGCATACAGATCATTAGTACACAGAGCTTTAACTATTCCACTAACAAAATCAGATTTTAGCAAAGAGATATCAACCATTAAACAACTAGCACATGCAAATCATTATAATCCGAACATGATTGACACTTTAATTAAACAAAAAGATTATAGGTTAGCTATCAAAAGAATATATCCCATTGACAATCAAACAGAAGACACAAATTACATATCTATACCATATTTTGGCAAAATATCAGAAAAAATTGCACATATACTAAGAAAAACCAACAATTATAAAATAACATTTAAAACCAACACTAACACTTTTTCATTTTTATTTAATGCTAAAGACAGAACACATGATATCATGAAATCGGGCATTTACCGTTTAAATTGTTCTTTTTGTAGTTCGGTATATATTGGACAAACACTTCGAAATTTTGACATAAGATATAAAGAACACGTACGTCATTACAAAAATAAACATCCTGAAAAATCGAATTACGCCAAACACCTTTTAGAACAAAATCACACAATGACTCCTCAAAATAATATTAAATTCCTACATTTTTGTAATAACAAACGCAAATTAGACATTTTAGAAGCCTTTGAGATATACAAACACAAACTCAGGGTACCTTTAATGAATGAACAACTTGAGCTCAGTAATTCTCCGTTACTGGAAGTATTAGATGTTTAATTATGATTTTTATTATTAATTTTTATTATTATTATTATTTTATCTAGTTACCTATTTTGTATCTACCTTAGCGACGTGTTTGTTTATAATTATATTACCTTTGATAATGACAGCATAGCTGTCGAAACAATATTGTCAGGTATATTTTAATAAAACTGTGAAACTTTTAATAATCTTTATTTATTTCATGATTATGGAGTTCCACAAAATAAGGCTGGAAACAATAAACAAGGTTAGGTTATAAGTTCGTCGGTCTCCACACTATTAGCCTCGACTGGTAAAGCGTGCCTAACGCCCGTCATGCTTACACTATTTTTTTGCCCGATCGGATCTATGAGTGAATTTTAAATATATAGAATAAACATTAAACATATCACACTGAAAATGTGAATTTTCAGCCGGTTAATGTGCCTGGTTGTTATGGAGGTGAATAAACAAAAACAATTTTTGTCTCAATCCGGACGAATTCTAGAATGATAGTGAGTGTTTTTCGACTTAAATGACGAGGTACTTTATTACGGAGCCTTGGGCGGTAAGTTGAACTTACCGCCCTGAGAACATAGCTTGTAAATGAACCAAAACGCCCGATCGGGCAAAATAGCTATTTACACTCGAATGCGGTAAGTCGAACTTTACAGGGCGACAACTTTGTTTAAGGCACGAGCCCGTAGGGCGAGTGCCTTATTAGTTGGAGCCCTGTAAAATGTCTTGACGCATGAGATTTGTATAAGATTTTTTGGCCGACAAGTTTTATAGAAAATAAAAAACAATAATTCAAAACATGCACATAATAGTGTGCTCTGAGCGCCATGTTTGAAATTGAATCTAAACAAATGAATACCTTGTTGTTAGTTTGTAGCGTCGTCGTTTGTAGTTATTAATTTTGTAAAAATGAGCGACAGTGACACCAGTTTTTCTTCAACACCTCCTGAAATAAGACAACTTGCCAAGGGTGCTACAAATGACTTACTACCAGAAAAATCAAAAGTGAGGTACGAAGCTCAATACAATACCTTTAAGAAATGGTGCGAGACGAAAAACGCCAAAGTTTACTCTGAAAGCGTCATGCTGGCTTATTTCACGGGATTAGTTGACAAAAAGACGAAGTCTTTATGGGCCATCTATTCCATGTTGAGAGCATGTATTTAGATTACTGACAATTTGGATATTTCCAAGTATGCAAAACTGATTTCATATTTGAAAAGAAAGGTCGCACTTCATAAATCAAAAAAAAGTAGTTTTCGATGAAGATCATATCTCTGCATTCATCACTCAAGCTCCAGATGACACTTTCTTATTAATGAAAGTAAGTACTTACATTTTATGTAAAAAAACTTGAAAATTAGTTTCCCTGCCTAATGATCTGTCAAGATTACTTATGTATATCTACTTATTTTTCAGGTTATACTAATAATTGGAGTATGTGGAGCTTGTAGACGAGAAGAGCTCTACAAAATGGTTATAAATGACCTTCAGGTAAAAGGTGAAGTCATATTAATTGAGATTTCTAAAACAAAGACAAACATTAGTTGCTCGTTTGCTATCACAAAGGCTGAATGGGTCAATATTGTTAAACAATATTTACAAATGAGGATGAAAGTTGACAAAATTAAAGATCGTCTGTTTCTTCGGTATGAAAAGGGAAAATGTTGCGCAGCACCCATAGGAATTAACACAATAGGTTCCATACCTTCAAAGATTGCAGAGTTTTTACATTTAGAAAATCCCAAAGACTACACGGGGCATTGCTTCCGTAGAAGCTCAGCCACCTTATTGGTGAACAGAGGTGGTGACTTGTTATCATTAAAAAGGCATGGGGGCTGGAAAAGCTCAAGCGTCGCCGAAGGATATGTGCAGGAGTCATTAAAGAGAAGAATTGAAGTTGCAGAGATGATGACAGAAACAATAGCAGAACGACCAGAACCATCAAGTTCTAAACGCCCACATTTGTCATCAGTACGAGTTGACGTCAATAACTCTAATGTCAATAATGCACAATCGGATCCACTAATTCCAGGTGGTTTGTTTTCAAACCTGGAAAATTGTACAATTAACGTTACGATTTATAACAATTATGCAGCCAAGGATTAGGATTAGTAACAGCTACAAGTTTGATTTTGCTTTAGTATTAATAATAAATTCTACATAGTTCAAACATCAAACATTATTATTTTATTAGAGTTCGTGCACTACACAAGGATTAGAGGTGTTGGATGTATGCAAATCAGACAGGAGACAGGTTATGTAAAAATTAGAGGTTCGGCGTTACATACTCACATACGTAACAAATTTAATAACATTTACCAGTGAATAGCCTAAATATGTAATCACGGCTCACATCCCTTCCTTACAAACATTTTATCCAAATATTATCTTAATGATTTGTTGACATTTGCTTTGAAATGGAATAATTGATCTTGGATGACATTTGTAGTTTCCAAACGTACAATAGATGGCGCTGCGGCGATTTAAATTAATTAAATTTTAATTTTTTCTACTAAAGCCCGAAATATTTTTAATAATAACTTAGGTAACATGTATTTTATTACATAAACTTAATTATTACAAGAATAGTTGGTTTCTTAAATATCTCTAATTGCCCAGTGTTTTCTAGTATTTTTACGGCATTTGCTTGTCATTTTACGACATCATGCGTAAATATGAAGCTACAGTTGACGTAAACAAAACTGAAACAAACGTTTTAAAATACAGGAGGCCAAAATAGTATATTACATAACAAGAGTTGTAAGTAGCATATTACGTACGAGTGGAAAAGTTGCATACGAGCGACCGAAGGGAGCGAGTAATGCAATTCCACGAGTACGTAATTGCTTTACAACTCGAGTTTTGTACTATACCTTATCTACGACCACAGACAATCTTTTTATTTATGTATTTTGTTTTAAACCTTTTAATAATGCTAAATGTGATTTACATTTTGTGATAATAATTATTGATAGTTACAGTACAATTATGAAAAACTGGTGCTGCATTAGATGGGGCCATACTCATACTATTGTTAAAAATAGAAGTTGTAGAAGATTCTGCCAATGTGTTGTGATGAAACACATTGGTACCAGAAGATGAAGCCATATTAAGATCTCTAACAATGGTATCATTTGATGTTGCTCCACCATCACAGATGGCACTTGAAATCTTTAGCGCATTTTCAGTTTTGTTTTTGGTAGAATTATCAACATAGCCTTCAGCTACTGCTGACGAGCGCCAGCCACCATGTCTTTTTAATGCCAGTAAGTCGCCACCAGCATCCACAAGAATCGTGGCCGACGAGCGCCTAAAGCAATGGCCAGTGTAGTCTTTCGGATTCGGCAAACCCAGAAACTCCGCGATTTTGGTTGGCACGCTACCAAATTTGTTTATACTAACGGATTGTTTGGTACATTTTTCGTGTTGGTAATTCAGAAAAAATGGCAAACATTTTTCGTCCGCTCCTGACGGACGTAGATTTATGTACTTCTTGCACGTTGGGTACCACGCTTCTGGCACAATAAAGGAACGTTGAGTTTTCGTCTTGGAATCTGGGATTTTAATTATAAGTGATTTCCCAGTATCTTCTACGTGTCCGGTTGTTATGTTTCTCAGCTCCTGTTTCCTGCAGGCACCACTAATACCAAATATTAGAATCACCTACATTAAAATAAAATTGATGTACTTATGTGTATTTTTTAAAACATGTGTTAAGTATACCTTTGATAACAAATGCTTGCTGTCGGGTGCGTTTTTCAGAAACTGGTTAATTTCATCAGCAGTGAGAGTTTTTGATTTTTTAGACCTAAAACCATCAGACTTTCTCTTTAGTAAAGCCAAAAGTTTGGGATAGTTTGCTATATTCGTATTATTTCGAATATTAATTGTAGCCTTCAACATTGAATACAAGATATATACAGGTCTGGTAGAGCAGCTCGCCGCCATTTTGTTGGAGCTAATTGCTAGTTTAAAAAAAAACACTAGATTGCAGCATCATATCAAGATCTGTCAATAAATTGTCATCAATCTGACAATTCTGAAGTTTTTTTAAAATTCGAATTTCTTGTGCAAGTTATTTGTCTTATTTTAACTTTAGTGTTAGCTTGTTGCGTTATTTTGACTTTAGTGTTAGCTTGTTGCTGTGTTTTTTTTCATTTTAAGTGGCATTTATTACCACTGTGAAAAATGAAGAAGTGTAAATTTTGCGGCTTCGTGAAACTTTTAAAGGAAGATTTGGCCCTCTTTCACGTACCAAAGGTAAAATGTAAATTAATATTCGATTTCAAACAGGGTTTATATTTGTAACATTATTTTATAGGATACGAATAAGCGTAACAAATGGACTATGTCTACGGGCACAATTGTAAACAAAAATGACTTCGTCTGCATGAAGCATTTTGAAAAGAGGTTTGTGAGGGAATTTGCAGATGAAAGTGGAATAATTAACAGAAGGACATTAGCACCAGATGCAATCCCTACCCTTTATTTGGGTAGTTCCCATTCTTCCTCTGTTTTGAATTTTCCATCTGAAGATCCTGCCCTGCTTATCCCTTTGAAAAATTATTCCCAGACAAAAAAGCGGTGGGTATCTTTTTATTTATTTTAAGGTCAGTCCAAATGGTAGCAAAATGGGTTCATGGAGAAAATTAACACCACTCTAGCTGTGATTTATTTATTGCATAATTGTATACTGGCGGCCGAAATAAACTAGGTTTAGCGTAACACGAATCACGATCAAACGTAAAATGAATGTCATAGTGACCCGTTTTACACTACAATGTGTCCTAGTTTATTTTGGCCGCTACTGTACCATGGGCATGAGTTGATGTCTTGATTATTAATCGTCTTCATTAACATTCTTGTTTATTATAACTATTCATAATCTTGCTTTATACAACTCGCCCTAAGTCTCCTTAAAATTTCAGGATTCTAGCGCAAACCGTTTTAGCAGGACGAACACGATTCCATACATAATCGCACTCCTGTATTAACCAACGTAACGTTTTGAGGAAATTAATTTTTTCGTATTTGGAATAGAAATGTGGTACATTGTTCAACCCAAAATCGTAAAGAAATGTGAGTGTTTGTTCGTTAGCAACACTTTTCTTCACTCTCAGTCAAAATCGTAAAGAAATGTGCGTCTTTTCTCGTTAGCAACAACTTTTCTCCACTCTTCTGCCAAACTTTGACGTAATTTTTTCCTAGATTTTAGTATGTCTCATTCCAAATACGAAAAAGTAGCATGTTCTACACTTAAAGAAAAGTGAGTTTTCCATGTTCGTGTAAATTTTAATCCATTCGCTCGCTTCGCTCGCTCATGAATTAAACATTTACACTCACTGGAAAACTATCACTTTTCTTTACTTGTAGAACAATCTACTATTGTTATCCTTGTAGTTGTGAAGAGAAAATTAATAGACAAAAAATCGATATGTATCTGTATTCTGTACACAACGTTAACAATAATAAATCTAGACAATAGTTTTTATTGCGGGATTTGTAATCCTGTATTTTGTTGTAGACCTGCCAAAGATCCTTCACTACAGTCCAGTCAAAGTTCTCCTACTCCTTCAACGACCCTAGAAAACCTTCGTTTACCTGTCACTGAAAGCCCTCCTGTCATAAATGAATGCGATTCACCAGAGACTAAATGCGAATCACCAGAAACTAACACGCTGTTACATTTTCTACAAGAAAACCTAATGCAGTTATATACATTGCTACCATCAGGATGGGGGATTCATAAAAGGTCTCGTTCAGTTACAGTAAGCCATGTTAAAGGGAGTATTCCCAAAATCGATCGGGCTATTGTAGTCAACGATAGTGACATAAAGGTGTATCTTAATGGAATTTTTCATACCACCTATACTGCAACAACTTTAGAGACTTTTTTACAATTAGTGCAAACGGTATATACTATCAGGCTATGTAATGGGTCTGGAGTTGATGGGAAAATTAGCCCTTCCTGTAATGGCGGAAATTTCCAAGGAAAGACAACAAGATGTCGTTCATGTGCGATCTTGAGAAAAAACCTCCTAAAGAAAAAAAATATTATTCCAAAAACCAAAAAATCATATTCAAATTTGTTGCGAAAACAAAACATACAAACAAAAACCATAGAGACTTTAAGAAAATCAATGACAAAACTATCCAATATCGACCACTTAATTTCAAAATTGCCAGACAATCAAAAGCTTGTAGTTCGAACTTGTTTTGAAACTGCAAGTCGACCTTCTTACGGCAAAAGATACACCAAAGAATGGATTTACACATGCATCCTTCTGAAAATAAAAAGCCCTAAATTATACAAACATTTACGAACTAGGGAGTTACTTCCACTACCTGCACCGAGTACACTATCAACTTACATTAGGCATATCGACAGCTCTTACGGATTTCAAAATAAATTATTTGAACTTCTGAAAGAGAAAACAAAAAACATGCAAGAATTTGAACGGCATGGTACCCTGATGGTGGATGAGTGCAAAATAACTCCCTGCAAACACTTCGACAAAAATCGATTGGAAGTGATGGGATTTGTTGATTTAGGCGAATATACGCCAGACAACCAAAGAAACCAACTTGGGGATCATATTCTGGTAATAATGTTCCAGTCTTTCGCTGGGAAAAATATGCAAGCGCTTGCATGTTTTCTGTCCAGAGGCAATGTTACTGGAACCATCCTAGCCAAATTAATACTGGAAGCCATTCTTTTGAGTGAAGCGGCTGGGCTGTTTATTGACGTGGTCACATCAGATGGTGCCACCTGGAATAGGTCCATGTGGAAAGCCTTTGGTGCAGGAAATCCAGAAAAGCCTTGGAGTGTTCATCCCTGCAATGTAAAAAGAAAATTAAGGATGTGTTCAGATTTTCCACATTTATTGAAATGTATGCGAAACAGGCTTGTTGCAAAAAGAGAATTTCATGTGCCTGAAGGGAGAGTGCAATTGCGCCATTTTGAAAATCTTATAGAATACGATGCAAAAAACGAATTTAAACTGGCTTATAAATTGACCCGAAAGCACGTGAATCCAGAAAACCACGAGAAAATGAGGACAAAATATGCCTTTCAATTGTTTAGTGGGACAGTAGCAGATGCTTTGACGGTACTAAAAGAAAAAGGTATATCCGAGTTTGCTGACTGCGAACCTACAATACAGTTTTGCAGACGAATAAATCAACTGTGTGATATTTTGAATTCGAGTTATTTTAATGGACTAAAAACAAATTCTGCCGAGCAACAAGCATTAGAAGATTTTTTAATTTACATTGATTTATGGGAATCTTGTGCACATCCTGACTTTTATTTAACAAAGTCTACAAGTGATGGGTTAAAAGCCACCATCAACACTACTCTTGATTTATTAAAATATTGCACCCAAGAGTTAGGGTATAAGTACCTGATGACATCACGTATCAATCAAGATCCACTTGAACACTTCTTTGGATTAATGAGAGCAAGCGGTGGTGCTAATACTAGTGGAGAGTCACTACAGATTGCACAGATCTTTAGGCTGATGTCACTATATTCTTTAATTAAATCTCCAAAAGGAAGCAATGTAACTGGTGGAAATATGCTTGCTGCCCTAGTTGATAACACATCAGATTTCTTGAGCTACAACAGAGCAGACAATAAACAAATAACAAAAAAAGACATTGACTTACAACTCGATCAGGCCTTAGAAGAAAATATCACATGTGGTGCATACGTTCATTTTGAAGATAATAGAGAAGCATTTGCCTATGTTTGTGGTTTCATCGCTCGAAGGCACAAAACTGACAATTGTCAAAATTGTGTTAAAACAATTGTGGGAGAAGGATTGGAATCATATAATACTTTCATAATATTGAGAAGCAGAGGGCATTTAACATTTCCTTCAATCGCCCTCGTTATTCTTCTTGAAGAAATTGAACATATTATTGCTGAGAAACTTCAGCAAGACATTAAGAAAAATACTTTCCTTGAAATTCTTGCTTCAATCGGAATACAAAAAATTCATCATTTTGTAGGATGTCCAAATCATAAGTCGGAAATGACGAAAAAAATCCTGTTTTCATTTTTAATAACTAGACTTTCATTTTCATGCCAAAAAGAGGCACGAAAGAGGTCTTCAGAATCTACACACTCTAAAAAATATAGCAAATTGGCAAAACTGGTTTAAATTACAATTCTTTAATAAATAACTTTTAACCAAACTACTTACTGTTTTTGTTGTGGATAAAAACTTTCGTTATATTTACATTTACCACTGGCAGCGTTTCTTAAATGATTCATTCATGGTCTGGCACCTACAACCCACTAGGGTTTTAGTGGATTTAGCCTCCTTTATAAGCCTCTTCCACTGTTCCTTATTCAATTTCCTTAAGACTTCCAACACTGCATCTTCCTATCTTATTCTAGATCACCTAGCTAGGATGAATTGAGGGAGTTTCCAGTTCCTTCTAAGTCGCCCTCAATTATTTTCTAAATTACTCTCTCTCCGGTCTCCGGACATTCAGGAAACATGTTCAGCCCATCGAAGTACTGCCTTCCTTGTCATCCCCATTATGTCTGTCCAAGATGTCTGTCTCTTGGTAATTGGTATAATCTGGCCAGTTCATGATTATATCTTATTCTATTTACACCTTGATCATCCTCCACTGGTCCACATATTATCCGTTTTAGAATTTTTCTTTTAAACGCACACAATCACAACAACAGGATTGGTCAAATGATGATTCGCAATAATTGCAAGTGATGAATTTTAAAACACAATTCACATTAAAACAGAAATTAATAAATAATAATAATAATTAACTACACTAATGTATTTCTAAACACGTGGCATTCGTGGCAAATGATAGATACATAACCTAAAATTAAAATTTGTGTCAATTTTTGAAGTACCTTGGTAAGGTTGCGCCATCTATTTTCCACAAAGTAAACGGCTTACTAGCTCTCATTTTTGACACAATTATTTACATTGAAACATAGGCAAGCTGTTCTACCAGACGTCTATATATCTTGATTGAATATATGGCCCAAAGTGACGACGGTTTCATTTTCTTTGATAAATCGCCAAAGTACGCCAACATAACGTTTTCGGACAATGATTGTATTTTATTTCTGACTTTCCAGTCCATGAATCTTTGGTACACTATCTCGTACCTCTCACGCGACTTTACTGGTAGGAGATCGTCTGTTGCAACTTTGGCTTTTTCGCTAATTTCAGGTGGCGTGCACATCTCTTCCTCACCATCGCTAGACATTGTTTAGCTGAAATTCAAAGAAATTAGCCGAGAAATTATACGTTTTACCGAATATTACCTTTATTAGAAATATAGAAAGTAGCAATTTCGAGAACTGTCAATCTGACGTGCATAGCCAATTAGATGTAATGCTTACATGAGCAAAAGGCACAACTGTACAATTTCGACACTTTACGCACGACAGTTTGTAAGGCCACGCTTACTTAGATTATCCGTTGTACGTAATTCATAGTTTATTGTAGTGGTCGTAGATAAAACATATTACAATGCTCGATCGTTACACGGATAACAAGCTCGCTAATCGCTCACTTGTTAGGTATCGTGCTCGCACGTAAAGTTCTAAGTAACGGTCTTGCAATGTAAATAAGTATCACTTTGCAAACTTTGTAAATTAATCTTTACGGGCGAGTTGGAAAGTTTGTAGGGCAAGCGATGAAGGAGAAAGCCTTCATAGTCCAGTAAAAATTAATTGCGAAGCATGACGCGTGCAAAGTTTTATTTTCACGTTCACCAGCGTCTTTTTATTGATTTAATGTATATTTTGCTTAAAAATTAATTTTGTAGTCAAAGGCAGTAGTACAACATAGCTAGACGTTGTGATGGTGTAAAAATTAAGCAACAAATTAGTTTTCTTTAGCTGTATGTTGATGAGCATTGTTGAATTTTATAGGTCTCTTTTAGGAACCCGTAAAATTTTATAGGACTGTAACTGTAACTGTAACTACTCATTTACTTAGTTACCATAAATGCCTATAAAATCTCATTTACATAGAAAGTGGAAATAAATAGTATATTATGTATTAAAGGTTTAATTGAGTGTCTTATAGCCCGTAGAGTCAGTTAGCAACGATAAAGGCCTCTAAAACACTAATTAAGCCCGAGATGAAAACGTTAGTTTACGTCCAGTCTAAGTTTAAATTAATATTTAATTGTGTATAGGTGCAGTAGTAGTGTAGCTAGGGTAGTGCAGTGTTCTATAATTACTTTAATTACTATGGGGACGGCGTAAACAAGGGTAGTACAAGGGGCAATTTAGCAATTTACTCTCTAGAAACAGGCCGCTGAATAGGTCGTAATCGCCAGTCCGAACATAAAACTTAAAAGGAAGCAGTTGTAATTCCCATGGCTAGCTATCTTTAATTTAGAGAAGCTTCAGAATTTATTTTTATAAATTTTTATTTTTATAAATGCAAATACCTGTTTTAATTAACGGCAATAAACGCGATCACAACACATAAACTTCTTGTGTTATGGTTCCTTCTGTTATAAAAGGCATGATTCTTGCTTCATGCTGCCATACCAAAAACTTATAAGGAATTTTGATGCAACCTTTAATACATATAAATCTTATCCAGTTATCTGTTTAAATTGGCAAATATTAAAATGGCACAATAATAAATCAACAAGTCCAGAGGTTAACCATGCCAGACTCACTCTAGATTGTCTGAAGGTGTTCGAGACTCAGAGCTGAGTCTTAAACTACTTTTGCAGGCAGTTTCATTTATACAGTACTATTTATTTACCATGTAATATATGTAAATAGTACAAAAGAGCGTGCTGTATAATTGGTTGCCTATGTGTACATAATGGTTTGACTCGATTATTTCCAAGTACAAAATAGGGAAATTCCACATATTGCGATTTATTTAATAGCGTTGTATAGCAAATAAAATGCTAAATATATTTTAGTAGCCGTTAATAAAACTTTCAGCATAGATTTTAATATAGTTAAAATATTATGAAGATGACTGATGACGTGATTAGCTTAACTGTGATAATCGAACATGCATTAGAAAAATGAAACTATTTAGATAGAGGCGACACAAACATTGTATATCACATCTTATTGGCAGGTTAGCTTGCAAAAATCTTATTTTATGCATGTCCAATACACATGTGCCAAGTTATAAGGTTTACTTAAATTAAAGAATTGACTCTCAAGTGGATTTACACGTGTAATGGCCCTGTTGCGTTATTGCGCACTAATAATTGCATTGAGTACATCTTTTCGTTTCTGACTTAACTTTACAGCGCGCCAGTGGCACACCCATGTGGGGGGGGTCGAAACCCCCCAAAATCTTTGTATTTATCATAGATTTTCTTTATTCTCTCAATAATATACATAAATAAATAAGATAGTATATATTACGCAAATTTACTCAAATAAACCCCCCCCCCGAAAAGATTTCCTGGGTGCGCCACTGCAGCGCGCACTAACTGTTTTCCATTTGTTGCTTGCTCAATTGCAGTTCGTCTGCGGTGCGCACTTTTTAGCACTGTGGACAGGTCACAAATCTACTAAATGCACCTTGTTTTGAACCTAATAGCTTTGCCCAGCTTCATGAGGTAATGAGCGAAAATCACATATTATTAGCAGTTACCACGGAACTAATTGAAGGGTCGGTCGTAACAACATTGTATGTAACATTTTGCCGCTCTTATTACATGTATTCACAAATTATGGATCAAGAAAATCTTGAGTATTTTTGTTTATATAGTAAGATTAAGGTAACCTATATATTACAAAAATGGATCATCACCCTTTTAAGAATGTATTCACATTTTCCAACCATTGAAAGTGACAATCCGAGTATTTTTTTAAATACGAATCTAATTTGAAAAAGCAACTAATCTTAGGTAATATCGTTATAAACAGTATCACAGTTCATAGACCTTACAAGAGTGTAAATATAGGCTTGAGATATTGCCTATCACTTTATTTTTTGTAAAAATTGAAATTATAACTTGAATTCCCTGAATGATTCAAGCGTCCCCTGAATGATTCATTGTGTTTCTAGAATGATAACGTTCCCTGAATGATGAATGGGATGACATAGTTAGTTCGTGACATTAGTTTTAAAAGGCAAGCAATTATAATAAACATACATACAGTATAAGAAACAGACAAATTAAAAAGTTTTTTTGACAGAACATTTCCTTCTAGAAGTTCTATTGCTTCAAATTCTACTGAATTCAGCTTGAAGTTTCTTCAAGAAATTCTAATAAGAAGTTACTTGATAATTTGTAGAATACCATTCATCTTTAGAATCTGTTTATTTGGAGGATCGGGCCAGTAATAATATGTTATTCAACGAGCATATAATGATGGCTATTATTCATAAGGATGAATTTTAGAACACGAGCCGTTTAGGCGAGTGTCGTAAACTTCTTCCTTGTAAATGATATGCGATAGCCATTATATGCGAGTTGAATACTATAGTTTGTCCACGACAATTAAATATTTATGTTAAAAAACTTCAAAATACTTTTAGAAATGTGTGAACGATGTTGAATATCGAATTTAAGCAGGCTGCTCCGCGACTGTCTAGCAGTGATTAATCATTAATGACCGCTTTCAGCCAATCATCTATTAACAGTAGGTAGTGGTAGCCAAGCAGCGACTAAATAGTAGTGATTAATCATTATCTACTACTGGTAGCATAATGTATTTAATTATAATTGAACATAGACAACTATTATTATAACATAGTCGTGGACAAAAGGAGTTTATTCTCCTTCCCTGTGTTTTCAACCACTTTATTCTCTTTCCCTGTCTGTTCCACCACTTCGTCCTCCTTCCCTATGTTTTTAACCACTTTATCCTCATTCCCTGTGTTTTCAAGCTCTTTTTCCCCTTTAATTTTATTTCCTATTTTCTCAAGCTTATCCTTTTTTTCTTAAGTCCTGGTTTCTATTAAGAGATCGTCAAGAAAATTTTTGGCAATGTAGCACGAAAAAGTTTGCTATCGTTTTGAAAGGATAGCGAAACTTTTCCTGACGATCTCTTAATAGAAACCAGAGCTTTAGGCTCTAGTTTGTTACTCTGACAACCTGGTGTGATTGATCTATTTTTTAGAAAATTTTACCCTTACGGCTGTTGTCAGTTCGTGTTGCTGTTTAATCCTTTTGCTACATAGACAACGTTGTTACGGCCTGCCCTTCAATTGTTGATTTATCGTACAATAACGTCTGGAGAATAGCACCTCGAGCTGCTCTGTGTAAGTCCAGCTCAAACTTTTCTAGTTTTAGTGCACATTGTTGTTGCGGTAAGCGGAAAACTTCATAAGGAGCATTAAACAAAAGTTATATCTACAAGTTTTGGTATTATTCCATATCGTTATTAGCTTTTCCTTATTCTTCTTGATAAAAAATTGCGGAACGCCTGCCTAGATAATAGACGGAGAGCCAGCAACGTATTTCGAGTTGTCATTTCAACAGTCGTGAAAATTTGGGTACTAAATCTTATACACCTGCTGAACACTAAAAGTCGATTCTGGCTGCCCCCTGCGGCCGGGTTATACTACCCCAAAATTACTAAGAGGGTGAGAAATAAGATTCAATTTATTTAAAGTAACAGTCATGAAATTTCAGGAGGTTACTTTCGAGGTTACTTAGTGTTCTTTATTTATAAAAAATATTGCCAGAACATTTCCTCCTCTTCTAAATGTTGTTAGAACGCTGTAAATGTTGATTTAAAAAAGTGACATTTTTGTTATTTTAAAAGTCTTGAAATTTTGACACAATAAATAAAGTAGGTATATGTAGGTTTACATGTTAGTGCGAGAGAGACAGTTATATAGTGGCCTGCAGGTTAGAGAGAGAATCTTATTTCTCACCCTCTTAGTAATTTTGGGGTAGTATAACCCGGCCGCAGGGGGCTGCCAGAATTGACTTTCTGAGTGTTCAGCAGGTATATAAGATTTAGTACCCAAATTTTCACGACTGTTGAAATGACAACTCGAAATACGTTGCTGGCTCTTGGTCTAAAAGTTCACTGGAACGCCAATGTTCCGCGGAAAACCGGTTAAAGAGCATTATGCGTTGTTAAACTTTTAATAGTTTCCTTGTTGTGAATCATTAAGATAACCAGCAGATATTAAATACATATATATTTTTGTACGACCCTGCTATTTCGGATTGTTTACCAAACTTGGTTTTAGAACAGTAGGTTATGTTTACTGGTTACTAAGCAAAAACGCGTCGGTAAGTAATTACTTACCGTTCAGTTCTGTCAAAAACAGAACGGTAAGTAAATTATATGTAATTTATAAAATAAATGCATCATCTTTAGATGTCTCTTGCGTGAAAAATCATTATTTTCTAAATAATTATTGAACTATTTAAAATAACTTATGTTTTTTATTTAAATTTGCTGTGAAAAAATACCCAATAAATAATAATAACAACTATCTATTTATGTTGAAACGACAAAAATATCGTGTTATTCAAAAATAAAATTACAAAAGTATCCATGGTAACGACAAAACCTACTTAATAGTTGGTGGATATACAGGGCAAAAATAAATTATCTTGAATCTATCTTTTTACCATCTTTGGGATATTTCCTTAGTTAATACATTTGTATTCATAGTGGTCGTACAAAAAATAGTATAAGCATCTCTAACAGTAAGGAGTTTACCGATCTCCTCCAATATTGGCGACTTCGCTTCGCTCAGTCGCAGTATTGCCAGACCTAGGGAATTTTCCCTAGATCTAGGGAGATTTATGGTTGTCTAGGGAAATAGGGAATTTTTCTATTAAAAGTACAAAATCTAGGGAAATTGGACTTTTTCCAGATTTATATAAATATGTATTACTAAATAACAAAAAATAATTTTTAAAAACTTAATTCTTTCATTTCAAACGCAGTATATCTGAGCTTACTTGTCACTATACAAGAAATCTTTAGTTGTGGATTGTGCTGACATCTTGTGAGTGGTAGTTTTAAGAGTGATCATTGGAAATGTGAATAAAGTAGTGTTCTTTCCGTTCTTTTTCCGTCTAACTTTCGGGGATTTTTCAGAGTTTTGAATTTCATTACTTCTTTGAAGGTAAGTTATTCCCCGAAAAAAATACATCACCCGAGGTTATAAATAGGGCCTGGAGCGATTTTTCCCCACTTTCTCATTTGCTACCTAAAGTGAAAGAAGTTAATGTTAAATTAACATTCAGATTTTTTTCAAAGTGAAGTTATTTCTTATGTAATTAATAGAGTGATTTCCCAGATTAGGTAAGTAAATATTTTTTATGATAAAATAACTAAAAATTTTTTTTTAAAGTAACATGTATTAATTAATTTTATTTTTTTTTCAAAAGAAATCAAAATGGACAAAGCTGGGACCTCTAAAGAAGTTTCATCATCATCATCGGTCTCCGATTCACAAGAGGGTCTGCGAATTGAAAAAAAAAAGAAAACGTTCGAAGAAAACCTACACCCAGAAATATAATATCCAGTGGGAGAAGGAGGATCAATTCAAAGGATGGCTCCAAAGTAGCAAGAAAGGACCAACTTTTGCTCACTGTAAGTGTTGCGATAAAGACTTTGTCTGCGGTAAATCAGAAATTATAAAACATTAGCAGGGAAAATTGCATACCAAATTTGTAAAATCTGTTCGTACGCAGCAAACGTTAACTGAAATGCCCTCATTTTCAAAAAATATTAGTTTGGAAAAAAAAATTAAAACTGCTGAAATTAGAATTACTGCCTGGGCCGTAGAACATAACATTTCTTTTAATGCATTAGATCATTTATCAGAAATTATTAGAACTTCATTCGCAGACCCCGATGTCGCAAAACAATTTACTAATAATCGAACAAAAGCCACTGCAGTTGTTAACAATTTATTAGGTTCTTATAGTTGTCAGAAGACAATAAAATTGTTGCAAACTAACAAATTTTCGTTAATTGTTGATGAATCAACTGATAAAAGCACAATTAAACATTTAGCTTTGGTAGCAAGAGTATTTGACAACTATAAAATAAATGATTTGTTTTTGGGTTTGTTACCAGTCCCTAGTGGCACTGCAGAAGCACTTTATACAACAATTGTTAAATATTTTGAAAAGCACAACATTGATTACAAAAAAAACTTATTAGGATTTGCTTCTGATGGAGCTAGTGCAATGATGGGAATACATAATTCTCTATCCACAAAATTAAATCAAGACATTCCTAACTTATTTATTATGAAGTGTATTTGTCACTCGTTTAGTCTTTGTGCCAATTATGCTTGTGAAAAATTACCGGAAAGTATAGAAAAACTCACGAGAGATATTCATACATATTTACAATACAGCTATAAGAGGCAAACTGAATTCACGGAATTTCAAGAATTTGTTTTAGTTAAACCACACAAAATTTTGCAACCAGCACAAACTAGGTGGTTATCATTATTGCCCGTTGTTAAAAGGTTATTAGAACAATATAATGCCCTAACATTATATTTTACAAACGCTCATTTAACAGAAAAAACTATATCTGCACAAAATATTTTAGATGGTCTTAGGAATCCATCAGTTAAATTATACTTACATTTCTTGGATTTCATTTTACCATTTTTTGCCAACTTAAATATTGAAATGCAATCTGAACATATAAAAATTCATACTTTATATAAAAATGTTGAAAATGTTTTACGAACAATTTTAGAATGTTTTATAAAACGAGCTCATTTAGATAAAACTAGCATGGAAAATATAGAATATAAAAATCCTCGTCAGTTTGTGGAAATCGAGGATATGTATTTGGGAGCTTTCGTAACCGCCACTATTAAAAACAAATCACATGGGCTGACTGATGAAGAGTTGTTGAATTTTAGGAAAAACTGTTTAAATTTTCTTATTGAAAGTTGCCAACAAATATATAAGAGATTTGACTTTAAAAATAAATCTGTTGTCATTTTAAAAGAGTTGGGTATAATTTCACCAAGCGAAGTTTTATCAAAAAAAAATGTCAATCGCACCGTTAGCTGTACTTTTTCCATCACTGGTAGCAAACAATGAATTAAATGACATTGACAGAGAATGGAGAAGTTTACGGAATATCGACTTAACCGGCTTTGAAAATTTAAATATAGAGGAATTTTGGGTAAAAATTTCCAAATTAAAATTGGGTGATGAGTCGCTCTTATGCCCAACACTATCACGATTTGTATTTAATCTCTTTAGCTTACCACATTCAAGTGCAACTGTGGAACGTGTATTTTCGCAAATAAACTTAAATAAAACAAAAATTCGAAATAAATTATCGACAGAGACTTTAACGGGGATTATGCATACTAAAGTTCTAATGAAAACTGGTAATTGCTATGACTTTGAAATAAATAACGAATTGTTAAACCAATTTGATTCTAGAATCTACAAAAAAGGAGGATAATTTCATAATTATTGTTTATTTTTATTTATTTAAGATTTATTGTTTTGTATATGTATACATTTATATATGTTTTATTTTTGTTTTTTACATTTTTATTTTCAGTAGTAGTATTTAAGATTTATTGTTTTGTATATGTATACATTTATACGTTTTATTTTTGTTTTTTAAATGTTTATTTTCAGTAGTAGTATTAAATAAAATTATTTAAATAAATTTGTCTTTTCTTTGCCGGCAACACTATATACACATGTGTAATGCGTATGATCTAGGGAATTTTTAGACAAAAGTCTAGGGATATAAAATAAATTCATCTGGCAACACTGCTCAGTCGCCAAACATTGTCGTCGATCGGTAAACTGTCCTTACTGTTCTCGATACTTAATATACTATAACAGATATTTGTTTTTGTGTGCATAATCAATTTGTCTGAAATATATTGCTAATAGTTAAGTAATGAAAATTCGAATTACCCTTTAATAGATTGCAAAGTATTTAAAAATGTGCAATCGGCAACCTCGCTTAATCTGTTTATTTCTGTTAAAGTCTTAGGTTAAAATTGAGTGGTGGGGCAAGAAAGTTTCCTCCATCTGACTCGGGTTTATTATTCGCGCCAATTGTGCTTTCAGCCGTATTTTTTGGTGATACGTTTCTTAATTAATTGATCTAATGTGGTACAAAATATAACATGTTATTGTGTTAACTTAGTAATTACATTTGTACAATCGCTTTTGTGTAAGTACATTTTAACTTTACATTCAACTTTTACAAAATTAACTCATATTTATCACAGACATTTAAACTAACCTAAAAACTTTTTCAGTTATTTATTAATTAGTGAAAGTAAACAAAATGACCAAGTCTCCCGTAAAAAGAGTCTCAAGAAGAAAAGTATTACTTACACCTTCTAGCAATCGCAATCTGCGAAATAAAGCACAATGTAATGTTTCTGAATCAAATTCAAGTAACGACGAACAGCTTGACGAAAGAACAATTTTTCGTTCACCTTTGCAAACACCAACGAAACGAAAATCTTCTCCGTTAAGTATACACCCTGCTATTACACCTCCAAAGATGAAAAAGAACAATGAAAATAACATTCCGAGATCACCTCAAACGCCATCTACATTATTAAATAAACTTGTCTTAAGCAGTCCACAAAAATCAAATGGTTTCGAACGTAAAAGCCTTTTTGTCAATCAATACCAGACGGCTAGAAAAGCTTTACATAGTTGTGTTCCTACAAATATGCCTGGTAGAGAAAAAGAACTTACCGATTTGCACAACTTTGTTAATAAATGTTTAGAAGAAGAAACATCTGCTAGTTTATACATTAGCGGACCACCTGGTACAGGCAAAACAGCAGCCTTATCAATGATACTAAATCGACCAGAATTGTCAAGTTTGAGGAAAGTATTTGTAAACTGTACTGCGATAAAATCTGCTGGAACAATTTATGCTAGGATAATGCATGAATTGAATATTAAAACAACAAGCAGGACTGAAAAAACAAATTTAATGGCTATAGAGAATTATTTAAAGAAAAATCACAAAACAATGTAAGTAAATATTGAGTGTTGACGAACTGTTAAGATGCAGATGGTTGTGAAAGAATATACCTACAATTTACAGTAAATAAATTTGGTAAAACTGCACAATTAGGCGGAGGCATAAGCATAACAATTTTTATAAAAAGTCTTACATTGTTGTCAATCCTACTTTGTTTATCATAATAAAATATTTACTGTATATATATTTAACATTTCTATATTTTTAAATTATGAACACGAAGACGATTTTGAAACTGTCTTTCATATAAGAAAGCAGCATTCGGAACGGTTGTCACGTTCCTCTTGATCGACTTCGCATATTCAAAACACTTTCCTTTTAACAGAGGGTGCTCGACTGTCAGGGTTTTTTTTGCCAAAAACTGACGGACAAGAATCTGTGAATGCATTATAGTGCAACAGTGTTCTTTCTGTTCTGGCATCAATAAGTGAGTTGTTATGCACAGCCCAAGTTACCTGGGCCTAATTGTGCCCTTTTATCATAAATTTTAAAATCAACTTATAATTTTTTTTTATCGTACACTTACTAATTGATCTATAACCTAAAAACTCTTGACAGTTCTTTCATGGCTACTAATTTTAGGTTCCGCAAATACTGCCCTGCTAAGATTAAAGGCAGTAACTGCTAAACTACAATTTATAAATATACTATACAGAATCTCAACGAGTGCTAAGAAAAAGTATGGTATATTTTTGAGTTGAAGTTTTGCTGTTACCGCCTTTGATGTTAACAGGGCAGAATACCTGTGTAGTGTTGTAGGGCATGTTCAAATGTCCACAGCAGCTTAGTTGCTGAACCAGCAGTGGTTACAGAATCCCTGTGATGCTAATATGCTGACTTTCAATAGTGAGAAATTTATGCAGCTGAAATTATTTATACTGACTTACTCAGCAGTTGAAATAGTAGTGGTGGTGAGCATTTATAATCCACTCATTTAGCTGCATTTGGAAGTAAGCAATCCAATTATAATTATGAATCTTTGTTGTTATAACAGGGTTATTATAATCTAAAAAATTGTTGCTGTATGTGGACATATTTGTATTTGAGCTTGAAGATATTATTTCTATTACTAATTCAACAGCTACACCATCATCAACTGAATCAAATAACAGCATAGGTATTTTGATGTTTCATAGCATAAACTTAATGATTATTTCGTTTTGATAATGTAAAATGGGTAAAGAAAAAAATGAGTGTAAATTGATCGCTTTCAACCAACAACAGCTATTTTGTGATGCTAAATAGCAGCTACTTTAAAAATGAAAGAAATACTAATTCTCATGGTAACCACTGCTGAGCATCGCTGTTTTTCAGCCACTGTGTCATCAGAACTCATAAATTCAGCTAATTCTATAACTTGTGATTCTTTTTCAGTTTATTAGTTCTAGACGAGATTGATCAGCTCAACAGCAAGAACCAATCGATATTATACACAATTTTTGAATGGCCTGCCAAATTTGACTCCAACTTAATCCTGATCGGAATTGCAAACGCTTTGGATCTAACCGATCGAATCTTACCTCGTTTGCAAGCTCGGTGTGAACTAAAACCAAAATTAATGCATTTTGCTCCTTACACCAAGCAACAAATAGTCGAGATTCTCACAGAAAGACTGGAAAAATCAAATGTTTCTAATATATTTACACCTGTAGCAATACAAATGTTAGCCGGTAAGGTAGCTGCTATCTCAGGGGACGTTCGAAGGGCTTTAGATATAGGTAGACGTGTAATTGAATTAGCTGAACAACAGAAAGATAAGTCGGTCTTCAATTCTATAGAAAATCTAACTACAGAAGCAGCTGAAGCATTGAAAAATAATAATTTAGAAGCAGTCGATTTAAAGCAGGTTGTGAATGTCTTAAATAATGTTTATGGAACTACTCAGAGTTTAAATTCTGACGACTCTGATGATGCATTTCCACTACAACAAAAGATAATTATATGTTCCATGTTGTTAATATTGAAAAAAGCTAAAAATAAAGATGTTACTATAGGTAAATTGCATGAAGTATATAAGAAAGTTTGTCAGAAAAGGAATTTGTCGGCTGTAGATCAAGCAGAATTTGTAGGATTGTGTTCGTTGATAGAGACTAGAGGAATTATGAGAATTGTTGGAAAAAAGGAGCCGAGGTTGTATAAAGTTAGTTTAGTTTGGGACGAAGAAGAAGTTGTTAATGCTCTTAGAGATAAACAATTAATGTCTTCTATTTTACAAGATACTGACTGTGTTGGAAAATTATAGATTTATGTAGTATTTGTGAATTATTTAGATATAATAAATTTTTATTTATGTAAAATTTGTTTTTTTTTCTTATTATTGCTAGTTTACAGCCATTTTGTGCATTTGATGCAACTATAGTTTTTTTTATATACTTTACCGTCCTAAACTCGAAAATTGCATTAAAAAAACTTTTTCATTTTTTTGGTTTTTTTGAAAGTAGTTTAACTATTGATGAATATAATCATCTCACTAATAAATGTTACTAACGTTGTTTTCCAGTTGCTTCAGTAGTTTAAGTGCAATTGGCCATAATATGAAAAGAATGCTTTTTTTGGCACAAATAAAAATCAAAAATTCACTCTATCGCCGTGGAAAAGTAGAAATCGTAGAAATATACAGTTTTTTATTTTTTATGTAGAGATTGCACTTTTACGAAGAGAAAAAGGTATTTACGATGAAAATCTATATAGAAATACCGAAGTTATGATGATATGTGAAAGTAATTTTCAAGCTTTTAGTTTTTTTTTGTGTTTTTGCTCATAGTTTAGTTTCACAAATCATGCATTCGATATTTTCAGAAGATTATTAAGAAAATATATCAATATTTTTATTGGAAAAATAACCTTTAGTTATCAATAGTTATAGTTTTAAGAGCTAACGTTTAGCTAGCCTGATCATGGTAGAAGCAACCCAAGGTCCATTAACTTTTATAGGTTACCTCAGTAGAGCAGTTAGTAGACTCCTCTTTGAGACGGAAGGGCAGAAGCAAATATGTCAGAGGACTACCCATCGACCTATTTGTTCTCACTTGCACTCATGTGTTTATGCAGCGCTCGCAGTCACTGTCAAACGTCAGGTCAAATTTATTTATTATTATTTGTAGATTGTTAATTGTAGATTTGTGGCACTACTAATGTTTATTTTTTTTTGTAAATTATTGTATTGTATCATGTTGATTAATTTGTTATATTAATAAACATTATTATTATTATTTGTTTGAAGTAAAAAAGTTAATTCTTGACAGAGTTGTAAGTTTATAAATTCAATTACTAGTGTCTTATTTTCCCCCTTTTAATTTTTAATAAGTATTCAGTTTGACAGTTTGTTTCTGATTTTTTATACTTTATAGTATTATGTCGGGAGAAAGATGTACAGTTGCAGTTTGCAATAATAGTTTAATTAAAACCAGAGAAGCTAAGGAGGCTATTATATATCATAAATTTCATTAAAAAGTTCAGTAACAGGCATTAAAAGGAAAGCAGAAGATTAGCAAAGAAAACAAACGTACAAACAAGCAAATATAAAAAAATTATTCAATAAATTAGCATTATCAATATGTACTTTCATTCTTAATTAGTATTCAACTTGCCCAAAAGGCATCAATATCAGCCGTCTTTCGATATGTTATAGGCGATCATGGAGGTTTTTTGTTCCCGTACAGTTACAGATCTTTAGTAACATACAAAAGGTTTCACTTGTAACTAATTATATTGCGATTGTTCTTTTGTGACAAAGCATTCTCAAATCATGGCTAAACTTTTATGATTGTTTAGATTTAATCACAATTTGCAAAAGAAAACTACTAAAGTTAACTTTAAAAACATAATTTTTTAAATGGACATTGAATGATACATACATGTGTATCAGCAGCATACAGTACATACATAACAGTGGAATCAGTTCCGATACGACGTATGCGCTATTACGCTCGTACGCAATGTGTACGAGCGTGATAGCGCATACATCATATCGCGGCTGCTTCCACTGTCTCGTATACCCGACACGCTGCTGACATATATATACCAAAATAATGTACTATTGTCAATAATTAAAGATATCTTAGTTTCTTTAAGGCCCTTGCACACCAAAATATTGGCATATGTTAAGTATATGGGAGCATTTTTTTCTCTTTACAAAGTTTCTTTGTGAATTGAAACATTATACTATATTTTTTCATGTATATAATAATAAGTTAAAGCTCTCTATGAGGTATTTTTTTAGTTTTTGTTTTAGTTTTTTTTATAAAAAAATAAAAACAACGTTTTTTACTTTTCTTAGCTTTATTTGTCAAGATAGAATTTTTTTCTTATACCGTTGAAGAATACTTTTGATAGTCCAGTTAGGCATGAGCTCATTTTCTTTTCAAAACTAATATTCTCTCGGATATTTGATATTAAAAAACCTGAAGTTAGTCCACCCATCAAACACATTTCTTACAGAAACAACTGCGGAAACATTGCTTAACGACACACTGTACGCTATATTTTATAATAACCATCGCACGTATTGTGCGACCTTGATGTACATGGTTTGAAATACGCCCTTCGTTATTAGTAGCAGATAGTCCGATCATAATCGAGTATTCTCGGCGTACTAACCATGGTTTGTCACTTTTGTGAGATATACCTTACCAACTTTAAATTTAACTTATAGTATCTCAGACCGTAATTGCGGGCCAGCAACTGGCTTGCAACGGGGAATTGCCGCGTGTGTGCACCGGCGCTACATTGCCGACAATCGATTTATATGTTTGTTTTTTGCAGTGGTTATAATATAAAATGTAAACTGCTGAATTACATTTTCTGTGTGACGATTTACTACTGTTTTAACATTTCTACAAAATAGTTCATTATCTGCGTTATTCGAGATGGAAACTTGTTTCTTAAATAATAATTATTTAAAACTGTACACATCCTCAAATTCTAACAAAAAGTAGCAAATGGATAATGGACAGTGGAAATAAAATAGAAAAAAGGTTGAAGTTTATTTTTTAGAGAAGAAAGTGTACTATGATTTCTTCCCTTCTTATAAAAACTGCATTTTTGTTTCCACTTATAAAGGTACAGTGTAGAATTGGTCATAAGAACAATTCATACATTTTCTATAAAAAAAGTTTTTTCTATAAAAAACATTGGAATTAACTCGCCCTATAAGGTACACAGATTTTACACATAATTATCTATCTATGTGCGATCAGACTAACAAGAGAATTTTTATAAAATCTTTTCAAAAACATAAAATTTAAAATTGCCTTCTAATAAACAAAAACTTATGTAAATTGAAAAGAAAAGATTTCTGTATAAATATCAAACACACATGTCATGTATGAGCCGATAAATACGGGGTGTTAAATAATCTCTCTGTTAAATTGTAAAATTTATAAATTGTGTAATTACAATAAAAACTTACTACAATTCTACAAAATTTTTGGTTGTACCTTGATATTTCTGAAAATATGTTTTCAGACTATGCAACAGTAATCTTTTCTGTTTTTTTACTTTGTTTTTAATAACAAAATCTTTTTTACCGGGTATATTAGTCCTTATTTCATCATCGAAGCAAGTAATTTTTGGTTTTCGAAAATACTAGATACTCTTTTTTCTTAGAATCTAGCTTTTTGTTCTGCTTGTAAGGTATAACATCTGTAATAAGGTTATGCATTTTATATTTTTTTAGTATTTTTCCATCAACAGCTTTTCGCACTGCTTGCTTTTCTTTTAATCCAATGTTAGTTTACTCTAGAGAACAACAAATTTGCCTTTTAAGAGCTTCTCCAAAAACAAGTTTTTTCTCATGCCTTGCAAAAATTTTTTCAGTCAAGAAATCTTTCTATTTCAGTTCTATCTTTTCCCAAGTTTTTCATTTTCTGTTTTAAGTTTCTTAAGCAATTTCTCCTGACATTCCATTTTCCTATATAGCCTAGAGCCAATTATAAGCTTTGTTTTTTTTCGCAAGAATTTTCTGCCGGGATAATCCACCACTTGATATTGCATTCTGTTTTAAAGCAGAATTATTAATCATAATGCTCAGTTCAGCATCAGACTCGATATCAGAACATGGAGTATTTTGTACAACTGCCTTAGGCGACTTTTTCTTCATTCTATATTTTCTTTTTTCCTCTCGCCATTTTATTTTTGAATTCTCTTTTCTTTGTCATTCATTGCAATTATAGGTTTAATATTTCCGGATTCCTTACGTTTTCTTTTTCGCTCCCTATCTTTTGCATGAGCTAGCTTTTTCTTTTCGCCGCTAATTCTTTTTCTGTACCTTTTAGTTCTTTCCACAGAAGCAGCTTTTTTTTACATTTCTGCGTTGTTTTTGTGGATGCTTTAGACGGCAACTGTGTTCTACATTTTTGTTTTCGTTGATGTTCAATCAGTGACAGCAAGTCTTTTCTGTGACGAAAATAATTAATTGTGGAATGGTCACAGATTGGACAAATTCAAAATATTTTGACAATCATTATGAAAGAGTTTCTCCATGTGGTCTGAGATTGAGGTTAGACACTTTTATCAAAATAAAGATAATCTTTTTTTTTAGGAAGTTTTGTATTGCTTTTATGTTGTATTCCGTATCTGTTTTGTTATCTACAAAATATCATAATAATAAATAAATTAACTTAAGTTGTATGTGTAAAATAAACATACTTCTATGCCTCATTAGAATTTGAAGAACTCACGTTTGGGACAGTCACAGAATAGGACAAACACTACTTTGAAATTCAGTGGCATGCGGTGAGAATTTAGGCTAGGGAAGCAACGATTTTAATTATAATACACCTAGGTACAGGCGCGGATTAACGGGGAGGGAATAATCCCCCCCCACAATTTAGAAATAAGTTTACATAGAATAGAAACAAATAATGTTTGTTTAATTGTTATTTATTAAAACAATTATTTTTCCAAAGATTTCCCGCTCAAAATACTTCTCTAGATCTGCCCCTGCTAGGTACAATTAAAAAAAAATGTTATAATTATTAAGTTTAACAGTTTTTCAAAGAAGCACTTTTACACTTTATATTTATGGAATTTGTTGACTATCATTCTTTATTTAAAAAAAAACTACTACTATGTATCAATTTTCCGGACTTAGCAAAATACTGGTACAAGTTTTAATCTTTGTTCTTAAATTTGAAAGTTCTGGTTTTGATCTGCCTTTCTTAATAATTTGTAATTTCTCTCCAAAACTGTATGCGAAAAATTCTTTATTAATAATTTACAAACTGAACAAAAAGTCGTCCCGATTCGGATATATCGAAGGTACTCGAACCTTTCACCGAAGCAGCTGAATTTGCAGTCGTGACGATAATGCAATTAAGTAACATTAAATTTAACAAACACTAAATCGAACAAATAACCAAATTATAATAAATAAACATTTGGGCATGAAGCACACTAAAAATAACGGGTAAACAATGCTCACCAGCCAAACAGCATCGTCTACTATATCACCCCACACCCCCTGAATCACGCCAAAGCTAAGGGAAGAGCAGTTATAAGCAGTGCTTATACGCAGTGTATGTAACACATTTGAATCGGTATTACCTTTCCGTGCAAGTTTAATGAGCCTAATTTAAAATAAAAGCATTGCTTCCCTTGCTTCCATGGACCGCACGCCACTGTTGAAATTATTTTGTATGTACTTTGGTCTTACTTAAATAATAAATAAAATGGGAGGGAAATATAGAATCTTGTATATTTATACATTAGGGTGGCCGTTATTTTGCAAAAGTTAAAATTTTTTAGCTCCCCCCCCTCCTAGATCTCTTCAAAATGTCAAAAAATGAGCTGTGCAAAATTTCAGCCGATTTGGTTAATATTAACCCCTGCCACCGAGAGGTTAAAGTTTAAATGGGATTTAACATGCATTTGGTGTATTTATACAGACTTTGTGACGTAACTTTTTATCTGTCTATGTTTTAATTTCAGGCTTCATAGTGACACCCCTATAACCCCTATAATATCCCTATTTTAATTTGACCCCCTAATTTATCCCTATTTTCAAAATTAGGCCCCTATTTATCCCTATTTTAATAATCTTATGTGTTTTATATGGGTTTTTCCTAGAAACATTGTTTTTCCGTAATAAATGCGTTTAAAAGCCGGCGCCAATCTATTGACGAACTCTTTTGTCGATGATGATCGACAGTTATTGTTTTACTTTCGCGGGTGCATAAATACAAAGCATACATTAGCGAAGTAATACGAGTTTCAGCTGTGATTCATGCTTTTACGTTCGGTATAGCCTTGGGTATAGCATACAGTTTTGAGCATACACATCCAGGTTGTTGTGCAAATCAAACATAACCAAACTTTCCATTTGGTTTTACCGCCTTGAGATTGCTGTTGCTGATGCTTATTATTTCATCAGGTAAAAGTAATAATTTATTATACTATCTGCAAGTCTAATTTAAAAATATACCTATTTATTTTATTTAAGACAACAAATTATCCAACAATAATGGGCAAGATAAAATTTCAGGAAAGATGGTTGGAAATAAAAGATCCGAATAATAATTTTATTTCCGACTGGGCTAAACCAAAACAGAATGATTTATTTTCATGTGTTTGTTTCATTTCTAACACTTCCATATCAATTTGCAAAGGAATCCAGAATTTAGAGCAACACGCAAGTACACTAAAACATACAAGTAACCTTTTTAAAATAAATTTTGTCCAACAACGATTAGCAACTGTACCGAATAAGGAATCAGTGGAGAAACAATTAACTTTATTTAGTCCTAGGGAAGCAGCTTCTAGGGCAGAATTACTGTGGTGTATTGAAAATGTGATTAGTGATAGTTCTGTAAACTCGTGTAACGGAAAAAAAGAGTATTTCAAGTCATGTTTCCTGGTGCTGTACCTGAAAATTTTTCGCTTTCATCAAGCAAAGCTCAGTACCTTATTAATGAAGCTCTAGGTCCCTACTTTAAAAACATTTTATTGAATGACTTGCAATGTGAATCAGATATTTATTTTACATTACAATATGATGAAACTAGCAATGTGGAAAGCAAAAAAGAGTTGCAGGTTAATGTAAGGTACTGGTCTAACGTTGAAAACTGTGTTAAAAATAACCATTTAGTTACATACTTTATTGGGAAGGCTGATGCAAAAACTTGATTTAGTTATTTATTAAAAGCTATAGACTCCCATAATTTAAATATAAGCAATGTTCTTACAATAGCCAGTGATGGACCAAATGTTAATAAGGTTTTCAGGTTATTTAATGAGGAGAAAACTAAGGGTAATGAAAAACCTATAGTAAACATTGGAACCTGTCCACTACACGTACTTCACAATGCATTTTTGAAAGGTCTAGATACGTTGTCTATTGATATATCGAATTTTATAATTCACATATATTATTATTTTCGTGCAAGCTGCTCTCTCATTGACTCATGGGAGTGCTGATATTGAAAGAGGGTTCTCGAGATCAGGTCGCTTGTTAACTGAAGACAAGAGTAAAATGAAAGAACGAACATTAAATGCTAAATTAGCTGTAGTTAATGGATTAAAAAAATATAATAATATGACACATTTAGTACCTATTACAAAAGAGTTACTAAATTTGGCACAGCATGCACATAATTCATACCAGTTATATTCAGTTATATTTAGAAAACGAAAAGAAAATGGAACAAGACAAAAGACTGACAGAAATTGCCAATTCAGAAAGATTAGAAAAAGAAAGACAGATATTAGACAAAATTTCAAATGAAAAAAAACACCTGCAAGATTTAGAACGTGATTTGAAGGCTGCACTGGATTCATTAATATTAGCTGAAAGATCATCTGAAACTATGCAGAAAGAAATAAATAAGTTACTAAAAGTGGCTACTGACAAGAAAGATGTTGTCAAAAACAGCTATAATCTCCAAAATGTAGGCCTAGAAGGGTTGCGAAGTAAGGAAAAAGATGAAAGAAGTTCTGTAAGACAGTTTAAGAAGACAAATAGAAAAACGGAAGAATAGAATTATAGAAAATCTACAATCAGCAAAGAAACAAAAGACTGCCAAAGACAATCGATTTTTTTTTGTCTAAGAGAATATTTATTATAAATATATATTACTTATAAATATAAGTAAAATATAATGTTTTTATTTTCATGTGTTTTTTAAGTTTATTTGTTTTTTAGTTTATGATTCATGTTTGTTATTGAAAAATTAACTATTGTTTATTTTTGTAATGTTTAAGTTCATGTTATTGTTCAATAAAGAAAATTTTTCTATCTGATGTTTTCGTTACCTCATGCATACGAAGGCAACAAGTAGATAACTGCTACCAATAAGTAAGGTAATGCACAAAAGTTATAATTAACTAAAATGTCAATAAAAAATGTAGGTATACAGGATATACGTCAAAATAATTGAAATTCGTATAAAAACCATTATTTTTATGTACCATCATGGAAATATGAAAAATGTCTGACCCCCTATTATATCCCTATTTTGAAACAACTGGACCCCTAAAACCCCTACAATCAAAGGTCATTTGCACTATGAAGCCTGTAATTTGAAAATTTCTATATGTACTTATGTTTTTGAAACTGCTGAACACGAATATGATAAAATTCAAACTGTCAGAAAAACTTTTGACAGTTTATAGCTGTCAAAAAAGCGGCCAACTTCACTAAAATTAGCATTTTCGCGGAACTGCAAAACTTTTGTTGGCTTCAGAGTCGTGTTAAGCAACTTCAACAACATAAGTATACAAGATTTCACATTAAAACATAGAAAGATAAAAAAGTTATGCCAGAAAATTTCTAGCAGTGCATCAAACCCATGTTAAATCCCATTTAAAACTTTAACCTCTTGGTGGCACGGGTTAATATTGACCAAATGGGCTGAATTTTTTTGACATTTTAAAGAGATCTAGGAGGGGGGGGGCTAAAAAATCTTAACTTTTGCAAAATAACTATTATACATCGATATAAAAAGATACTATAAAATATTCATTACAGAAAGAAATGTTCATGGGACTGCAATTGGTCAGTTATGAGAAATAGACCCTTATACTATATTTAC
Organism: Agrypnus murinus; assembly: GCA_929113105.1. Taxonomy (NCBI): domain Eukaryota; kingdom Metazoa; phylum Arthropoda; class Insecta; order Coleoptera; family Elateridae; genus Agrypnus; species Agrypnus murinus. The sequence continues at coordinate 155,927,672 of OV816028.1, read as the reverse complement.
TTATAGGGTCAATCAATCTGGTACTACTCATACTTACATTACATTCAGACCTTTCAACTGCTCCAACTTTTCTTCTTTTTCGCTCACTCCATTATATTATTTCATATAGAATTATTGCAACTCTTGTAACTCCATCACAAATAGATACTTTTTTTAATAAAGGTTTTTGTAATTTATGAACAAAATTTGTGTTATAATTTTATTGATGATGTTGCGCGTAACAAGGACCCATATTTGATATTACGTGAATCATTAATAAATATATGTATATATTATAAAAACATAATATTTACAGACATATGACAAAAATTAGTGATATTATAATAATAACGTAGCTGTTAGACAACATAGATCAGTGTAGTAGTAGTAGTAGTAAGTAGTACAACAATGCATTAGGTAAAAAAAGATTTTGACGGTTTTCTTTTTTTCTTTTATAATAATAATAATAATAAAGCACCACGCAATCACTACAAAAAATAACAAATACACTTTGTTACATTCCACAGTGGCTCGGAGTGCACTGTTCGTTAAGCAAACATTACTTCATTTTTTTAATAATAATAATCAATTAAATTGATCGTCAATATAGTTACAATTCCTTATAAAATATTTTTTTATTTCAACAAATATAAGCACTTCAGGCTGCTGCACCTTTATAATAAACAATTTAAAAATATCTTCAAGCAAGAATCGTTAGTGATATATTAATATTTTTTATAATAGATATTAATATAAGCACTTTCATCATCGTCATTTTCAAAACATTCAGTTACCAAAATAGAAAAATCGTTACTATTTCCTAAGTTCACATTCGAAAATGAATCTTACTCTAATATCTATTATAAAAAGCAAAAATGCTCTCAACAGCCCTTACATTATTTTGTTTTATTTTTCTATACTATAAATTCATTTATAGCTAGTATTTGGAATGACACTAATATGAAATTTATTGTTCAAACGTGGACTTGTTTTTTATTATTTATTTAAATTAATTATGCATGATAACAATGATAATAATAAATTAAAAACCAATATCATATTGGCACAAAAAAGGGGAAAAAATAAAAGACTTTTTTGTACCAGAATTTTAAAAGGTAAATCTGGCAATCAAGCACAAGAGAAATAATATAAAACGTAAAAATTTACAAAAAAAATTACAAATCATTTTTAGTTTTAACTCTGAGAGTTATATAAAAAAAAGGTGCAACATAAACAGTTATAATAATAATATACAAGAAAAAGTACAAAAAAAAATGATACATTCAGGGTAAAAAAATTAGCTATCTAATATCTCAGACACTTCTCATTGGCATTTCTTTTAAAGATTAATTATAATAATAATAATAATAGTACAAATTTAAAAAAATAATAAATCATAATTATAATTACACAATAAAAAAAAAGGAATTATAATCTTATGTATATACTGTTTGTTATTATTTGATGTCAGTCAGTTAAACTTGTTTTTTCAAGTACGAAACTTAAAATAATAAAATATTTAACTTTGTAATAATCAAGAGAAATAAACTGACCTAAGAGTTAATTGAAAAGAAAAATCAAAAACAATTAATACATTAGATGACTAAATAAATAATAATAGTAATTATTATAATAATACGATATTGTTGTTGAGTAATAATTCTATTGAACTAGATGACCAGCGTCATATCCTTTTTACTGGGGAGATTTACCTTTTTACCTTGCCACAATGAATTGTGGATAGTAAAGGCATCAATTGTGACAGTTAAATGCTTAGTGTGGACTTGCGAAAAGCATTTTCCGCCAGAATTATACCTAAAAAATAGAAAAACAGCAGTTAATCATAACAAATTGTCCAATACTTGCTAATTCACGACGTACTTAAAAAACTTGTCAAACATCCTATCATTAACTTGTTTAGGACCAGTACCATAAAGCTTTGTCACTTCTTCGCGTTCTGGACAATAAGAGTACAGTGCACGAAATTGACAACCAGCATCTCTAAACAAAATCAAGAAGTGCTTAGCTTCGGAACGATTGATTTCCTCTAGGACGCGTCGTTTCGCTTCTTTGTTTACGACACCAGGGAAGACACAATATTCCACTGCATTCAGCATTATGCCTCGATTTGATTTTGTTGTTGGTTGTTTGTACAATCTCGGGCCTGCAAGATGTACACTAATAAATGCTGTTATGAGTTAAGAATTTATGTTACGATGATTTCAGTGCCGCTTCTTGTAAATATACACCATCAACTCTTGTTTGATTTCAATTTCACTTTTTCAATGGAGTTGGATTATGTCCAAGAATACATTATGTTCTCAACAAAAGATTTTGTAAGCAATTCACGGCAATTAAAAGCTCGAATTTCAAAGAAACCTCACACAAAACCAATCTTTACACTGACCTTATATAAAAAGTGATGTATGACGATGCTTTTATAAACTAAACACCTACCTGTATAATCCATCATACTGCTAGGTGTTGAACTGATATCGCTAGATCCATCGTCAAACATACGTCTTTTTGTCATGAAACCGGGCAAACTGCCGGGTCCCGATGGCGATGGTAAGTGTCGCATGGGACCCATGCCAGGCGATGGTGCCCTTCGAGGCGGCGTTGCTCGTCCCAATCCTGAATCCGTATCACCATATCGATAGGCCAAACTGTCCTGATCTGTACTTGAGCCTATGAGAAAGTTAGTTTGTGAAAAATATGTGTTCTGCTAGCAAGAAAACGCTAAAATATTTGTTATTTGTTAAAAAAAAAAGTTACTTATTATAAGATTGCAATTATTAGCAGAAAGTGTATTTACATTACTTTAGTAAATTCTGTTATTGTTATAGATTGAGAGTGAAAAATTACTAAACTTTTATTTATTTTTAGTACAGTAGATATTCCTTTACCAGTGAATTTAAAACCCCATTAGCTATTTTGTTGTTATTATTATTGTACTCCTATATAAATAATTATGTAGAAATATATATCATCAAAAAATTACGTTGGCTAAGATTTTGGCAAATTAACCTTGCTAACCTATTTTTTAAATTTCACAACTACCTTAAAACTTCAATAAAAATTCCAATTACAAATAATAATTATAGCCCGTTTATTTTCAAATAGTAGTGACAACTATAAATCTTAGGTTTAATATTAACCATGTACAATGGTCCTTTACAGCCACATTTTTTTATTGTGTTATGCAATAGCGGACACTTAGAAATTTACATTTGTAATCATATTTTGTGAAGCTACAGCTGCCCTTACGAGAAAAAAATATATTATATTTTAAATATGTGACGTGTTAAGAGTGCAAACCAATAAGAGGTTGTATGATAACTTTTCTAACCTCAAATTTTTGAAGTTGTGAAGTGTTTGAAGTTAGAAAATACTGGTAAAAAACTAGACATAATTAAAAATGTGTAAAAAGGAGAAATAACAAGACTCATCACAGCTCGCAATGTATAATGCTTTCAATTTAGATAGATAAATGTCAGTGTCAAATTTTTATAGAATTTTGGGACTGTATAATAACATACTTTTTGCAGCAAGTATACCAGGTATCTAGTGACAAAAAGTTACTAATGTTTTTAGGTTAAGTTGTCAAAAATATAAGTATTTGCATGTATGTATCTGACATATTTTATAATTTTACATGCTGATATTGTTAACTTTTGTAATTAAAATGTATTTATAATAAATAAATGTATAACACGGTTTAAAAACCAAATAAAAGTACATGAATCTGTATTTTATTTTAACTCATAATTTTGCGACATTTAAAAAAAATCTCCAAATATGCCAATATTAAGAACTGAATTCACTTTTATAAGGATAATCAACTTAACAACAATTTGACAGCTGTTATCTAAAATGAAAGCACTTTAAGTAATGCAATATATATTAAGTTTTATTGTTAAAAAAAGTATTATTAAATTTCCATAACTATATGCATATAGTAATTTTTTCTTTATTAAAGTATGTGTCAGGTTTGTTCCACAATGTCGCTAGTATTTTAAATAGAGGGGCTATACAAATAATAAATACCTTGAAAGTATTTTTGCAAGAAACCTTGTAATTTGGGCACTGCTTTTTATTAATTTTCATTTAAAAACTAATTACTAGGGATCATTTTAAATCTCTGTGAAATGTATTTTGATAACCCAAGTCCCGTACTCTCGCATTCATTCAAGCAAGTTTCACATACAAAATGACGTAATCTTTACATCATAAGATGCAACTTAGTCAATCAAATTTTAGAGGGTGATAGAAAAGTCTAACTTTTGTTAGTTTTTATCTGATAAAAGGTCACCACTTTGTTTTTGCGAATTAAAAAAAAATACTACTTGATCTAAAATATTTTTGTCTTAAGTAATTTTAGTTGTAATTAATAAATTAATTTAATAGTTAATTATATGTTTTAATAATTTGATTTCAAACTTCAAAGCATAAAGATTGTTTAGTCAATCTATATTCATAGTTAGTTGAGTTACTACAAGAATTCAGACTAATAAACATGAAAAACTAGAAAGAAGCAAATTTCTAATCTAGACTTTTTCTAACTAACTTCATAAAAACCCATTTTGCATTAAATCTATAAAATAATGTATGCGTTCAACACACCTCTGGAAATACAGGGCTGCAGCAGCTTTTACAGCCGTCTTAAAATTAATATACCACTGAAGCAATAAAATCGTTTGAAATAAATCATCGCTTTATACATATAAAAGCTTAAAGCGCTGACAGGTAACCCTACACAACTGATTTACTGAATGTCAATAATTAAAATGTCAAAACATCAATTTTGACAGTAGATAAGAGATGTAATAAAAAAACTAAAAATTTCAAACGGTCGTTTTTAAATCTAAGACAGCTGTGAATGCTGCTGCAGCACTGCATTTCCAGCGGTGTGTTGGACGCACCCAATGATTAGCTATTTTTAAACACATTTGTAAACTTAGCTTTTACATATATAATAAAACTTCTATAAAACTTAAATGAATTAAGTAAAACGAAAAGAAAGACAAAATAAATACAAATTAAAAAACAGTAGTTATTTAACAAAAAAGGGAGTTTCACCGTACTAATCAAGCAAGGGAAGCATACCCAATTATAACAATAAACGTTTACAGTTATCAATAATCGGTGTTTACGAAAATTAGACCAGTGAACAGTATATAACCTAAAAGTATAAAATCTTAAATGTTTATTTTGGAGTTATAGCAAGAATAGTAACAATTTGAGGATATGTTTAGTAGTGAACCAAAATATTCAACTAAAGTTTGGTATTATGAGGTCAGCTGACTATCAGTTATAAATGTGATACTTACCTAACGGTATAATTTTCGTAAATACGTAACATTTTTAAATTTAAATCTTTGATCACAATCAATCAATATTGGTTTAAGCCATCAAATAATTTAAAATACTAAAATATCTTCTTTTTCAAACTTAAGCCAATACTAATAAAACTTAACATTAAAAAAGCATTCCTCTACATCTAAAAAAAAACAAACGAATACAATGCTCAATCATAAAACCAATTCAGCTAACACATTTGCTGTTAAAGACCCTTACATTTTATTTACAGCTAAAAATGTCCATTAATAATAAAAAGAAAGAGAAAAATATATATAATCAAATTAAAAAAGGATCCATGCCCCATATACACCAGCACCAACGAACCATCACCAAAAAGACAAAAAGAACAGCAACAAGTAGTATTGCATTTTATATAGGAGAGATACATCAACAAACACTATCTTACCATACAAATTCATCATAGAAGAAGACTTGCGCCCCTTATAAGTCGAGTACTTAGGCCTGCCACGCACCTGGGCAGGGGATGGGTCTGGAAACACATTTTTGGTACACTACCTTCCATTTCAATCAAAAATTGCTTTTCTTCTTAATTAAAAATAATATTAATATCAATAATATCATCATCATAACCACCACGATCACAAAACTTGAACAATTTCAGTATTTAATAACTAAATCAGCTATATTGAATATTTTAGAAAAAAAAAACAAAAGGTGCAACATAAAAAAAATGAAACAAAAAACAAAAATTTATGTACAAGACAAAAAAAAATGATCACGAAATAAATGCAGTAACTAATAAAATGTATTCCCAAAGTATGCCAATAATACCAAAACATAAAAAATAAATTTTCTCAATTAACAAAACAAAAAATTTGGCAATGCACCACCACGCTGCTGCATCTTTCTAAGGAATACCAATCAATCAATGTCTTTGAATCAGATTCAAAAACATAAAAATTCATATAGCAACTTTTAAATGAGATGGATGCAAAAACAAACAACCAACAACGTGCTACAATTTTATATTTTTATATATATATTTATACTCAAAAAATACTCTCTACGGATGATACGAGATGCCAAGCGCACGCACACACAAATGTACAAAAACACAATACGACATACATTAGATGTATTTAAAAACCAAACAAATGAAAATAAATAAAAATAGATAAATAAATGAATTAAAAATATTGCAGAAACAGTACATGCATGTGTCGCAATACAAACCTCTTGATGTCTTGTATGAACCTCGCCGACCCAACGTTTGATTTGCACTATGACAAGGGGACATTCCCCTACTGTCGTCTGGGGAATCTGAAATATACCAACACCAATGCTAAACTACCAATAAAAACAACGCAAAAATTAATTACACTAGATAGTAAATATACAAAGTGATCTGTAATTTTGGCCTTTAATTATTTTTGTACTATTTAAATAGAAAATTTTACAATTTTACTACAGATATTACCACTAGAAGTACCCAATATACCTAAGTATTTTTTACTAAAAAAATCATTTTAAATGCTTATTGTATGCAGCAAGCAGTTTTTCCAGTTCGGTCCTTGATAGGTGTTAAAAATAACTGTGATAAACAGTTTTTAAATATTTATGTAGATTTTCATTGTGCTGTTATTCCAGTGTTTTGTCAATGATCTTTCAAGCCAATGCACCAAAATTGAAGTTATAATAAGCAAAATAACTTTAGCAAATAAAACAATGCTTATTGATGGTATCGTTCCCTGAAATGATAGATCAATTTTCATGTTGAAATTGTAAAAACAAGTCTTTCACGAACTAGGGAAGAATTAAAGAACATTTCAAAAAATTAGGAAATCAAGCTCGAGCAGTTGGCCTAGAAATAATTGAAAATAAATCAACCTACATATATGATGTTAGGAAACAAGCTGCAAGAAAACCAAAACATAGAAGTTACCTGTAGCTATGAATAAAAAATAAATTCAATAAGGTTAAATTAGGTCTTCAAATTAATAAACAGCACAGTATACCTAGGTGTGGATATACAAGCATACAAGTGATGGAAACCACCACAAAAATATTTTAAGAAGAATTGCTGGTTGATCCAAACGTGTATATGCATTAAATAATCTACTGTGAAAAACCTTAATTAATTAAAAAGTAATTAATAATAAAAAATAAACAACCACTATGATAAATGGACATTCATTAAAGAAGAAATGTATGACAACAGCTTCCTAGTTGACTGCAGGGAGTGTTGGATTTCGAATTCAAAAACACAAGTTTTAATCCCCGCTTGAATAAAATCTATTTTATAAATATTTAATATATTTTATAAACAATTTTTTTATAAAATAATATTTATCAAAAAAAAAATAATTACATAAAATTATCCCTTAATTTTATAGTCATTGTTTAAGAACAGTTGGTAGGTAAAATGAAAATACACAGAAATTCATGAAGCTTTGGTAAAATGTTCTTAAATGCAAATAAAAATTTGTCAACATATTTATAATAGTTATAACCTTTTTAATTTATACTAGGTGGACCCGTGGGCTACGCTCCACGCTCTCATTATATTACTTTTATAATATAGATAAAAACACAATATTTCAATAAATAGCACTAATGAACCACCATGCGTATTATCTCGACTGAACCTGGAACGTTACCCAACAATCAACACAAATGCTGCTCTTCCAATTTCCTTATTTGAACGCACAACTGTAGTGGTCGACTGGACGGACAAATTTGTACCTTACGTCAAGACAGCATAGATACTACGCCGATAGCTTTTAGGCTACGCCCTCCAAAATCTTAGACGATTAGACGATGTGGAAGGGATCGGGAATTATAATATAGATTTTAACAACTGTGAGCCTTTTAATATTACAAATTGATTTATTTTATTTTAGCTTTTTGCTTTCTCGTAAAAGGGTTTACCGTTTTACCTTAAATCTTTGAAATTAGAAAATTTGTAACCTAAATAACAAATAATATAAGATTTTTTTTTAACCAAACAACTACCAACTGTAGTTTTTTTTTCAAATTGATGGACTGATCACAAGAATAAGATAACAACACTTGTAACGTTTAACAACAACATTCTTTTTAAAGAAAGATTTTAAGAACCCTATGGGAATAAACATATTTACACACAGTTTAACTTTTGAAATTTTTCAAACACTACAGTATATTAATGAAATTCTCATACCCTTTTCCGCTAATTAATACATACGGTCGTCGCGATACTTGTTTTACTGAACATGTATAATAAAACAACAGATAATTCAAACGTATCAAGTTTTCAACACATGCACTTAAATATAAACACAACACGGCTGTCAAATGATTTCGTATTGCCAAGTTACATATTTGGTTTTAATACAGCACATGCAAGGACTATGACATTGTCGTACTAGAAAAGGACAGAAAAATTTAAAATTGTAAATTGAATATCTCGCTAACGGCTATGCTAAAAATTTTGAAAAAAATTCATCACGTTATTACTAATCATATAGAAAATAAAAACATTTAGTTTCAAAATTGTGAAACAACCCTGTAGTGCAGGCGTTGGCAACCTTTTTTGGCTGCGAGTCAAATCAACCAAAATGTGAACTATTAAGAAGACGTTTCAAGTCAATGAAATTATCAAATGGGTCACTTGGTGACCCATGGGTAATAGGTTGCCAATGACTGCTATAGTGCATTACTACTAAAAACATACCTCACAAACAGGCAGGTTTGTCAGTTTATATAACTAAATAAATTTAAACATGAATGTATAAATTTTTTTAAAAGAGAAATGTTACCATTCTTTCAATTTTAATTATTAATGAGTTAATCCTATTAATTATATGTGAACTATTTCTATCTCTATTGTAAATCTGATTTCTAATGTAACTTGAGTGATTGATTTCATTGTGTTGGCAATAAAGAAATATGATTATTATTATTATTATTAAAGAGAGTGAGTGAGTGAGTAGACCCAACACAACTTGGCAAAAGACAATAGCATTGGAAAGCGGAAAAACAATATCTCAGTTACAACCCATTGCAGAGTACCGCAAACTATGGAAGGATTTTATCCCAACCCTATGTCCCTCAAGGGAATAACAGAAGTCATTATTATTACTGCCACTCCTGGTCCCTGCTTGTATACAAGTTGGTTTAAAAATGTTCCCACTACAATTACCGATAACTGAACACAAACTTCAAGTCAAGGAATATAAATTTCCTAAAAGGTTATGATAGAGGGTTAGGATTTGAGTGCGTAATTTTGCAACGACGTATTTACGCTGACTGTACTTTTAGATAGCCTGCCTTTCCACCTTTTCTAACATCTGATAGATGTTTAACATCTGTTAACATGTTAACATCTGATTTATCACATCTATGTATTGGTAGTTCGAAGTCACTATTAATTTATTTTTATTCCTTTTGGTTTAAATACGGCAGCCATATTTGTTTCGTGGTGCACGACGTTTCTTGCAGGTTTCTGTTTACATAAAATCTTGATATCTCAAGAACAGTTGGTCGTAGAAAGTCGCGGTAAAAACCATTGCATTGTTCACATTTCGAACTACATACATTTGTTGTTCTAAACATAAATTTTATAAGATGCTTCCTTATGGGCGCAAATTAAGTCCGAAATTTAACGCTTTTTTGCAAAATTTCGGTTTTTTAGAGTGTCATATTTCCAGACAATGGCGAAGTATCAGCGCTCATTCTTTTTTTAAAAAGTACACAGTTAAGGCTAGTTTATGTTTAAAACATTTCAAATCTGAAACTTCACTCTTTTGGTATTTATGGGCTTTTGAAATTCTCGTTTTCTTCATTTTTGAGCATCTTTGGGCCTCAATATCTCTGATGGGCATAAATGGATTTTTTTTATATTATGTAGATATGAAGCAGTATACGATGGTAAACTATGGTCAAAATGGTAACTTTGATATTAGCTTGAGAACAGAGTTATGCTCATGTTAGCTGTCAAATTAGGGAAATCGGCCACGGAAGAAAATACAAAGAAAAAGCACCCTTGCTATATTAATAACTTTAGTTATCACTGCAAGGACTTAATAGCATATAACTATATATAATAATAGTAATAATAATAATTTTACTTTCCCAAACCAATATTAGCACCAGAATAAAGTACATTTACTCAGTAATACTAATGGAAATGGTATACAGTTTTCAACTGAGCATAACTCTGTCCTCACGATAATAACAAAGTTAAGATTTTTACCACAGTTTGCCATCATATGCTGCTTCATATGCACGTAATATAAAGAAAATCCATCCATGACCATAAAAGATGTTAAGGTCCAAAGTTGCTCAAAAATGAAGGAAACGAGAATTTCAAAAGCCCATAACTACCAAAAATAATGAAGTTTCGTATTTGAAATATTTTAAACATAAACTATCCTTAACTGTGTACTTTTCTTAAAAAGAATGAGTGCTAATACTTCACCATTGTCTGGAAATATGACACTCTAAAAAGCCGAAATTTTGCAAAAAAAGCGTTAGATTTTGGACTTAATTTGCGCCCATAAGGAAGCATCTTACAAAATTTATGTTTAGAACAATAAATGTAGTTCGAAATGTGAACAATGCAATGGTTTTTACCGCGACTTTCTACAACCAAATGTTCTTGAGATATCAAGATTTGCGATTACATAGAAAACTGCAAGAAACGTCGTGCACCACGAAACAAATATGGCCTGCCGTATTTAAATCAAAAGGAATAAAAATAAATTAACAGTGACTTCGAACTACCAATACATAGATGTGATAACACACCAAAAATTATCTTGTTCTGAGATGGTCGAGGTAACCGGTGCGGGATCACTTGGTTATGGTTTTAGGTTATTAGAGTTTCACCATATTTCCCATTCTGAGCGTCAATTTCTAATTTGTAAAGGTTTTAATATTTTATATTTACAAGACTTAAAAAAAAATTATTCAAATCGAAGTAGTTTGGACCGATTCCGAGATAACGCTCTTTTTTTGCTTAGCGTTACTCCACTAAATGTTGAAATTAATCAGTATCAGAAAGTTATTCGAAGCGTTTAATTAATTAAAAACATTTTTCAAAATTTTTGAATTTGAGAAAATATGTTCAAACTCAACCGGTAATAATGTCGCTGGCAGAAGAAGAAAGACTCCCGACAAAATGCAGGGTAAATTTCAAAAATTCATAACTTCACGCCAAGTCATCGTAGGCACTCGAAGTTTTGAGAACTTCACAGAAAAAGGGCTAAACTTTATTGCCCTGGCGGTCGATTGGGTCCACGATTTTTTTGGTACACCGTACAAGCTGTTAAAGTTTGACATTGTTTGAATTAAAAACATTTTTTATTCTTCGGGCATGGCGGGGAGCGGAAAACCTTAAATGTAACATTCGCTCACACGCCCTTAAACTAGACACTTTAAACTTTTTAGCACTTAAAGGTTCATCCATTTTCGTCCAAAATCCGCCGAGTTATGAGTTATGACGAGTTATGGTTTGAAGTTTTGGTATTTTTGGTGTTTTCAAGTGGTGCGTTTTTTTTTTCCTCCAGTGTATTTATAAATAAGATTTTATAAATTATATAACAATTAAAAGTTTATTTACGTATTGCTGTTTCTAATTTTATTGTTTAAAGAAAATGCACTATTTATTTATTTCTATCTTTAACTGAGTCTAACCTGATACAGTTTTTAAAACAACATTCACAATTATAGTAGTTTTTTAATATCACCATTTATAGTTTATATATATATATAGTCACCCATTATAGTTCTGATTTCAGACATGGTGTAAGTGGAGACGTATAGGTCAAGATTCACGGTAAAACTGCGTCGTGTAATCATGTGTAGTACTCCCACTTCAAAAATTTGTTTCAAAAGTGTCAACAGCACGCTTCTTCCTTGAAAAATCACATGGCCGACTTTAAAATAAATTCACCAATGAAGAAGTTTACCTGCATAAGTAATACGAAATGCACGTTTTCTTTCAAGGACAACATTTATTATTAATAAATTGTTGAATAAATCTGCTTACTGCAATAACCATTACTCCTAATAAACCAAGCTAGTTACAAAACCTACACACTTTATACAAAGCATAGTAATAATAATAGCGGAGCTATTTTCAAATTTAAAATTGTAATTTAAAACAAAATTACCCCCTAAAAAATAAGAGTTAAATTAAAAATAAACAAAAAAAACACACCTCTATAGAGGATGCCACTACCCATTCGACCACTATCAGCAAGGCTATCTTGTGAACCTCTGTAGTAATCACGTTTCATAGATGACGAATAATTGTTAGCTAAATAAAAGAAAAAGAAACAAAAGAAAAACACATTCTTTCTCACAAAACAAAATAAAAAAATATTAAAGTGTTAACAAAAGAAAAACACATTCTCTCTCACAAAACAAAATAAAAAAATATTAAAGTGTTTAATAAAAAAAGCATTGTAAAAAAACTTTTAGCTACCCACATCATCCTATCTTAATCCAAATAACACAATTAGCTCTTATTTATACAAAAAAATCTACCTGTAAGATTGGAGGTTGAACCCTTTTTACCACGACTAGGTTGCAGCATTCCTTCAGCCATCTCAACGGAGCCACTATCAATATGTATTGTCTTTGGTCTCGGCCTTGGTGTTGTTCCTTTCGGACGCATTTTTGGCGTTGGTTTTAAAGAAGACATTAATTCAGTTTTGTCAAGCGTTTTACCCTATAATTAATAAAAATAATAGACATTATTTTTATAAAAAAAATATAAAAGGAAAACATGTTGAAAGCTAACTGACCAAGGACCAGTAGATGAAAGACATTTCAAAAGGAATTTTTGTTTTAATAGATGAGAGGGGGAAAAATATGTAAACAAACTTATGCAACACTAAAAGGGTGACGAGACGAATACAACACTAAGATTTTCAAATATGCACACCGCTGGCTGATAGCCAAGAATGACTTTCAAGAAGGTGCATCGACTCCCACGAGACATAAGAGACTATAATAAAATGAGAGACATATATAAAATAAGAGGAAGTAATTTGAGCTAAAAATAAATTGCAGTCTACAGCTTTTCATTTATTTTTAGAGTGGAATGCTAGTTTGATGACATCACTTCTTGTAGTATTTATATTTATTAGTTAGTTCTTAATTTAAGAAAAGATTCTAAATAACAGATAAACTAACCTCCCTTTCAGCTTCTTCAATGGCTTTCTTTAATTTGTACTGTTCAAGAATGGCAGCACGTCTTTGAAGTTGCTCATCTTTTTTCCTTTGCCGTTGCTCTTCTTTTGCCTTCTCCCTTTCCCTTCTAGTCTGTGCTTCTTGTTCTTTCCTTTGTTTGGCCTCCTCTTGTTGCTGCCTTCTTTGTAACGACATTAGCATTATCCTTTCTTTTTTCTTTTCCCTTTCATCAATCAAATCCTATAAATTGAAAACTATAAATTTAATTTTATAATCGAAACAAGCAAACATACTGGATCAGGATTACTAAGATCATTTCCTATTATAATCGCAGAAGCAGCAGCTATCTTCTGTTGATCTTGACTAGCTTCGTATTGTTGTTTATGTCGTAATCTGTCCCTATCAAATTGTTCATGTCGTCGTTTTTCCACATCTTGTTCTTCTTTTCGGAGTCGTTCGAAATCTAATTCTTTTTGGAGTTGCCTTTGCCGTTCTAACCTTTCTTTATCCTTTAACAAAGAAATCTTAACTTAAATTACAAAAAAAAAAGGTCTGGTTATCAAAAATGTTAAAAGTTGGATTATGTAATAAGGTTTCATTATTTACATAACCTAAATGTTAAGACCTGACATTTAATTATTATCTAACCTAATTTGAATCTCATTTGAAAGTATATGATAAAACATTCGTTTTACCTGTTTTTCTTGTGCTATAGTATATGTTGTGTCATCCGGAATCTCTCCAAAGCTTCTTTCTTTCTTCGGCGATCCCTTCTTAGTTCTTAACGGTGGTTTAGGCCTTTTAGGTTGTTCATTATCAAAACTAATATAAAATCCTTTCTCGTTTATAGGATCGTTCTCAAGACTACTAACTTCAGCAACAGGTTGCTCTCTTTCCATTGGCGGAGAGGGTTGAAATGCATTACGTGAAATTAATGGTCTTGTTGGTGATGGTATCCTATATGTTCGACTACCTGATGTGATATTAAGTCTACTAATACCTACAAAACCAAAAAAATTTTTTGAATTTGTTAAAACTTTCCTTGAATAAGAAGATTTCCATACCTTCACTAAGCTGCTCATCAGCAGCATTACCAATAAATGAAATATTTTGTGGTTCCATATCATCAACAGAAGGTGCAGGAATTGGAGCATGCGTAACACTGCTACTTTTTCTAAGTGGCAGTTCCCTATCCATTTGTTGTAAACTAACAGGACTTCTTTTGCTTTCATCCATTAACTGTGATATTTGCTTGTGGAGATTTCGATGCTGCGGTGATGTCGTAGGTGAACCATGCGAACCAGGGAATAATTGTTGCTGCATGTGTTGTTGGCTTAGCGTAAAGCCAGGATGACTATTACTGCGATTTAATGGATATTCATCGCCGTTTTGATACCTCATGGAATTATCGTTGTACCTGGGTGAATTTTGAGTATATCTAGAGTTATCTTGGTATCTAGAACAGGACAAGAAAAAGACTTAAGTTTGCAAAAATTAAACATCAATGATTAATGTTTACCGATCGGTATTATCATGAAGAATAAATCCAGCAGGGTTTTGAGGTTTACTCCAGGTTCGCATTTCTGGTTGATAAGAATCATTTGCTTGTTGTGCCCACGTTCTCCGTTGTGGTGGAACCGGTGATTGCGATATTGGTGTAGGACCCTGATCATGTAGATAGAAATGTGGCTGCTCTTGATGCATCCTAGGACTAGTACTAATTTGTTGGGTGTAGACTGCTTGAGGAAGATGTGGTGCACTTGCATACGATGTCAACGGATTGTATATTGCACCTAAAGTAGTATAATTTGAGTAAATTGTAAATTTTATACGAGAGAATATTTTAGTGGTTTGTAGCACCTGGCGGTTGTTGATACTGTTGAGCATTATATGGAGATTGGTTAGCATATTGCGGAGGTGGCGGTGGCATTTGTTGTTGATATGGAGATGGTTGCATTGGATGTGGTGGTTGCTGCATTGGATGTGGCGATTGTTGCATTGGATGTGATGGTTGTTGCATTGGATGTGGCGGTTGTTGCATAAAAACTTGTTGTTGTGAAACTTGAATTTGGTTTTGTTGCGATGCAAGCCTTTGTATATCTGATTGAATATCATGAAGACTAGAATTCATTCTAGAATGCCAAGAGAAATATGTCTATTAACACATCTTTTAATAAAATACAGTGAGCCGTGTCTTAACAGCACGTTTAATTACCATGGTGACCAATTCTTATCTTTTCCCACCTATTTGAATTATATAAAGCTACCTCTTTTCTTGTTGATCTTAAGAAGGTTGCTACGGATATTTGCGGGGTGAAGGGCAAGGGAATATCTCCTATGCTTTTACATATGCTCTAACAAGAAATACCAATCGTTGAAAAAATAAATTAACAATCTTAAAACTGAACAAAATAATTTTATTATGAATGCCTATAATGCATTTATTAATTGTTTGTATATACAGTGAAGACTCTTTGATCCGAATCTACGTTAATCCGAATATCACGAAAATCCAGACCAGCAATTTATTTACATTTAGTGATGTAAAAAAACGGTTTTTTTCAGACTGAATAAAAAACATGAAAAAAAACGGTTTTTTTTTGCATAGCAACGTTTAAGAGATCATAACTTGGTTAATTTTTCAAATTGCACTCTGTTTTTTTTCACGGAAATGTATTCTTCACTTCATTCTGCATACGGTAGTATGCCTTACTTAATTATCTAATGTGCATTTAGGGGTTGAAAAAAATATTTTTTATAAATTGTACACTTCATATTCACTAACTAAATTATTTATTAAAAAAATATGATTAGAGCCGTGTCTACAAGGGAACTACTGAGGCACTTTAAAGCCCCTGTAGAGTCCACAGGAGGGCATTTTGAGCATTTGCCTTAAGTTTAACATAAATTCAACTTATAAAAAATATTTTTTTCAACCCCTAAATGCACATTAGATAATTAAGTAAGGCATACTTAAGTAAGTCGGCTGCAGCCGCATTTTAGGGCCTAGTAATAATAATAATCGCCCCCTCCCTCCCGCACAAGCTTATAGCTTCTGGGGCCTGGTTTCCAGGCTATGGGTTGTAGCAATTATTATTATTATTATACTACCATATGAAGAATGAAGTTAAGAATACATTTCCGTGAAAAAAAAAACAGAGTGCAATTTGAAGAATTAATCAAGGCATGATATCTCTTAACCTTTTCCGTGCGGCGGTCACGGACCACTGTCGAGTCTCCAGTGCGGCGGATTTTTCAGCGCGCTGCAGCTCTTTGCAGCTTCTCACAAAAATAGAGAGATATCGGAGTTTTATATCTTTTTAGAAATATGTGATTATATGTAAAAGACAATAGGCTTTCATGTAGTATTAAAAAAAAAATTAGTAATTAGTTATTTTTCTGATGAAAAGATAAGAAATGCTTTATTATAACCGCCATCGTAAGACCTACGTACAACCTTCCTTGCAGTGAGAAGTGCACTAAACAATTTTTTATTGGAGCGGACAAATGTTTACTCTCTTGGGTTGGCCTTCAAGTCTGGCCCCCACCAGATAATCATATAAATATGTTGAAAGCAAGCTGGGAAAACCGAAATCGTATAGATACGTCTTTAGCAGTACGGGCACGCACTTGCAAAACGTATCTATACGTTAAAAGCAGCGAAAGGGTTAAACGTTGCTATGCAACCAGCGTTTAAGAATGTTTTCTGAAGGTCTATTGTGAGTCATTCACAATAGTTTTTGGTTGATTTCTATATCTTTTAAAATAAGGGAGATATTGCGTGTAAACACATTCTGGGACACCCAGTATATCAATGACCTATAACCTTCAATTTAAGACTCGAAATGATGGGAGAATTATTATATTTAGTAAATCAATAGATAAAAAAAAGATGAAAATCTTATAGCAAGATCAGGACATAAGTCAATATATTTACCGCCATTTAGTTTTACTGCAAAAGTTACATATTTAGTAGCTATTTTTTTAAAACGTTGAATTATCAACCAATCAAATGTCATAAATTTAGTCAAACCAATTAACAGCATGCTGATTACAACAGTAATCACCATTGGTGGTAATTACAGAGATAATTTGTTAAATTTTCACATGAATTTCACTTTTGGTCCCAATTTTTTTGGTAATCTTGGCAATCATATTAGATTATACTTGTAGTTGATTCAGACGATAAGTGCGAGTTATGCTTTGCACTCATCACAGTTTCATCTCGATCAATCACTTGTGATATGACATTCAAAATTATTAGCAAAATTGGGATCACTAGTAGTATTATATGACACATGATGTTAAATCAGCCATTGAAACTTATTAATTTGCTTAATTACAAAGCTATCACAGCAATAGTAAAAAACAAGTGATCGTATTACCTTATTTTGTTCTGTTTATAAGATCATAATTTGATTCCAACTTTCTCTCATCGAATATAATTCGTAGTACGATTAATAATCGATGATTCTAATTGTGAAACTGGAGCAGCACATTCAACTCGCCCTACAGGCTCCTTAACTTGCAGTTTGGTTTCACACGTACATATCATTAATAATAATCTTACCACTTGTTATATTACTGCTGACAATCTCTTCAGACAAAAAAATGAACAATAATGAACATAATATATAGACATATAGATTGATACAGACATAATATCCGAAATTATGTCTATATCAGAAAAAAAACAGGCACATATGGTTTTTTTTTAAAAAAAAACCTTTTGGTTTTTTTTCATTTACATCACTATTTACATTGCTTTTATTATACTCCAGATTTAAAGGTTTTGATAATCCGAACTTTAGAATTTATTGTATTTATTCGTCAAGTTTTATTTATATTAATGAATGTAAATGCAGCAAGTAGCAAATGCTTTTTTAAAATTGTTTTGCGTTAAATATTTTTGTAGGTTTATTTTTAAATAAATGTTTTTGCAGAATGCGAAGGGCAATCTTTGTGCAATAATGATGTTAAAGGCCGACACTTGTCTGCATATTTACAAATGAACCGTCTAAAGTACCCCGTCAGACCTAAAAATTGGCGGACATGATGAATGTTTTGTGGCACGGGGAAATTTTGCACGGCTGTTATTTTACTGTCCGTGGGTTTGATACAGGAATTAAAGATTTCAAAACCTAAAAATTCTATTTTTGTTTGCAAAAAGGAGCATTTTGATAGTTTTAAGGTTAGACCGTGTTCCCGTAACACCTGCAACACTTCGTGAAGAATATCTAGTGCTTGTTGAGCGGTTTTTGCGAGAATTAAAATGTCATCTAAATACATGATTATTTTACCGGCTCGAATAAGTTTATTAAAAATCGTGTTAATCATCCGTTGAAAAACGGCAGGTGCATTAGTAAGACCAAATGGCATCCGCAAGAATTCAAAATGTCCGTCTGGTGTTATAAAAGCGGTCGCGCCTATCGAGTCTGACGCCATTTTAACTTGATAATATCCGGATGCTAGATCTAAACAAATAAAATACTTGAACGCTACCAACCGATCCAATTGATCCTCTATGAGAGGTATGGGATATTTATCCTTGACCGTTATGTCATTGATTGGTCGATAATCTATGCATAGTCGATATTCACCATTTTTTTTCTTCACTAAAAGAGCCTGTGAAGCATACGGTGATTTTGATTCACGGATAATATTGTGACTTAATAGTACATCGGTTAGTTCCCTTATAATTTTACATTCCGCCGGAGAATACCTTCGCGCCCTGCGAGCTATCGGTGTTTTGGTCGTCAGTTCTATTGTCATTTCTGTCGCATCAGATTTCCCTACATCAAAACTACTACGAGAAACGCAGTCGCGATAGTCATCCCACATTTCTAGCAAAGAATTAGTAATTTTTTTATCATCCACGCCTACATTAACTTCTATGTCGTTAGCTAACTTAGCAACTTGAACAGAATTACATGAAAATATCAACTTGTCTCCGCATTTGGTATACTGTACATTGTAGATTTCTGTAAAATTTTGTCCAACTAACACATCTACGTCCCTCATAAGGTTGTCAACAACATACAAATGCACATACTTTTCGATGCCGTCAATAATTACATTAACTTGTATGCAAACATCAGTTTTTATAGTGCCCGCCAATGTTGATATTTCTACAGCACTGCTTAACAGGTGTGTAATGAAATTGTGGTCTTTAACAACATTTCTTTTTATTAATGAGACTTGGCTTCCGAAATCAATAAAAGCACGGAGTGGACAGCCATCTATCAATATATTTTTAATAAATTTTTGATTACGAGTTTCCCGCAAATAATTACAATATGTTGAATAAGATGGAACGAGTGCACGCGATTCTATATTCTTGGGACAATATTTACGCACATGGCCTTTGCGTTTACAGGTAAAACATACTCTTTGGTCAGTCTGTACTTTGAAATTAGACAGTCTAGTGGACTGATAATCTGATTTACCTATCCCTGGTTTTGTCTGTTGACTACCAGATATTTCCAAAGTTTTTAAATGTTGTGCAAGTACCGCAGCATCTGTAATCTGGGCTGTCTCAACAGAAAATTTTATATTAACATCGTCAATAGTGCCCATTATTAAATTTACTTCATCTTCGCAGCTTAAGGGAAGTTTTAATTGATGTATTAATGCAAGTTTTTCGAAAACATATTCATACAAACTTCGATTAATCTTTGGCTTGCAATTTATCATGTTAGGTAACAATTTATAAAGATCGCGTTTTTGTTTGAAATTAGAACGCAAAAAAATCCTTCCACTCTGTCCACCCAAATAAACGTGTAGGCAGTCCCCGATACCAAATTTCGGCTGGACCACGTAACTTACTTAAGGCTAAATGACTGGTCACTGCATCTGACCATCCGTATATAATGCCATACTCATCTACAGCATTTAACCACGCTTCAGCATCTGAATGTATAGGATTAAATTCTGCGATAATATTATTAAAAACCGACATACCAATGTGGGATCCCTCACCACGATTTTGTGTAGTATCCTGAAATTTTTCAAATAAATTGTCAAATCCTGCTACCAATGCTTGACTCAGTCGACGTAGATCCGAACGTCTAGATCGAGTATTCCGATGGTATCTGGACCGGCGATCTCTTGGAGTTGACGGGGAACGGTCTCGTTGCGCGCGCCCTGGAGAGATCCCTCGCGAGCTACTCCTCATGCTGTCAGGAGTTAATCTGCTTCGGCTTCTCTCCCTTCGTCGAGACTGTCGAACGAAACGATCAGCACGAGGTAGCTCTGATGTCCCCGTACGGCTTTCCCGTGATGACATTGCACCCTCACTTTCCACACCAAGTTTTCACAAAATTAAAACACTGTCTACACTCGAAACTGATAATAAAACGGTTGGAAAATCCCACTCCTGATGTAAGAATTTTAATAAATAAAGACAACGAATCACTTTGTAAACCTTCAAGTTTATTTTAAAAGTAACTATAACATCAAAACAATGCCAACTACCACAATCATCCGAATTCAATAAGTGCTACCTCTAGAATGAGTCCAATTGCGTCAGCCTTCTCTGCTAACATTTTTAACAACTTTTTAAGAACAATAATAAAACTTAATACTATTTTCACATTTCTTATTAGATCGTCTGACATCACTCAGTGACCTAATATTTCTTGTAAACCATAAACTAATTATTTACAAGCACTCCGACCATACTAATCACATAAATAAGAACTCGTTAAACAGAAGAATTTAATGTTCCTAACATTCGACATTAAGCTAACCTAAAATCAGCTGTCATAATAGAACTGTCACATAAAATTTTCAAGGTTAGGCATAATTGATTAGTAAAGCAAGAATTTCTTGTTGACATGACATAAAAAAACAGAGCCGAACGGGATAACTACAAATTCAGTAAAAATACTAATACAAATACTTTGTAAGTACGTATATAGACGAATATAATAAATGAATTCCTTATATTACAAGTCGTTAATTATCGACAATTATTAACAATTATAAGCAATTTGAAGTTAATATAGAAATTGACAACAACAATTGCAAATATACTTGACGATGTAAACAGTTCCCAAATTGTTGCATGATATAAACATCATCTGAATGCAAAAAAGCAAAATAAACGCTTGCTGCAAACTACATCAGATCCGAATGCTTGTGAAAGGAAACGAGTTTTGTCCTCACATTAAATCGGAATTGGTGATCAGAACTTGTGCTAAAACTGAAGAGAAGATTAGGATAGTTTGTACATTAAACTAGCTTCTGAATCAGTCAAAATATTCCCTCTGTGGCAAATCAATGGGTTCGTTTCCGATTCAATGTGACATTTCCTATCCGCTATAAACTAGTGTGAAGAGCTCTATTGAAATGCTCATTATCAAATAATTCCGATTCATCCCGACCCTGTCTGATGTACTCTACAGCAAACTTAACACCTTATAAAATTAGCATCTAATCTTACCAAAATTACTAGTTGCATTCATTAAAAAATATATGAACATAATGCAAGCTAAAAACATAAACGCCATATCTGTTTACACAGACATGAGACAAGAAATGTGCAGTAAAGACTCGGATTCGGATTAATTAAAAGTGGGCAATCGGAATCATCTCGATTTCTGGATTACTGCGTCCGTAGAATTACAATGTTTTATTTGTAAATAAATACAATTAAAACATTCTGCAAAAACATGTTCCGCATTAATATGACGTTAACAGAAAAAGGCGGTGATTTATGTTTGTTACGTGTTTTTTAAACTTAATAACCCAGATACGATTTTGCTTTTAAATCTTCCAGCATCACAATTGTTTCAAATTTTCTACCGCCTATTGCAAAGCAGCGCTAACCACTTTACAATTGTTTCTTAAAGGGCTTCACTGTGTGCGAATCATTGAACAGCTTTTCTCCTGAGATTTTTAACACACACAAATTGTGTCTTTTTAAAATTAAATATCCAATCTTTACTTGCCCTGAAGTCATCCTTTTTGAAAACATCTTTGATAAAGTCACAACAAGGCGCGGTTTACACAAAACAGTGGAAGCAGTTGCTCGTACACATTACGTAAGAGCGTGATAATGCATACGTCGTATCGCGAACGATTTCACTGTTTCCTATGCACCGCACATTGCTGGATAAAGATGCTTTGCCTTTTCGGTGAACTTTGCTATATGATCCTTCAGATTTTGTAACAAATCGGTAATGTATAATATTTAAAGTTACAATGCGGTCTTTTTAAACCAATTTTTAAATTTAGCACAAAATCTTTTTATGTAGTCGTAAAATTGTTAAAGTCGTAATTTGAAAAAAAGTATCAATTGTTTTTTTAACTTAAACCTTTGTAACTAAGGCAGATTGTAAATTTGCAATGTAACCACTTTTAAAAAATACGTAACTTTTCATAATAAGAATTTGTCAGACATCAATATAATGTAAACATAAATAAAATAAAATCTTATTTATCTTATCTCCAATGGTGATTTTGTAATGGTGAGTTCGGATTACCAAAATCTTTAAATTCGGATTACAATAAAATCAATGTACATAAATTGCTGGTCTGGATTTTCGTGGTATTCGGATTAACGTAGATTCGGATCAACGAGTCTTCACTGTATATTTTTGGTTGGGAGAACGGGAGACCACACGACGTTCACCCCTAGAACTGGCCGCCTTCTACCCTATCCCTATCAAGGGCAATGGACGAAGCTGTCAGATAAAGTGTGTGGTAGAGAAATTCGTGAGAATTCTCGACGGTTACTCATACCGATCATAGATCCAAGATTGTTTTACGTGGGGTACCCGTGTTAACATACCCCCACGTTCCTTCCATGAGGAAGTGATTGGGATACGCCCAATCAGCGCGCAAGTTGCACAACTGGCAATCGAGCAATTGCTCCCAGATTAACTCACTGGTAGGAGCGAGGTTGCCTATCCACCCTCTACTAGCTAAGCGTTCACTAGTGACCTAGCAGTTGACTTAACACGCTGCTCACCCGCCGGCACCGGAGTACCTCGTCCAGCATAGGACTATTCCCCAGCTATGCCCTCTTGCAAAGTGGGACCACTGCCCGATCGAATCCAACCTCAATTGTGGCAGGACTTGGTTTTTAAGCGGTTTTGCCACCCCGATCTACCAATTTTAGGCTTGGTGGGCCCTCGACAGAGCTTCTTTAAAGTCTACACGTTATAGACTCCCGGTGCGTACCCGATCACTCATACCGATCAGGGGGAGCCCTGGTAGATGAGACCGGTGTGGGCGGATTCGAATTTCGCCTAAGAGAGGAGGTCATTTATGGTCACCAAGGAACCCGCTGCTTGGCCGAGGCCAATCATGGTCACCAGGGAACCCGCTGCATGGCCTAGGTCATGTAAGGTCACCAAAGGAACCCGCTGTTGCCCGAGGCCATTTATGGTCACCAAAGGAACCCGCTGTTTGACGGAATCTCTAGTGCGGTGACTAGAAGTGAGGTTCATCCCATGTGCTGGGAAACTGCAAGCCGCCAGGTAAATGTGCTTAGGAGCTGTCCTGGCCACCCTTTGATCCGGACTGCAGCTGGGTACGGTGATTGGGAGAGGCTCCGAAAGCCATTACACTTAAGGATAGTTGAAGCGAATATATAGCCTCTCACTATTAAGACAACTTCACCAATATCGGGTACGCACCGGGAGTCTATAACGTGTAGACTTTAAAGAAGCTCTGTCGAGGGCCCACCAAGCCTAACATTGGTAGATCGGGGTGGCAAAACCGCTTAAAAACCAAGTCCTGCCACAATTGAGGTTGGATTCGATCGGGCAGTGGTCCCACTTTGCAAGAGGGCATAGCTGGGGAATAGTCCTATGCTGGACGAGGTACTCCGGTGCCGGCGGGTGAGCAGCGTGTTAAGTCAACTGCTCGGTCACTAGTGAACGCTTAGCTAGTAGAGGGTGGATAGGCAACCTCGCTCCTACCAGTGAGTTAATCTGGGAGCAATTGCACGATTGCCGGTTGTGCAACTTGCGTGCTGATTGGGCGTATCCCAATCACTTCCTCATGGAAGGAACGTGGGGGTATGTTAACACGGGTACCCCACGTAAAACAATCTTGGATCTATGTATATTTTTGGGCACGTGTTTTTTAATACTAAAAACAAAAACTAATGCAATTAATAAACATCTGTGTAAAATATCGCTTAAGATTATAAATACAACACTCTTTTTAAATTTGCACGCATTTTATTGCATAATATTATATTCGATATTCCGATATCTAATAGCATCATATTACTGCAAGCTATTCCGGCCCTGGAATGACAAACAAATGCCTGCATTCAATTGATTAATCACAGATAAATAATATTCTTATTCTTTTCTAATTATTGTTTTGCTGAGTTACTTAATCCTTCCTTGTTTGTACCGCTTACACAGTGTCGAGTTGTAATTCTTTTTAAGACACTTTTTTTGAAACAATCTTAGTGACAAGTTTTATATACTTACTGTGCAATTGACTGTTGATATTGTTCTAAATCCATATTTTCAATATCTGGTGTCCGTCTGGTTTCAACAAACGGCTGATCATTATCTAACCATTTCCTTTCTACAGTATTGACATCGTCTGATATTTCCTAAAAGTAAAACATGCAAATTACTTTAACTTGAATAAAATCTATTAATGCAAATTTGCAAAAAAAAAAGAAAAAATCTTTATTAAGCGAAGCCACAATATCCTCGTTACCTGTAGCGTGAAAGGTCTCTGCGCCTTTGATGATGTATCAGAAGCCGGACTACGTGGCTCCGAGCCTGTGGCAGAGCTAGACTCTGATTCATTCGGTGTCTTTAATATGTTACCCTTGCCCTGAAAGTTAGTGATATCAAAGTAAAGAGACCTCCACCAATATATGTAAAACAGAAGTATTTATTAAAATGTGTAACAAAACACATTGAAACTAAATTATGTTTGTATGGATATGTAGATCTAAATTCTGAAAGGTGTCAATTAAGTACAAGCAAAATATACACTTAAGAAAAGATGTATTTTGTTATTATTAATTACAGGGTTTATACGAATGAAAAAATTGATTGACAAAAGCAACACATGAAAGAGTTATTTATTTAGTCAAAACTACCTGTTTAAAATATTTTAAGAATAATAAACACACATTTCCTAATACATAACACTTCAGCAACATTAAGCACATGTTTGTCAGTAGGTAGCACATCTGAAATGGCAGAAATCTAGGTCAAAAGTACAATATAAAAAATAATTACACTACCCCAGTTTACAAATTAAAACTATTAACTTATAAAGTAAAAATGAATAAATTTCATGGTCACTACCCCTGTATGGTGCCTTTTAAAATTGTTTGGACAATTTATGAAGCTCTTCCTTTCAAATTAGTATGTTTGTAAGCAGTAATTAATTGAATGTAATTAACAATTTCTAACATTCTTTAAAGATTTTTTTTCTTAAAAAATTGTTGGTTTTAAAAGATTTGGTTTTATCTTGTGTCAGTTACGATTTTGTTAATTAGAAAATATTTGTTTTTATTAGTTGCAAGAATTTTTAGTTGTAATTACATTTCTTTTTCATGATTTTCTAATCAGCCAATTTATAATAATAATAATAATAATAATAAATCGTCTTTATTTAACAAATGTACCTATTACAGACATTTGTCCTGAAAAGGCGAAGATTAGCTACATAGCTATTCTTTATCTCTTAACCTTTTCAGTTCACAGAAAGCATAAAAAAAAGAAACAATATATATATATATATATATATATATATATATATATACGTGCTTATCTATCTTCTTCAACTCCGACGGCCTATAAGGCGCCCGCGACTCCGGCCTTAAATATACAGATACGGACAAACTAGTTATTGCCATTGCTTTATACAGCTTTGTTGATGATGAGCACGTCGAGAGGGGAATTTTTTTTTTGTAAATTCTTTATACTTAGAGTGAACAAATTACCGTACCATTTCGCCTCTGAATCTTTAACATGCGCTTTTAACTCCTATTTGTATATTTTATATATGACAACCAGTTGCGTTCGCCTCCAGCGGCGTTGCTATTATTTCGGAGTCGAAAATGTATTATTTGTATCTCTTAGATATTATAACCATATTACTAAAACACGCACGGTTCTTCTGTCCTTGTTGTTTAACAGCTTCGCTGAGTACCTCTGTTATAAATAGTATTATTTGCATTGTTGTCTATAAGTCGTCTGCTTACTAATGATAATATTTAATTTAATAGAGATATGCCATATTTTAGAAGGACGGTTGATTATATTTGTATCGTTGGCGTGTAATATTATATCATTTTATCACGTACTTTCATGTATTTAGAGTTAAATGAATTGGTTAAAAGACTTAATTTAATTAATTTAATTTAAAAAGCTTAAGTTTTTGTTAGAAGTTAACTTTTTATTTATTCAGTTAGGGAAGTACATTTATTTATTCTTCAAAAATGACTACTTTAAGCATAAAGGACTAATTTTCCATTAATTTAAAATATTTAATTTAGCAAGTGCAGCATACAAGGTGTAAAATCGCTTCACGCACGATACAGCTTTATGTGCATTTTATTTCAAACCCTAATACTATCTCCCCTAATTATTTTACAGTAAAAATATTCGGGAGTGTTATAAAGAAAAGAAATATATATGAATCGAATGATACCTTTGGTTACTGCAAAAATAGCTAAGCCTTGGAAACATTGGAACGATCAGAAATCAATTATACCTTGAAAATATTAGAATGTTAGAAACCTTTGGTTACGGATTACATTTGTAGAAGAGTAAAGAAAATAGAACTTCCGTTTCTGCAAAACATAGCTATGCTTTGGAAATATTGCAACGATCAGAAATCAATTAATTATACCTTGACAATCCAACTCGAAAATTTTTAACCAATCAAATTACAGAATTTTTCAAATTGGGACCAATGAAATTAGTTTTATAGTGAAAAAACCACAAAATTTAATTAAATTAACATTAACTACACACGCTAAATAAAAATTTGCTCGATGTAATGTCAAGCCGAATTCAACTCGTGGTCTAATTTTTTCTTGCAAAATTTGTCATTTAAGACATTCGTAGCTTTGCTTTTATAAAATTACAGTCGTCTCCTTCGTCGAATCGTGTAGTTTTAGTTGCAAAAGATACTTTGCAGTATTTTTGGATGTGAGATAGGACAAAATGTAACTCATATCGGAGACAGTGCAAATTATTTAACCTTTGTTATAATAAAACAATCGTATTTGTTGTTAGAACATTGTGAAACCAAGTAACGCAATTTCCTTTTATAAGAACCGTATTAGGACATCTTATCCGGACCTTACGAGGACTGAGGTTGTCTCTTTGGGGCCTTCGTGGGGGCCTCATCGGGCTTTCTTAAGTTATTTAATTGTAAAATTAGCTCAGATTGCCCCTTTTGAAATTCACAACGATCTTAAGTGGTTCCCCTATGTAGTTTAATCCAGAAAAAAACTGTAGCTATCCCGATCGGGTCTTCATGAGGTCTTAATCAAGCTTCCCTAAGTAACTTATCCTTGAAATAAATTGGGGCTGACGTAATCGAGTGCTCATAGGAACTTGATCGGGCTTTCCTAATTAGGGCTATCCTCAAATACACCTTATGAGATTTCTAGACTAAGTCGGGTAAATTTCCAATGTCGAGTTGTTTTGAAAATAAAAATCTTTTATGTTTCACTTACATATTATTCTTTGTTTATACCTGTGATACGAACTATATAAACAACCAGGGCATTATAAACGAGCGTTATAGTCTATAGCGCCCGCTCGTTGTATCGTATACTTTGCAATCGGGTCCGGCGTTCTATTCATAGTAATTTGTTTGTAATAGTCAATGTTTGCGTACGAGTGTGTTGCAACACAACAAATAACGAGTATTTGCAACGTAGTTTCTGGGCGCGTGATCCGCGAATTCTTTTGTGCCGAATTCTGCAGAAATTTCTTAAATAAAATTAACTTGTTCTTTAGATGACATGAGTGCTATACGGACTTTTTTTGTTTTCATGTTGGTAACAACAAAACATTTGAATTTAAATTGTCATATCTCTGTTTGACTTTTGTAGATTTAGTAAAAGTTGTTACCATCCAACAAACAAACAAAAATCCCTAGCTTTATAAATTACTAGGAGTCTAGCTCCTACGCTTAGTTAGTAGATTTAGTGCTAGAACAGGGTTGGTTCCGACCTCCCCTTGATTGTACTTGTTTTGGAGGACATATACGTCCTCACAATATGTATCAATATGTCAACATGTGTGTTAACCTTTTGTACTCTCTTTATTGTCTTTAGTATATAGTTGTTTTTTACAACTTGTGTTTAATTTCTCTCTACCTCTGACTACGTCCTCCAGTCACGAAAACCTCACGTGACAATCTCCTAAATTAAACAAAATATCGATTTCAGCAAAAACACGTCAATTTATTTTTCGATGGGGACATTTAAATACAGAATTGTCAAAATTTTGCATCTCACACCCTTATCCCCACTCCACCAACTTTTTGACCCCTCCCCCCATTGTGACAGATCATTTTAAAGGGAATGAAAAAGGCGAGGGGTCTCTCACACCCAGAAATTATGTACACCTATTGCCGCTTTACGGCAATAACTGTCTTTATTCCCGTATTTTCACTTGTTATTCCCGTATTGCCGTTTTTATTCCTTTATTCTTGTCTGTATTGCTGAATTCCCGTCTCGATTTCCGTATTGCCGTATTTATTTCCGTATTGCCGTATTTATTTCTGTATTGCTGCATTAATTTTCCTATTGCCGTGTTTATTTACGTATTCCATGCATGATTTTAGCAGTGGGTGTATTTGAATGAAAGGTGTTTATTATTGGTTTTTTTGATAATTTTACAAAAGGTCGTAGCTCCACTAAGAAAAATGTAAACAAAATTCCTCACAAATAAAAAATGATCTGTAAAAAATAGTTTTTTATTCAATCATAATATATGTACATCACATTTTTAAGTGCTGTTAAAGTAACTGCGAACCGAATACGTGAAACGAAGAACATATATATCAGATAGATCGACTCTAAGAAATACAAAAAAAGACACATTGAGATAAATAACAAAAATTTATTTGAAAAGTGAGAATCCCAATGCACGGCAGGAAATAAAATTCAAAAAGAATTCCAGAACTCCAGTAAAATTTACAGGACTATAAAATACAAATTCCGAATCTACTTTCTGAATGTCGTTTTCCTTGGGCTGTATGAAGTTTTCCAAATCTTCTTTCAAGAATTTTTCTTTATCAATATCCAAAATTCGTCCAATGTACCATCGGGTGTCGTAAAACATTACATAATATTTTTCTAATTTCAGCTTTATCTTTCATTTTTTTTCTTGCATGTTTCCTTCCTCTAAGTCTGATTTTTCTGATTCAAAAAATTCTGATTCTGATGAAACTGAAATTACTTCAAGAGATTCGCTTGATTTCGGTGTAAGTGAACAATCGGTCTCGAGCGTATAGAAATGCATCGGTTACAAATAACTCTTTTAAAAATATAAGTAATTAAAAACTCGCAAAACTAAAAATACCTGGCAAATCTACATCATAAAACTTTTAACTTGGAATTGCGCAGATCGGCCCAGTAGAACTCTCAAACGAAGCGTAACAAAAATAAGCCTTGTGTTTTAAATAGGTATAAAGTATTTTAAATTCATGGTATAAAAATCTAAAGAAAATAGAATATCAAAGCGGTCTTGGAGAACTCGTAAAGGAGAGCTATGGAGGCATGCAAGGGTTTGTCTATACATCAGATCAATTCGAATATTATTAGTATTTCAAAAACATGACTGATGAAAAATATGTGTTTGAAATTGGCAGTCAAATATTTCGTTACTGTACATTTTTATGCAAGTTGAAACTGTTACTTCAAACCAAAATTGTTTAGTTACAAGAATTATTAATAAACAAGTAGATGTTTATAGCATTTTGTTGCAAATACTATTTTATACATTCGTTTATTGCAGTTTTTATAGTTATGTTCGTAGTGAACTAACCTAAAAATTATATATTGTCGTTTTAAATTTTCTATAACTTCACAATTTCAGAAAATAATTATTCTTATTCTCTTATCATTCATGTGGTAATCTTAGTACTATTTTATCTATTTTGAATTGATTTTTGTTTACTATTATAACCACTAAAATATAAAATTACAACTGCTAGAAACAGCTACAGCGCATATCGGCGACTTCAACACCTAGATGCTAGTGATAGAAATGGTTTGTCTATTAAGCGCAATTCCAAAGGTTTACACGCTGGGAACTAACAAGAGGGCGCTGCAAGTGGATGGCTTTTCTCGAAATAATTTTTTTAATTTTTGGATTTAAAAATTAAAAAATATAAAAAATACTAATGCACACAGTGGAAGCTTCACTGTAAAATAAGAATCACGTAAATCGACCCAGTAGAACTCTCAAACGAACTGGAACAAAAAACAGCCTTGTGTTTTAAATCGACTGCAGTCCTTACAGTCTAGCCATAGCCATCACTGAGTGTTTAATATTCGTATTGTTCTGATGTATAGACAAACCCTTGCATGCCGCCATAGTTCTCCTATACGAGTTCTACAAGACCGATTTGCTAATTGTTTTTCATAAACTTTGACACGAAAATAATAATAAGAGTTGAAAGATTAATTATTATTTTCGTGAAAGTTATCACATTTGGTCCTCCAAATTTCAAAAATACTAAGTTTAAATACCACATATGGGGTATTGCTGAACTCAAAAAAATATATACTTTTCATTTCTAGCAAGAAAATAAGGGGGTTCCATTTAAAATCATCGGCCGTGATACAGTAGCAAACTAAAAAATTAAAATTGATGTCCATAAAATTCGCAGGAAAGAAAATAAAATTCACGTGGTAATACAGAAAATATGAATTTTATTCCATACTTTATTTACACACTGTATAGTATAAAGAAATCCTTTATTCAATTAGCCTTTTAAGGGTAAGTGTCATATCACGATTCTTAGAAACGGTGAATGATTTTCAATGTTCAAACAAAAAACAATTACTTGCCGTCATTATTTTTCCGCGCACACTACAACATATACTCACTTCTTCAGAAGACCACCTAGATTTTTAAACGCGTTTGAGATAAAACGCGTAATGGAAATCGAGAAGAATGGAGCGTGTTATTCCTATTGCCGAGTTTATTTCTCAGTATTGCCACGTATTCCCCATTTATTGCCGCGTATTTTCTATTTATTGTCGCTTATTCCTGCGTATTCCCGTTTATTTCCCATATTGCCCAATATTGCTCATTATTTCCGACTCATAGCAATTTATTCCCGAGAAACTGTACACCTATTGCCGAGAGTGAGAGACCCCTCGGAAAAAGGAATCTTTGGAGCAAAATAATTGAAATCGGCCCATGGATTGCTGAGATACAGAGATAAGTCTTTTAACAACCCATTTTCAATATGATTTAAATTATTTCACATACAAACGTCTCACACGTTTCACATACAGACTGGTGCCAAATTGTGGCAGTTCAGTCATTTACTTACAGACAACTCAAGTATATTATTTTAAAAACTGATCTTGTTATTGAGATACCATCTTTTAGAGCCCCATCCTTCTGAAAATGTAACTGATCATCATTGACCATCATGTTTCCTCATGTTCCATTCATGTTTCATGTTCATGAAGTTGATTTTTTAATTCTTCAGTTATCAGTTAGTGGATCCTTTTTTAAACAAAGTAGGTCAATAATGACATTACCTAGAAGTCCCTAGAGATCCCCCAGCTCGAAAGTCCATTGGGAACCTTTGAGAGTTATTGGAGAGACGAATTCGATAACACTGCATAACATTCTAAGCTGCTATAAAAGAAGTGTTGGATGAAGAATGGAATAAAATCACAGCCGGAGAAAACCTAAATTAGTTTTAAATATAAAAAAACGTTAGAAGTAATTAAACAAAAAGGATATTCTACAAAATCCTGAAATTAAATTTTATACTTTCTTTCAACATTTATTTAGCATAATTTTCTACTCAGACTTAGACTTTTTTGTTATTTATAAGTTTAGTTAGGTTTTGTTTTAGTTTTTTTTAATATATAATAATTAAAGTTTTAGTACCTCTAGAGTCATTCGTGAAATAATTTTCAATATTATTATAATTTCATTGATTATAAATTATCTGAATCTCTTGCAAGTGCAACTGATATACAAGAATTTTTTCGAGTTGTTATTGTACCAAAGTAGATTTACTAAATTACAATGGAGAAGATGGTTGTATGTTTATGTAATGAGCAAAACGTTTTATTCCAATTATTAACGTTTTTAATAATAAATATTTCACTTTTTTCTCAAGTTGCTTTTTAAAAATGTTAAATTTCGAATATAAATATGAAATCTTTAGTCAAAAATGTAATTATTCCCTAAAACCATTTCTCACAATTAAAATGTTATTATGGACAATACGATGGGGGCCTCGAATATGGTAAATCTGTGCCTGGATATTATACAATAAATTATTAAAGAAACGTTTTAGTATGATCAGCCTTCATACATTGTTTCTGCTAATATGATTAATTGATTAATATGAACAAAAAACGCAAGTTAAATGCTCGGAGACATGTATACTTAAATAAATACTTATCGTACTCTGTCAACTCCTATTAGTATACAATGCGTTTCAAAAGTCTGGAACTATTGAAATAAAATTCAAACAAAAACTTTTTGAGACAAACGCTCTGACAGGTCAATTTTGGTTTTAAAAAAGAGATCTTTTTATATCCACTGAACTTTTCGATCGTCATTTGTTTTTGACTTATGACGTCATCGGATTTTTTTTTAAATTGCAACCCATATTTTTTGATGGATTTGGATAGAGCTTGAAATTCTGGAAACAGAAATATGTACAAGTACAACCTTGACTTTGATAGTTTCTGAAATACGAGGCATTAAATTAAATTGGAGCAATTCGTCCAGAAACTCTCCGGAATGTGTTACAAGATTTTGAGTACCGCCTAGGATATTGCCAAGAAGTAAATGGGAATCAGTTTGAACATCTTATTTAGTTTAGTTATGACAATAAGGTTGTTAACTTGCTCGTTTCTACAGTAAAATAAAAAAAATGAAAAAAATTTAGCGCTACTTCAGCTTTTTTCCAAATTTTGAGCTTGATTATCTTGTAAACTATCAGTTATCAGTTGTTATGCTTCCAATGACGTTGTCTTCTCATAAGAGTCCATAAGGAATGATGCGTATACCATATGTATGTATGTAAGTAGAAGAATTGAGTGAAACCAAATAATTAATAACATCTTAAATAGTAAATATTGTGTTACTTTATTTATTCATTGTAGTTTTAATTGAAAGATACCATTAAATTTCTATAATAGCTTAATTTTTTCACAACGAAATTTTGTTATTCTTGCTTACATATAATGTGGGTTATTTACAAATTAAAGGTTTGTCAGTAAAAACATTCATTCTTAATCTTTGGAAGTGATAATGGTTTATGTAACAGCGTTTTATTAAGACAGTATGCCCCCAAGCATGGCACTTTTTATCGTTAGAAAATAATATAATTATGATAATTATAAATAATAAAAATAATTAAAAAGACGTAGAAAGTTAAATTATTCACATAATAGCATTTTATTGGATACAACAATCGTTGATTCGGCGATGGCCAGTAATAATAAGGTGATACGTACTGCTGAGTTTGTATTGTTCTTCTTAAAATTATGAAGTCATCGTAAAATACTGCGCCTCTCTAGTTTTGACAGTATCACTTTACAAACTGTTGCTAAAACAAACAATTTGTGACAAAGCATTCTCAAATCGTGCTAAAATGTTTATGATTGTTTGGATTTAATCATAAAATGCAGAAAAAAACGTCTAATATAGCCTAATTACGCTTACAATTTTAATAGACATAAATATTAAACTTTATTTCATAACGAACAAAACTTTTCTGACAATGAGGTATTTAAAATGATTTCCTAAATTCATTCCTATACTATAATAAACAAACGAGCAGGACGCGCGAGGGCATTTGCATTGCAAAAGTATTTTGATTATTTTTAAAATACGTTTAAAGTGCCAAGGAAGAAATAAAAAATAATATCATATAATTTTTTTATAAGTAAATACGTAAATAGGCAGTCAATTGAAATAATTTCAGAGAATTTGTGTATTTATTAGACATCTAATTAGATTTTAATAATGTATACCGATAATGGATATACGAATAAACGGGGTCATTTCATAATAATTAAGAATTTTGATAATTTTTGAAACAAGCTTTTGGTCGGTCTACATTCCTCAGAAATTTAAACAGGTGTTTTTGAAATGTGATTATAAATTTATGTGTAAAACTATGTTTTAATATTTACATAAATTACCCAAATCATATATAATGCAAGTAACCAATTGTAAAGCTTTTAGTAACAAAATTTTAGTTTTATTATAATTTGTTGATCTTATGAAAAATCTATTTTTTAATAAATTTGAAAGCCCATGGTCAAGTGTATACAATAGAACAACTTCTTCAAGATGCACATAGGTAGGTTTCGCCTCTACGCTGTGTTGCCGCTAATATGAACAAAAAATGCATGTTAAATGTAGGGAGGTGTATAATGCTGTAACTTAAGTTAAGACGTATCTTGTATACAGCGAAGGTGCCGCCTAGAGTATAACACGATGTACTAAAATGTATCTATGACTGGGTGAATAGGTATTTTTCGACTCCGACCTAAAATTTGGGAAACGGCATAATAAATGATTTCCAACATTTTAAACTACATATACACGGGGATTCGTTTTCGCCTCCGTTTTTTCCACTTCGCCTCCAAAATCGGAGGCGATCGCTATGAACAGACATATATTCGGAGGCGTATCAGTGCTTTCTGCATGTATATATATATATATATATATATATATATATATATATATATATATATATATAAAAATAGAAGTAAATTGAAATGAAATTGTAAATAGTGCATTCAATTAGAAATTAGAAAACTAAGCTAAAATTATTTTTGTTGATTTAACAATATGTTTTTTGTTCTTTTGCGAAACATTTGTAAAGAGACAGACAAATCCGGTTTGTGTAAGTTAAACAGTTTAACTGCATTATATCTAAAAGATCGCTCAAATATAGATGTTGTGTGTTGTGGCATGGTAAGGACATTAGTACGTCTAATATTACGATTGTGAATAGTATTTCTAAAGATTAATTTTTTAAATAAATATGGAGGATTTTGGGATTTAAATAATCGGTGCAGAAAAACGAGAAGATTCAACTGAAATAAGTTAGACACTTTCAACCAATTTAACTGTAAAATATATAGAGATATATGATCATATTTCCTCAGATTAAATATGAACCTACAACACGTATTTTGAACACGCTGTAATTGGTTTTTTACTCAAGAATTAGACAATACATTAAATACTTGTATTATTTTTTAAATAATTTTCAATTTGAAATTTTCATTCATTTTAGATCTAGTAGTCTGTAGTAGTAGTTGATCCTAGGAATATCACTGAGAGATCACAAAACAAACCAATGGATAAGAGAAAAAAACATAGTTACACCCATCATAAAAAGAATCAGACCATGGGAAGAAGGAAGAAGTGTGGGAAGACTCTAACAGAGATGGTACGATGAGATAAAGAGAGTTGCCGGGCTTAACTGGTGTCAAGTTGTGCAGAACAGAGGCAAGTGGACTAGTATGAGAGAGGCCTATATGCAATGGATAGAAAACGGCTGAAGAGAGAAAAGAAGTCTGTAGTTAAAAGAAATCCATAGTTTGCAATTCATAAAATCTGAGTGGCCTTCCGTCCAATAAAAAAATAACCTATAAAATTGTTTAAAAATATGTCAATTTTTAACAACAAAATGTGTCAATTTTAAATACTGTTGCTAATTTTTTAATAGAGGAACTTTTGAAACAAAAAAGTAACAAAAATTACCATTTACTAATATGTAGTAGAGTTTCCTAGCCTACAAAAGTCTTCTAGAAAAGATTTTCGTTTGCACTTTGTTGCTAAAATTAAGACCCACTTTAAATCATTACCTACCTTTTAAGAATGCAAAATCGACTGGTCGTGGAAAACTCGTGCCATGCAGGGGTTGGTAAATGGTGGATTTTCAAAAATGGACAAAAACTTTTTTGTTTTTTACGTAAGTACTAGCGTCTACTAAGTCTACACGCGTTTGCTGCACATTTGAATGAGTTCTCACTTGAACGGTGTATGTACCTATAATGCTTAATTTTATGTCTCAATTTAACTTTTGATTTAAGTTAACTGTCAGAACTCGTACTGCTTTTAATATCCATTGTTAAAAGCTATATTAGAAACTACATTAAAAAGCTAACGCGGTTGAATCTAAAATCTGGTAAAGATTTTAGAAATAGTTTTCCCCAGAAATAGTTTTCTATTTAAAAATACATACTCCTCCTCTGTTCAAGGTTTTAATTAATGATCTCACAAAATAATTTAAATTTAAAATAATACACAGATAGATAAGACAGATAAATTATTACTTTGGAGAATGGAATAAAATTAAGCATTATAGGTACATACACCGTTCAAGTGAGAACTCATTCAAATATGCAGTCTACCTAAATATGAACTTTACTCGCTGGTCCGCGGACGTTGTGTTGAAATTTGACATGGCGTTACAATTTATAATTTTTTTTTTCAAAACCATTGATCGAATTGACAATTTGAAAAAAGCAGCGTAATCCTCGAAATTTGAGCTATAATGTTCATAGAAATCTTTTTATCGATTAATTTAAGGGTTTTCAAGATATTACGAATTTAAGAATATCACAAATACGGCCTTTCAGGGCGAACGTTTATTCATTACTTTGCCCCATATAAAATAATAATAATAATAATAATTACTACAACCCATAACCTTAACCAAGGCCCCAGAAGCTATAAGCTTGTGCGGGAGGGAGGGGGCGATTATTATTATTATGTAGGCCCAATGTGCGGCTGCAGCCGACTTATAGATGGAACAGCGCAAATCCCACATTTGTGTTACAGCTAAGGGAAACTGCAGAAAAACTTAACCAGATCTGCCAGCGCCGGGAGTCGAACCCGGGCCGCTTGGGTGAAAGTCCGGCACGCCAGACATTACACTACCAAGGCTGTTTTAAAATAATTGTGCAGAGTGCTATTCAAATTTAAAAAAGAAATACTTCTAATTAAAACTTTGACGCAGTACTACAGCAGATTATTGTCCACGTTACTGGGAATGTAAAAAATGCAAAAAAGAATTTTTGTCCATTTTTGGAAATTCATCTTTTACCAACCCCTGCACGACACGATTTTTCCACGACCAGTTGATTTTGCATTCTTAAAAGGCAGGTAACGATTTAAAGTGGGTCTTAAATTTTAGCAACAAAGTGCAAACGGGATGACACAGCTTTTTACTCTAGTATATTCTGTCAATTATTTCAACAATGATGGGTAATGGTAATAGTCAAAAAAGGTGATGGGTGGTTTTTTGGTTGTAGGTTACACGCTACCAGAAACTCGTACGAGTTACTAAAGTCGAGAACTAATACTTTAATGTTAGCACATTTTAGTACTATGCTTCAATACACAGGTGAGGATAGAGAATAGAAAGCAATCCTATTTACTCCACCAAGCAGTACCGGCACTCTTACTTTCTTGAATACTAAATGCCTGTTAAACAGTGGTGGTTTTAGTTTAACAATGGAGTGTGATGCTTTTCTACTAAACACTAATATAAAATCAGTAAATCTGTTCATGTAAAAGCAGGAGAACTCATTTAGTACTAGGTTTTAGTTACTTTGAACAAGCTAATGGAATGTTGTGTAAATTCTACTATTCAGTGAAACGCTTGCTTTTAGTGCTGGGTTTTAGCAACCTGTACGAGTAACTGATACTGTGTAAACTCGCCTTAATTTAGTTTATGTATCATTTATGTATTATGTATCATGGCAGAGTGGTTATAGTGAATTTATATCGCATAGAAATCGCATTTATATCGAATTTATATAACATAGTTGTCGAGTTTGCGTCGGTCAGGACTCGGAAGGGTAAACCACGAGCGCAGTGTACTTGCCTACATGACTCTGCTGCCTTGTCTCACACGCACATATCCACTCTGTGGCTCGGTGTGTCTGACGCCTCGACACCGATATGTATATGAGGTTAAAGATTATATATACAGTGAAGTCTCGCTAATTCGGACTAATTAAAACAGGGGTAATCCGAATCATCGCGGTTTTCAGATTACCACGTTTGTAGAGTTACAATGTTTTATTTGTAAATAAATGCATTTAAAACATTCTGCAAAACATTTATTTAAAAAGAACTACAAAAATATTTACGCAAAAACTGTTTTAAAAACACAAGAAATAATATTCTGCATTAATATATCGTTAACCAAAAAAGGCGGTGATTTTTACTTGTTTGCTGTTTTTTGAACTTAATACGTTAGATAGATTTTTCTTTTAAACCTGCTGGTATCACAGTTGTTTCAAATTTTCTACTACCCATTGCAAAGCCACCGCTTTGCAACTATTTCTTAAAGGGCTTCACAGCGTGTGAATCATTGAACAGCTTTTCTTCCGCGATTTTTAACACACGCAAATTGTCTTTTTAAAATTAAGTATCTAATCTTTAGTCGCCCTGACGTCATCGTTTCGAAACCATCTTTAAAAAAGTTACAGTAGCGTGCAGAGTATACGAATCAGTGGAACCATAGCGTACGAGTGTGATAGCACATATGTTGCATCGCGACTGCTTCCACTGTTTCGTATGCACCGTTATCCATGTATCCATCGTATCCATGTTTCAGATATTCCACAGGTTTTAAAGTTTTTTTAACGTTGTTATATGATCCTTTAGATTTTGTAACAAATCTGGAAATGTTTAATATTTAAAGTTACAATGCGGTCTTGAAACATTTAACAATTTTTAAATTTACCAGAAAATCTTTTTATGTATGGCGGAGATACATAAAGTCGTAATTCGTAAAAGAAGTAACAATTCTTTTTTAACTTATAAACCTTTGTAACTAATATGAATTGTGAAGTTGCAATGTAACCACTTCTAAAAAATACGTGACTTTTTATGATAAGAACTTGCCAGACAAATTTATATAACCTAAACATAAATAAAATAAAATCATTTATTTTATCTACAAGGGTAGTTTTGTATCAAATTACACATCTGAATATCCATTGCATTCGTTACTATAAACAAAACTTGAGGACTAAAAACAATTAATTTGAAAGTTCGAATTATCAAAACCTTTAAATCCGGATTACAATAAACCCAATGTAAATGAAATGCTGGTCCGGATTATAGTGGTATTCGGATTAACGTAGATTCGGATCAACGAGACTTCACTGTATATCATTTAACACCAGAGAAAGATTAGGTGATTAGAACATTGACAATGGGACTATTGACAATGATCTTATAGCGTTTTCAATTGGAGCCCGGATTGCTAAATTGCAGATTGCTCTGCGGTAGCTCGCAAAACGAGTATGACGTCATTGCTCTTATGTAGATTGACCTTAGATTGATCGAAGAGTGACTCACAATACACAACTGAATAAAATCATTTCGATCGCCGTATGTTTGTGTGACCATTATTATATAAATTATTATAACTAATAATAATAAAACACCTGGCAATACTGTTTTGAAACATGGTCAGGAATTTATTTATTAAACGTCGGTCGCAAATATGAGCAAAAACGATTAATAAAATATTGTATTGGGTACCTATTATTATTATAGCAAACCTACCGATTCATCAGATAATACATTTATCATCTCCAGAAAATTACGAACTTTGCATAATTGTTGTTTCTCATTTAAATATTCAATAATCCTTAGACATATCTGATGATAACAATTTCTAATAAAGCCAAACGACACCTTTCATCATCCATAATAATACTTTGAATGCCTTTTTCCAGTTAAAGTAACGCAGATACGAATGAATTAGAGGTTAGGATTTTGTTTTGATCTGAAGTGATCTGTCTCGTGGGACAGATTAATAAAAAGCACTCTCGGTGTGCTTTTACACAAGAGCACTTGACGCAATTGAACATGCAAATCGCGATGACTATAATGTCAGGTGAACCAATCGAATACGGAATTTGCTCTCAGAGCAATCTAAGAGCACTCTAGAGAAGTCAATTGGAAACGCTATTAATTACTTCAAAAAACATATATTCAATTAAACAAAATCTCTTTTAGAGTAACATTTTAATTGAGATAATATCTATATTGAACTGATAACAGTAATAAATCCCTGTAATTAATAAATCCATTATTATTTTTTAGAATGTTATGCATTATTGAAATTTAGTGCTTCATTCTAGCATAAAGTTTACACACTTATTAATTGCATATTATAAACAATTCCTCAGCTCTGAATAAACGTGAGACAATGAAACAAAGAAAACCAGCATAAGTATACTAAAACAAACACTTCAACCACATTCAGCATTACTGCAAAAAAATTCATATGATTTTACAGGCTAGAAAAATTATTGTTTCTTTTATTTCATAAAAGCATAACCTCTATTTTGATCAAAGTTATTTTCTAACCTGTAACAAGAAAATGTTTGCAACTAATATTATACAATTCCTAGCAAATAACAAGAACGGCTACTAAAGATTAAAATTACCAATGCTGCAAAAAGGACATAAATGGGCATACATAAATCTACAAGAAAACAAAAGTAATAATAGAAAAAGATGTAAATATTACAAAGTACTACTACCAAGACCCTATTCAAAGAGGTTTCGTGTCAAGTTTCAGAAGAGTATGATCTTACCAGTTCAGTAAGCTGTGAAAAGTGAACAAACAAGTTAAAATACATAAACAGAGGCTAGTTGCCTAAAACACGAAAAAAGATGACAGATACTATATACATAAAAGATTCAATTCAAAGAGGTTTAAGTGCTTACTGTGTTTTCAATTTATTAAAAGTAAATACAAAATTCATTTTTATACCCATATATACATTATTGAAAATTTAGAAGAACTTAAAATGAGTAGAAAAGAGAAAGCAAATACATAAAACTTATAAAAACATTAAAAAACAAGCACATTCAAACAGATTCGTATCATTTTCGAAATATTACAGCATTCTCCATCAAAAGCTATCAAGTTAAAACACAGCAACTAATAAAAGAATTCAATCTCACCTTTGTAACGGCTTGTAGAAATGCTGCCTTCCCAACCTTCTGCCTTTGTTTATTCATAATTACTTCCATCCGCCTCTTTTCATTTTCTATATGCCTACGTTTCTCTTCTAGCTTCATTCTAATATCATTTAATTGTGATGCCATTACATGATTACCACCTGATGAATTCTCCTCCGGCGTGTTATTTTCAATACTTTGTTGAGTATTTGTCCTCTGCTGTTGCCAAGTCGTAGTATTTGGCAAAGTGGCAAAAGTTGTAGTCTTCTTCTCACTATTCCCATTGGCAGTAGCATTTTTACTTAAAAAGCTTGACTTTGGTGGCAGTTCTTCCTTATCATGTTGCATATAAACTAATTGTATAGCCTTCTGTTCACCCCCAAGTTTTTGTTTAAGATCAGCAAAACTTAAACGATTGCTTACTTCTCCATCCACAAGATCATTTATTATTATATTTTCCTTTTCGTGTACTTGATTATTATTATGTACCGTAATGACATCACTGCTTAATTGTCGTTTAAGTTTGTAATTTTCACGTTCATCATCTTGTTTTTCACAGCCATTATCATAACCTATTTGTATTGAACTACAATTATCCTTTACACTTGAGCGTACAGCCGGATTGGCCTCCGTAATTATTGGACCAGCTGGAGCGGAGATCTTTCTACCAACATGTGCACCAACCTAAAGGCAAACAATCAAAATTATATGTAAAATAAGTTAAAAAAATTACGAACTTCTTTATCAGGATTTCGCCCAATGAAATTCAAATTATCCTGGCTCCCGCCAAAATTTTCAATAGTGAGTTGTGAATCTTCAGATATCGAGTTTCTCCTAGACCTTCTCCCTGAGAAACTCGATTTTCTATTCTCATTCCAGTTACTAGGCTTACCGGCAGCTACTTTCAGTTCACCACTCTCTTCCGCTTTGCTATCATTATTCTGCTTTTCCTTATTACCACGCAAACGTGCCGGTATAAGCGGTTCGTCCTGAATTACAGAACTAAGAGTGGGAATATTTCTACTTTTATGAACAACAAATGAATCGTCTGAACCTCTTCTTAAACTATCCTCACTAAATTCAGACATGCTCTGTTGGAAAGAATTTGTTTTCCTAAGTGGCACATGAGTTGGTGTTGATTTCGAAACTAAAAATTACGATATGAAAATCGCTAATTGTAAAAGTTTGTAAGGTGTATCTTTAAAAATGGGCATATATGTACATACACACATACACATACTGTAGTGATAAATAATATTCATTCGTAACTATTATTATAGAAATATTTTAAATGACATGAATTAGGCAATCCAAAACAGGTTAGTTTAAAGGGACGCTGGAGAACAAACAGTTTGAAGCTCTGTAGTTTTAAAAATATTAAATGTTTGAAATAT
Organism: Agrypnus murinus; assembly: GCA_929113105.1. Taxonomy (NCBI): domain Eukaryota; kingdom Metazoa; phylum Arthropoda; class Insecta; order Coleoptera; family Elateridae; genus Agrypnus; species Agrypnus murinus. Next base: position 155,884,615 of record OV816028.1, on the reverse strand, counting down.
CTGTTTCACGTGTTAGTAATTTAAACATTTGAGGTTACATCTTATGTTTGTCCTCCAGTAACTTGATACTTTGACAGCAATCTGGATTGCCCAATAATAAAACTGAGGTTATGTCAGAAGTTTTTAATAATTTGCTTGAACATGTAAAGACGAAATTTATATAACAATATACATAATTTAGAAGAATCTTAAAGACAATAAGCATTTTCCTTTTGTCATACTAGAACTCTAGAACTAGTCTTCTAATACATATTTCAATGCACATTTTAAAGGTTATGTTTGAAAACTCGGATCAATTATTATGATGAAAATATTCTCAGATGTCTACACTAATCTACAGTAATCTAGTAAATCTTGCATCTGCACATTCTTCCAACTTTCTATTGCTGCAATTAAAAAGTTGTAGTAGTGAGCGCATTGCGAAGTAGATGTATTTGCAACTTGATCAGTTTCAGTGGATTTTACAGAGGTGATGTCTTGTGATTCCACTGTAGCGCTTAAAAACAAAAACAAAAAACCTCCATTAATAAATGGAGACTGTTAAAGATTACACATGTTTCATACTGACTTACGACATATGCATTGCTAGAAAGATAGATAGTGTTACATCTTTTTAATCAGTGCGTTTATTTTGTCACAGGTGTATGAATTTCCATTAAAACTTTCCTTTTAAAACAGCTATTTGTGTGACTAAAGATCACTAGACGAAAGATTGCAAGTGTGTGTCTAGCCTAAATTAGGGTTCCTAAATATGAACTGAGCTGTGTGTTATTTAGAGTTAAGTCACGCTTGTCAGATTTTCCTAGTGACGTTTCATATTTTGAAGATATTTATCAGAAGGTTGGCAATCATGGAAATTGGTTTAATAAATTAAACTGTCAGTATGACATTTATATAAATCTGAAATTTGGTACAATTAATACTTTATTAAAAACTGTCGTAAAATTGATGTATATACTATAGTAGTTTTAAAAATTCTCTACAAACAATAAATAAATGATAATGTGCACATTAAAAAATTTTACATGCAAAAAAATAAACATGACATCATAACCTAAAATTTATACCTGACAGCTGCTGAATGTTGTCACTAAAGTAAAAAGAGAGAAAAAAAAGTATCTCTGTTTCAGACAGCTTAGTTTTGGCCTAGAAAGAGATAGATTTTGACATTCGTGTCCTAACTCTAAAATAACACAGTTGAGGTTTTCATTTAGGAACTCTAGCCTAAATAACACTGTAATTTCTAATTATCTGTACAAATAAAAGGTTGGTACTGGATATACCCATAAAAATATTGCTTTATGCCATGGTAGTTTATTATAAATAACCTAACTTATGTAATTTACTAATTTTATTGCAAAACTTTTATTTCTAATTAAAAAATTTAGTAATTTTTTTGCTTTAAGCTTTCTTTCTCCTTTTACAGCATTTTCATGTATGTTTTTCAGCAGACGAGACATATTCTAGGATTTTAGTTTTGTTTTTCTATCACTGACTGTCAATGGAGACTAGCCTCATCATTTAATTCTTAAATAATTTTCACTTTTTCTGATAAGACGATTGTGTTTACATTTTGGTATTTTTAAAATGAGATGTGAAGGCCTTGCTTACACTACATATGAATTTATTCTGTTTACGCTAACCAAAAGAGGTTAAAATACACTCAAGGAAAAAAACGCACCAAAAATACCAAAATTTCAAACCATCATATCTCGGCGGATTTTCAACAAAAATGGATTAACCTTTGCATGCTAAAAAGTTTGAAGTGTCTAGTTTAAGGTTGTGTAAGGGAATGTTACGTTTAAGCCTCTCCTCTCCCCTCCACCCCAGAAAATAAAAAATTTTAGTTTTTGATCAAAAAATGTTAAACTTTAACAGCTTGTACGGTGTACCAAAGAAATCGTGGACGCAATCGACCACCAGGGTAATAAAGTTCAGCCTTTTTTCTGTAAAGTTTCTCAAAACTTTGAGTGCCTACGATAATTTGGGGCGAAGTTATGAATTTTTGAAATTTAACCTGCAATTTGTCGCGAGTCTTTTGTCTTCTGCCAACGACATTATTACCGGTTGAGTTTGAACATTTTTTCCCAAATTCAAAAATACTAACTCCTACCTCCAAAAGAGCAACAATTTGTGCACGTTGAATGTCCGTTAATTGCAGTATGGTAATGCTTTAAATAACTTTCTGATACTGATTAATTTCAAAACATTAGTAAATTAAAATCAAAACATTAATTTAGACATCGGGTAACGCTGTGTTTTTGGAATTAACAGTATTCGTTACTACTTTTAGGTACGAAAAAAGATTATATGGAGCATTTGATTTTTTTCAACGATTTACAAATAAATTTAAAATAATGCACCGTTCAATTAGTATTGAAGTGATGTAGAATGTCCCAGATAATTTTTTTTTTTCACCAAAAATAGCATCGATGCTCGTTAATTCTATAAAATCAATTTTTTTTTTAAATTTGTCCCAGTGGTCAAATATATGCATAAGAATTGAAAAAACCCATGTATTTTAAATGGGAAACTTCTCCTCGTTACAGCGAATGATTAGACTAGAGATAGGAAGTTCGTATTGGTCTTAAGATTTTCAGTTCTTTTTTTGGAATCAAATGGGCACCCGGCAAAACCGAAATTCTAACATGACCCAAATAAGAACCACCCTAATGTACACAGAACTTTCTTGTTTGCATTAAAGAGATTTGTTTCGAATTAAAGAGGATTTCAGATTAAAGTGGTTTGTTCGGATTATAGCTTGTTCAAGTTGTTTGGAGAACTAGATGTTCCAAATACACTGTTTTCGGATTATGGAGTTTCTATTGTATACTAGAAGGAACTATTTTTGTATAATATGGCAAAGAAATAACTTTTTCTGAGAAAAATGGTAATTTATAATTCATACGTTGGTTTTCTGTGTTTAGAACTTGCATTTATTTGATATAGTTAAATAATTTAGATTGAAGTTAGAAATTTTAACTACTTGTGCGGGACAGTTGTAAATACCCTTCAATAAAAATAATAAGTAGTTAATGAAATTTTGGATTAATAAATTTCATATTTTTAAGTGAATTCAAATAAGTTTCATTAAAATAATACCTGAGAAAAAATATTAACATTACACAAAAATCTCACTTTTCAGATTTAACACATATACCATGCATGAACCTTCTATATAGAACATATAGAGGGTAGCTCATAGCCACTGCACCACATTTGACCAGTGCATTTCTTATGGCATTTGGAACAAAATATCTTAATAAAATTTTTTGATTAAAAAAAAATCTAAATTTTTTAGACCAACCAAAAGCAGTTTAAACAAATTGCTCACTGTATGTATGTACATACTTCCTATTACACACATGATATAAGATTAATATGCATTTAGTACATCCACATAAAGCTTTTCTTACTACTTTAATAAAACATTGGTTTTAAATGTGTCAACTTGAAAGGAATAGTATATTTCATTACTAGTTCAGAAATTAGGCTTCGGTTTTTGGCTTCGCCTCTCACGGGAATGTGTCATGCAAGTACAGGAAAAGCAGTTTATGAACGTGTAATGAACAATAATTTTCATTATACCTCTTTGAAAACAACAATACATAAAAATAAATAAGAGTAAATACAACATATTATTAGACACTTTTATTTATAAACTTATAAACGGAAAAAAAACAATGTCAAACCAACGTTGCTAAAGACATCTGAATCAGATGTTTTATTATAATTGACAAAGTTGTGAGCTTCAATATATCGTCGGCTTCTTATAAAAAGCGTGTAAGTGCGAAATTTGAAAAACATTTTAACGTCATCCGATTAACTATATACACTTCTCCAAGAAATTAACGCACCACCAAAAAATAATCAAAAGTTTGAAGTTAATTTGTGTCTAGACCATGTGTCCGATTTCAATGATTCTTTTTTGTATGATACGTTTTTTATTTGAAAATGTGAATGTACTATTGTTTTGTCAAAGAAATTATTTTTTTATTAATACAGTGTGTACCAATTGCAACGTGTTTTTTTTTATAAAATTTGTAACACCCTGTAATGTTTAACAGTTACACCAGCAAGTTAAAATTCATATTCTACTCTAGCCTTATCGTTTCTTAACATTCTCGTTTTTGATTCACTTTATTATCTCTATTAGTACCGGAAAAACACAAGTTTATAGCATGCTATGAAAAACAGGTAAATGTGAAAAGGCAGTTGACAGGAGTGTGTTTATTGTGTTGATAGCTGTGTTTTTCCAATATTTTTGTCAATATGGAACGTTAAACACGAAATCTTACTCGTGAAGAATGTGCCTAAGCATTAATATTGTCTGAAGAAGGTTGGAGTTATCGAAGAATTAGACAGGGATTTAATGTGGCTCATACAACACTTACTTGTCGTAGCTGAATTTGTAGACTTGGCGCTGTTACAAAACGTTGTCGTAAAGCTGAAAGTCACAAATATCGCTCATTAATTAGGGTTGTTTTTCGATTCCTTCCTTGTCCCAGTCTGCGAACATGATTGCCAGTCTCCCTGTATCTTTGTATCACTCGTGAAACGGTTGTATGAGCCACATTAAATCACTGTCTAATTCTTCGATAACTCCAACCTTCTTCAGACAATATTAATGCTTAGGCACATTCTTCACGAGTAAGATTTCGTGTTTAACGTTCCATATTGACAAAAATATTGGAAAAACACAGCTATCAACACAATAAACACACTCCTGTCAACTGCCTTTTCACATTTACCTGTTTTTCATAGCATGCTATAAACTTGTGTTTTTCCGGTACTAATAGAGATAATAAAGTGAATCAAAAACGAGAATGTTAAGAAACGATAAGGCTAGAGTACGATATGAATTTTAACTTGCTGGTGTAACTGTTAAACGTTACAGGGTGTAACAAATTTTATAAAAAAAACACGTCGCAATTGGTACACACTGTATTCATAAAAAAATAATTTTTTCGACAAAACAATAGTACATTCATATTTTCGAATTAAAAACGTATCATACAAAAAAAGAATCATTGAAATCGGACACATGGTCTACACACAAATTAACTTCAAAATTTTGGTTATTTTTTGGTGATGCGTTAATTTCTTGGAGAAGTGTAAAATAAATATGAGAAATTCTAAAAATAATTAGTAGATGTCACATAAATAGCAAAAATGAAAACAGGCACAAGTATTGACAGCAACATGAAAAGTGTTACATTTCTTGTAAACAGTTTTTTCAGACTTATGGACTTTTTATTGAAGCAGACGATATTAATGCTAGCTAACTTAATAATCATCATATTTAGGCTGAAATTTAAAAATTTGATGGTGTAGAATGCAAAGCAGCGTGATACTAATTGAATCTATTCTATTTTATTAAATGTTACATTATTCTCTAACTAAATTAATTGCTATTATAGTGTTACAAGTTGTTGCATGGGAAAATTTTTCGTGTTTATTACTTTCTCGACTCTAAATAGACATGTAAACATGGTGTTTCCAGTGAGGTATACAAAAAATTCTATGTTCTAACTTAAGAAATAAGTACATTTGTCATACTACTTATTTTAACATACTGGTCATTTTTTATATCCGTCTTAAAAACTTTTACAACTCATTGCATTTATTTAATAATAATTTAGCTAACACATTTAAATAATCCCTACAGTTAAACTTAAGTTTTAATAACAAATATTGCAAGTATTTTCATTATAACATATGTCATGCCAAATCCACTGCATTCTTTATAGTCAACCAATATGCAAAATCTAAAATAACATAACCTTATTTACATGTATTATTCAATAAAAAATGCTAATTGCTCACATTTAAACTTCTGACAAAACTTCTTTACAAAAATCAACAACAGAATAAAAATCGTTAATTATTCCATATCCAGACCTCTATCGTACATGGTTATTTAAAACAGCAAACTTACCAAAAATATTCTATTAAATTTAAAACACTGAAATACCGAGTATTAAGGGGCTTTTCGTTGGATAAACGTCACCAAACAGGTAAAAATAAATTATAAAATCTTTTTGTCATATGACATAAACAATGCCATTTTCACGTAAATGCAGCTAACTTTTTCTTTTACTTGGGATTTGGGATAAAGGGACATAAAAGACTTGTAAATTGTCATATCAGTGGCATATTTAGGGGGGGGAGGGCTAACGTGCTGGAGCCACCGAAATTTCTTTAATAGTCCAGGTCATTTATGTCAAAATTTAAGTATTTTGATTTGAAATTTTTATATAGTAGCCCCCCCCCTACATAGAAAATTCCTAAATACGCCACTGTGTCATATATATCTTCAAAGTAAATAAAAATGGGATTAATAAGAAAACCAAATAAATAATTTTAAGAGTACCGAAAACAATTGTTTAAAGTATAATCAAGTATCAAAAATGAAATACACTCAAATTTCTTTTTAACGAACTTCTGTTTTTACAAAACTCGCTGTTTAACGAATTTTTAATGGGATTCTGCGATTTGAGTAATTTACTATATGATTTTTGCACTATTTTATGAAATAAGATTCTATTAGGGAACTAAAATATGAAATATGAAATAAAATATGAATAAAATATAGTGTCATATATATCTTCAAAGTAAATAAAAATGGGATTAATAAGAAAACCAAATAAATAATTTTAAGAGTACCGAAAACAATCGTTTAAAGTATACTCAAGTATCAAAAATGAAATACACTCAAATTTCTTTTTAACGAATTTTTTTACAAAATTCGCTGTTTAACGAATTTTTAATGGGATTCTGCGGTTTGAGTAATTTACTATATGATTTTTGCACTATTTTATGAAATAAGATTCTATTAGGGAACTAAAATATGAGCAGGTTTCTAGGAAAACTGTTGGGATTTGTTTTTGTCTGAACTGAATTCTTGGAATTTCATCCATATAGCTTTCAAACGAGAACTTAACTAATACTGTTATAATCCAACTTATACTTAAAAGAATACACTGAAAGTTTTTGTCATTGTCTAGTTCCCAGAATTCAAGAAGGTGTAATACCTTTTCTTATTAGATTCCAATATTGGACTTCCCAAAATTACACAAGAATAAACCTTCAGTTTCACATGTGATATCATTCTGTGTAGTTCTTTTCGTAGTACGGTATTCCTCCCAATAGTTTATCTACAATTTTTAAAAATCAATAACGTATTGCGGCATGTTCTAGTGAAATAGACCTTAAACGGAAAAATGCAAAAGTATGAAGTAGGTACGAATCTCGAAATGGGTGCAAGTAGCACACGAAAAAATTTCTCTTTGTTGGGTCTATTAATGCACGAAAAGGCACAACAATTCGCAGCTGAGTTCGGAAATGACAATTTTCGAAGTAAGTGCCAGTTGGCTAGATAAATTACTGATGCAGATAAAATTTTGTTTTTATTTTAAAAACATCCGAATTTTATAATTTTTATGTTATCGTTTTTATGAAATTTCTGTTTAACAAACTTTTTTCTTGGATTTAGCGACTTTGCTAAATAAGTTCCACTGTATTTCAAAAATGGACGGTTCTGCAACAAAACTAATTGCACTGAAGACAGCATTGTACAGTGTTACGGAAGAACCAGCACAATTTTTTTCCTATTGTTTTCTGAGTTATTCTCTACAGCCTAGTATCATTGGTTTACTTGGGTTTAGAAGGGTCTCAATATCGAATAATTAATTAAAAATCTACTTTATATGAATGAAGGTACAATAGTAAATATGTACTAAAATTCTTCTAAAAACAACCACTACATCTAAAACGATTTTTCTTTAATTAATCAAGAAATATGAAAATTAATTAATATGTAAAAAACATGCAAAAAGTATGAATTAATATGAAAATAAACATGCTAAGAAAATAAAATTATTTATTAATATATTTTATTAAGGTAAGTAAATTAAACATTTAGTTATGATCTTCTAAAACGTGTCATGCAAATTAATTAAACAGAAATAAAAACTACTACTACTACTACAGCAGCTACATAAAAAACGCACAAGGATACATAAAAATATAAATGCCTTGCTACATAATAAAAAGCACTACTACTCTACGCAGTCCGAGCAATTTGCAATTAAAAATTTAAAAAAATTTGCTTTTAAAACAAATGAGTATGGATAAAAAAATCATATAGAATAGTCAGTACAAAGGAAACAGCTTAAAAAAGTCTTTATTATAAATAAAGATTTCTCTAGACATGTTTTCTTTCCTGCTGACTAATGACAATGAAAAAAGAAACACTTGATCGACTTCTTTCTTATTGATGACCAAAAAATATATTTTTTTTCTTTGTTTAACATAAATAGGATTACCTTGAAAAGCAGGAGAAGTTGGGGGATCATCCATTCCGCTGCGTAAATCTGGTATAGGGCTCATCACGGACTGAGGTAGATTACGCTTATGAACCACACCATGCGCATTACGCGCTGGAAAACCCTCTACAGCCACAACCAAATACAAGCAAATTGTCAGAAAATAAGTTAATTAAGTTGCGTTATTAAATAAATCTCTTTTAAATATCTGTTAATTTGTATTAATAATTTTATAAATTAACCAAACATTTTTTAAGATATCAAATACATAATTTAGAAAAGGAGAATTATTAAAAAAAAATTTGTTTCTTACCGATTATATACTGCCACCACATCGATTAAAAATTATTTAAAAAAAATTAAAGAATACATTGCAAAAGAAGGAAAGCAAAAAAGCAAGAACTATTAAAGAGACCGACAAAACAGAACAGAAAGGCAGCAGAAAATAGATCAAAATTTGCAAGTCAGAAAAGGTTGTTTGCATGACCAGAATAAATTCGTTAGGAGTAGTGGTAGTGGAGGCTAAAAATCTATATTGTACACTATATACACACCACACACAACAACAGGTTTGTTAACAATCAATATTTTCCCAAAATAAAAATGAACACAAAATAATAAAACTGGGAGCCTCACATTCATAATTACCTTTAAGCGTAAAGTTCAAAATTTAAAAAAATACAAAACGACACCAAACAATTCAATACGATTTTATTAATTAGTGCGTTTGTTACAAATCAACTTACCATTGGTAAATTTATCCATTCCTGGATATCTAACACATTTTACAGGATGTATTTCCAAGACGTTAAAAAGATCAGCGAGAAAGACTATTAGATTTTGTTTCATCGACCTAAAAAAATTCATCGTTAATTGCTTAATCTATTATAAAACGGGTTGTATTGTTAAAATAGGTTAAGTACAAAAAATGAATTTCTATTACATTTACGAGAAACTCATCAATGGATCGATATACTTTAAAACCAATTTTTATCTTTTAAAGGTAAGTTCGTAGCTGTGCGTTTATAAAGTTGCATTTGTCTGTCAATGAAGGAATTAAACAACTCCCTTTTTGAAGCGTTCATAGTGGTGCCCATAAATTTTGACAGTTGACATTTGATTTGCAGTGTCATTTATACCTAGTAACCTAAACTATATAGTGATCCAGTCAGCTTCCCATTTGAAAATAGTAAAAATTAGCCATAGCCTTTACCATTAACAAAGCCAGGCACCTAACCTCCCATTGAAAATAGTACGCCGAAACGAAAAAAATGTACGGCAAAAGTTCTCTTTAAGCAAGTTTTCTGGTCGATGGATGGAATGAGAGTACGCTGGATAATTATAACAAGCTGTGATTGGTCAACGTATTACAGGAAATGTGCAAATGCAGAGCTGCAGACTTACATTACGTCATACAACAAAGGGATCATAATAAACAACATTCAGTATTCAGCATATTTACTCAAACAGCTCAGATTTTGTATCCATTGTTGTAAATAATTGTAACTATAGCAACAGAAAACTTTAGCAAAAAGAGTTGAAATATCGAATGAAGGAATAAATTTCACATTTAATGTTAGGTAATTATGACATCTTTGACAATGGCTAACTAGAATAAAAAAAAATATCTAACCACTCTGTATTTAAACTGAAAAAACTTATCAAATGGCAACAAACTCATTTGTTTCATTATCAAAGTGTGAAAACTCATTTTTCCAAAATACTAAAAGCATTTACGACAATTATTCCAGTAGGTAAAGTAATCGCACAATGAGAAAAGACTGTTAACGTTACCTGCTTACTAGACGAAACAACGTTCGGACTAGTTTATTCTTTTAATAGGGGAATGTTTTACTTGTCAAGTTGTTCTAGAGTGTTCCTCTTACATTAACCTTTGTCTGTCCTATAGTAATCATTAAAAACAATATTTGTTACACCACTACTACTGTCATGTTAGCGTGAAAACAACGTGCATCTTTTATGACGTCAAAAGGCTTTTCATATTTTGCTGCTACTCTATCTATTATTTACATGGTGGTCAGCTGATTGTGCAGTTGATGGATCAGGTTGAGTAATTTATGAACACTAGTATAGTGTTTAACAACAACAACAGGTTTTGTCACTCATTTTTCCAGGTTTACAAACGAGTTTATCAATCTACAAACGAGACACATAGTAGGGTAAAAAATGGTTATATCATGATATAGGGAATTTTGTGATAGTCTTCTTAAAAGCCTTATCAACAAACCCCATAACACATTTACGATAAAACACCACATACGTGTATACCTGCAAAACTGGGAAAAACGATACTATATCAATCAAAATTCAAATATGTATGGCTATCACAAAATAAAACTTTTTAACATACAATATGGCAAAATGCACGCGGTGAACCTTAGTGAAATTATAATAATAATAAATTTATTTTATGGATTTTACCATTTATATTTAAATGTATAATTTAAAATATAAAGACATGTCACAATTACTATCACTACAGTTTTCTGAGAATGTTTTTAAATATCTTTAGTGGAGTAACCTTACGTTTTTATCTCGGAACCGGTCCAAACTATTTTGATTTGAATAATTTTTTTTTCTAAAGTTTTGTAAATATAAAATACTAAAACCTTTACCAAATAGAAATTGACGCTCAGAACGGGAAATGTGGTGAAACTCGAATAACCTAAAAATCTTCCAAGGGGTCCCGTACCGGTTGCTCGACCATCTCAGAACAGAATAATTTTTGGTGTGTTATCACATCTATGTATTGGTAGTTCGAAGCCAACTGTTCTTGAGATATCAAGATTTTCGTTTACATAGAAAACTGCAAGAAACGTCGTACACCACGAAACAAATATGGCTGCCGTATTTAAACCAAAAGGAATGAAAATAAATTAACAGTAGCTTCGAACTGAACTATCAATACATAGATGTGATAACACACCAAAAATTATCCTGTTCTGAGATGGTCGAGCAACCGGTACAGAACCCCTTGGAAGATTTTTAGGTTATTCAAGTTTCACCCTGTTTCCTGTTCTGAGCGTCAATTTCTAATTTGTAAAGGTTTTAGTATTTTATATTTACAAAACTTTAGAAAAAAAATTATTCAAATGAAGTAGTTTGGACCGGTTCCGAGATAACGCTCTTTTTTTGCTTAGCGTTACTCCACTACTTGTGTCTTTGAAAATAAATGGCGACTTGATTAATTTTACTGATTATTGAATTTTGATTATTTATAGGAAATAGTAACATTTTATATTTTTATAAATTCTTGTTGATAAACTAACTTCTGTTAATCTTATTGATAATCTTCCAAATATTGTTCTATCACGAAGTTATGCACCATCTATCACAAAATAAGCTACTATTATCATGAGATTACTCATCAGTCTTGTAGCTGCCTAGAGCTAAAACTAGAAAAGAAGTTTACTAATATTATGCTTGCAAATGCCCTCTTGATTAATAGAGACCACAGAATACCCTTTAATGCAAACATAGGTACTGATAATAAAAACCAAGTGCTCTTTCAAATATTGTTAAATTTTCATTTTATATCACGAAGTAACCTCCCTTTACCCTACAACAGTGGCCTAACTGACAAAATGTTTTGCCAGTTGCCTTAAAAGATTTGACCTAAATCTTAGTGCAGACTAGATTTCCTAGATAAAGCTTGGATCCCATTACTCGTGTATTTGGCAAATACGCAAATGTTTATGAATTTGACACATATACAAGTAAACATTTGTGTAACCGCTCCCACTATTTGTATATTTGGCAACATTTGTACTTGAAGATATACATTTTTAAAGAATATATTTGTCAAATAAAAGTTTGATTTGTGTTATATTTACCGACATCCCACAGGAAAAGACAACTGGCAAACATTTGTAGGAGTAACCATTTCCCACTACTCGGCAAATATCCACGAATGATGAATGTTTGTCAAATACACGAGTAATGCAATCCAGGCTTAATAATAATAGGTTATATAAGAGTTAGGACATGCGGATCCAATGTCAAGACAACTTGATTTTTCATAAAATATTTTCACCTATCACTTTCAGTTATTTGATTTGACAAATTGTTCTTGCCAAAATATGTACATAGATCTCAATAAATCTTTTGATTCGAAATTATTACACTACTATTAATATTTATTTACTAATAAAAAATACATATCAAAATTTAATTCCAATAAAAAATTAGTATTAGAATGTAATGTAATATAAATTTTGTTATACAATTTTAAAAACAAAGTGTCAGGCTGTACTCCTCAACATTTTATCTAGCCAATTAAAGTCCGGCATCGCAAATAACCCAATTCTTCTTTTTATTATTATTATACAGGAACTCTAGCAAAGACAGCAATTATATGCCATCTTGTGGTAAAATGCCGAATTCCAGTTAGGCTGTTGTTACACAACATTATTTCAAGTATTTAGAATGCACTAATGTATTAAACATGAAACTCCAGTTTTGTCAGTTAGGCCGCTATTGTACTATGCGCCTCAAATTATCAACTTGGTGGATGCATCGGGTAAACTCAATAAAATTTTTAAATGCAAGGCAAATTAATCGGATAGATTTTCGAATGCTGTTGATGCAAGCAATATTTACTGGTATAGTTTTCATAAACGTCTTATATCAACTCTAAATTCAGTTTTCACTACCTAACTTATAATAATGTATCCTCTAAATTGTAACTGACCAAATCACTAACATACAAATTTAACAACTTATAAACTTGATAAATTTATTAAATTATAACAGTTTATCACTTTTAACAATACCAACCCTCTCATATATGTAATATCCTCGGGCATTAAATGGAACACAGAGGCAGGCAGGCAGCGTTGGCAGAAAGCTTGTACAAGACCTAAATTATGCAGACTTTCAGAAACAGTTGGCAAATATGACACACAAAGTTTATTCCAGGATAGTTCATCAGTACAATAATATGAGATCAATGCTGCCAGCGCTACACCGTCGCAAAGATCTTTAAAATCCTTGACTACCGGCAAATCAGGTGGATGTATTCGATCGCCCTACAAAATTTAAAAAAAATAATAAAGGGTGTATTAATATATATTGCTATTATTTACCTCTCCACCACCATTAGTTATACCAGACTCTGACTCCTGTTCTATCCGTTTTCTAAGAGCTGCACAAGCATGAGATACCCATAATAACAATCCTTGCTCGTAGTTTTCTGGAGTTGGAGGAGGTGCATTTCGACCATGATTAAACCTTTGTACAGCTGCCAATACTCTATCTGGGGTGACTACTTCCTTTGCATACAAAATCATAACAGCTTCGATCACTGCCATATGTGCGCTCTATAAAAATTAATGCTTTCAATTTAATTAACGTAACGTTTCGATAACATACCATTCTTAAAGGATTCGTTTGTATAAGTGTAGTTTCAGTGAGTTGTGATCCGTCTGATGGTTCCGTAACATACACCCCTTTCCTAGCTAATGTTTGTAATATTGACCAGTGATTAAGGTTATGATAATTTGGATCTGAATAGATATTTCCTAGGGCTAGACAATACACTTCCGCGTTTGCCAAAGTGCCTACTATTTGCGGTTTGAGGTGCTCTTGATTCTATGAAAGAGAAATATATTATACAGAAATTGTTTATTTTGTTAAAAAAAAAGTATGATTAACTTACCTCATGATCTCTATAAAATGGTTCTCTCAAGTTTTCAGGAACTTTGTTGTTAAATGCTTTTGATAATAACCATTTTATCGATGCCCTTTGTTTAGCCTGTAAGAACAAAAAAATTATTTGAATAAAACTTTGCACTTGCTGTCCTCAGGATTAACAAAAGTTAAATTTTTTTGTTTCAAATAATGACAAATTTAAATACATATAATTTAAATACAGACTGTATTTTGACAGTGAAGGTACTATTCATAAGTGAATTAAGTTAAAAGGTTAAAATCAATAAATTTTCAATATTAACCTCAAATAATAATAGTGAATTTAAAATTGTTTAAAAAGTACTGCCAACGCACTACATCAAGATATTATAATAATAATGAAATTTCCCTAACAATTCCGCATTTATTCGACCGGCAAATTCATGCCCTGTGCTTACTTCACAAATTATGCGCGCATATATTCTATCTCTCTCATCGAAGATTAAGGACGATAAAAAGCCTAAACCAGGTGGGATTTGTTTATGAAAAAAACCTCGTCATGTCATCATATATCTCGCTACAAATTACTATTAATAGAAACTAAAGGATTCATTATCATTGGTATTCATTTCTCAACTTCTGTTGAGGTAGTCTAAACATAAAAAATAAATAAAACCAAAACCAGAAAAGATCTAAAATTAGACCTTTTATCAGTAATCTTTCCAATTTCATTCCGGAAAACTAAAACTTTAATAATGAGTAATCGATATTATCTTAATGAATTCGCGACTATTTGAAACAATTTTCTGATGAACCCTGACCTCATTTAAAGATCAATTTATAAATATTTAGGGTCACACTTTAAGCCAACCGAGAAATGACAGAACCTAGCGAAAATATGCTGTTGTATCACGGAATTTTCATAATTGGATCAACAGCAATAATAATAATGCCTAAAATGAAGAAAAATTAATAAAAACAAAGAAGCTAAAACAGTTACTGAACTTGAACTTTTGTGCCAGTGCGAGTGAATACTTTTTAAAATAATGATTTCGATCATTTTAGAAGATATAAATTGTTTTATTGTTTGTTAAATGGTTTGGTTTTGGTTTGCTAATTTAGATAGGATAATTGAATAATTATTAGAACAGTTACATTAAAATAAAAGATAAATTATAATTACGATTGCGTTTTGTTGTGATGATTAAAAGATTCGTTAATATACAGGGTGGTATCCATTAAAGTAACTAACAATAGTATATTAAGTATCGAGAACAGTAAGGACAGTTTACCGATTGACGACAATATTGGAGGAGATCGGTAAACTCCTTACTGTTTGAGATGCTTATACTATTTTTTGTACGACCATTATGAATACAAATGTATTAACTAAGGAAATATCCCAAAGATGGTAAGAAATAGATTCAAGATAATTTATTTTTGCCCTGTATATCCACCAACCATTAAGTAGGTTTTGTCGTTACCATGGATACGTTTGTAATTTTAGTTTTGAATGTCACGATATTTTTGTCGTTTCAACATAAATAAATAGATAGCATCTGCTGTTATTATTATTTATTGGGTATTTTTTCACAGCAAATTTAAATAAAAAACATAAATTTTTTAAATAGTTCAATAATTATTTAAAAAATAATGATTTTTCACGAAAGAGACATCTAAAGATGATGCATTTATTTTATAAGTTACATATAATTTACTTACCGTTCTGTTTTTGACAGAACTGAACGGTAAGTAATTACTTACCGACGCGTTGTTGCTTAGTAACCAGTAAACATAACCTACTGTTCTAAAACCAAGTTTGGTAAACAATCCGAAATAGCAGGGTCGTACAAAAAATATCTAAAATTCATTGCAAAAAGACAACGCAATTTTGGTTGTCATTGGTTTAGTAGCAATACAGGGTTGCCAGAACTACACCTTTCCCTAGTTTCAAGGAATTGAGTTGGATCTTCTAAAGCTATCCGCAAGTTTAGATTCTTGAATGTACTCATGTTTTTTTCTGGTGTCTTTTCCTTTTTAGTTGAGGGTATTCTAGATTTTTATATTTTTTTATATGTGGAAGTAGTAGAGAGTATGTCAGGTAAAAACTGTTTTAAATTCAAAAGATTGAAAACTCAATAGAAGTAAAGAACGACTGCTGTTACATCAACACACAAAAACCGATGATAGGGTGAAACTCTCAGTGTTAACAATGCATGTTTATCTCGATATACCAAGGGAAAAATCAAAAATGCAATAGAGGTCAACGCATATGCCAAATATATACAATCTTCTTAATGTCTTTATTTTCTCTAGGACATTCTGTATACTCTTATAACCAAGAATGTAAGGATGTAACTCTTTAATCCGGTACTTTTATTTAAAAATAATTATTCCCAATGATTATAACGGCCCGTTTCTTGTTTATATCTTTGCACTCTTGATTATTTATTTCTACAACTCTTAAAATTAAACAAGTTTCTTAAAAGTATATACATTTCAGAAAAGCGGCCACAAAATTAAAAAGTGTAAGATTGGAATGTGGCGTGGCACAACAACCGCACAAGGAAAAGGAGCGAGAGAACGCGGAAACGAGTTCTCTTCACCGAGAAAGCTTCTAATAAATACAAACAGCATTAAAAGAAGAGCCGTTTTCTTCTGATGGGTCTTCTGTTTTAGTATAAGTATTGATTTTTCTTTTTTCGGGACTTCCTGCTTATATAACTGAATAACAAAAATATTTTCTATTTCTATTTAGGAATTGAATGACTATAATATAAGAAATGAGATGATTTCAAAAGAACTTGACTGCTTACTGGAATGGAAGAATTGGATCTTTTTCTGTAACATTGATGGTCACGCTTCGTTCATTAAAGTCTACTGTTTTTGCCTCTCTTTGTTTGTTTATCGCTCTCTTTCTATTAGTATATGCAACTACTCAAGGTTGATGCAATAGAAGCAAAGATCAGCAGCTACTATGTAATAATGAGAGGTTACGAAATGAAGAAGCGACAAATTTTTTGAGATAGTAATTGCGGTGTTGCTGGGAAGTTGTTATTAATAAATTGAAGATCATTTGTTTCTTTTCAATTTTTTTTCTCATGTATGGATGAATTGTACTTTATTATTAACCTTTTAGCCTTGCATGAAGGTATTTGTATTGTAGCCTACTTGAAGTATGCTCTTTTATCAAGGACAACGCGACGTAATAGGACAATGATGTATTTTAATGTACTTTATTATGGTGTTTATGTTGATTTTTTGCAAGTAGTAAACAATAACATGTGCTATTTTTAAATATTGCTAATAATAAATTAGATTATTCTTATTTATCGCCGCCACTAATGCCTCTTCAAAATGGCAACACGGGCAACAGAATGGAAAATTAGGTTTTTAGATCGCTCTATCCATAAATAAGAGTAAGATGATTTTAAAATTTTAATTTTGATCACTCTGTGCATGACACTTTATTACATTTCGTGAAAGATTGTTTCAATCATGGATAATGCGATCATAGTTAAAATCTTAAAATGTCACTTTTTTATTCATGGACAATCTGATTTTAGTTGCTTGTTTCAAACGCAAAAATAATTCGACGAAAGATTTTTTTAATCTAATAAAAAAAAATAAAAACTGTTCCGATTTCACTAGGATGGTGAAAATCTTTTAAATTCGCACAAACCCGCAAGCTACTGTAGTTTTTCAAAACATTCTCTTAAAACTAAAACCCTACCAACCGGATTAACGTGTGATAGCATCTAGGTAGTTTAGCCCTGGAGCTAAATAACTTTACTATTAGTGCAGAAGTAGTCAATGTTTTGTTTTTTTTTAATTCGAAAACGCTAAATATAGGCATAATTGCAGATTCTTTTTATTATAGGTGTTCAGGTGTGCACCATCAGCAGTAGCAATTTTAACTTTCTATTATTGATTTACGCCTTATATAAAACATTAATTCCCTTTTTATTAGTATTGATGATTGTTTTTAAACAATTTGATTAATTTGAATGAAAGAGAAAAAGAAAGGAGACTGAATTAGATAATGTTCGTGTGGCATAAGAAAAAACAAATTTTCGGTTTTATTAATTTTATACAGTTGGCATTTCGTTACTAATGAGGCCGTTTCAGACTTCCGTCAGCACTTCAACGTAAACAACATCAAAAACGCATCCGTCAGTCCAGATAGTTCTAAAGATGAAACTACGTTCAGTTGCCTACAACCAGTTCGATTGTTTTTGTTGTGTTGTATTTTAATGATGATTGTAATTTTGACAGATTAAAATGATCGGTTTCACAAAGCTTGATTAAACTCTCAAGACTTCAAGTTTTATCCAATTATCGATTTCAAATTTAACCACAATTAAGTTATTCGGAATATAATCAAACTTTGTAATATTTGTGTTAATAGTTATTACCAAGGGCAACCACATGGTTGCTGAATGGGTAGTTAAGCGCACAATTTCGTGTAGTCGCATGTATACCTAACCGTACCGTAACCTACCGTAATTTTATACCTATACATTCGACTACACGAAATTGTGCAATTAACTACCCATTCAGCACCCAGTTGGTTGGGCTTGGTTATTACAGATGCACCGAAGCTTCAGTTTTGCTTCGGTATTCGGGCAATTTTACAGATTCGGTTTTGGCCGAAGTAGCATGAAAATTCGGTATTTGGCCGGCCGAAGCGGATTTTTTTTAATTTTTCTGTCGCAATCTGACTTATTTGAGTGCATTTTAACTAAAAAACTCATTATTTAGCGTTTAACCAAAAAAATTCAAAATTTTTAAAAATATTAAAAATATATATCAGCATTTCTTAATTTTTAGTATTTCAAGCATTTATTTTCAAGTCCTGTCTAGACGATGACGCAAAGGGAGCGTACATATACAGGATGTCATGAATTAGAACGCATTAAATTTAAGGGGTGATATAAAACATCAAAAGGAACAAAAATTTTTCTATGTTAATAGGCTTTCGAGTAATTTAGAAAAAAACCATTGCCATATCTGGCAACCTTGCTTAAGTATAATCGCAGCTGGGTCTTGACCTTATTTTAGAAAATCAAACAAACAAACTGATGATGACAGCCGTTGTTTAAAAATAATAAACATCTAAAGCAGATTAGTCGGGTGACTAATTCTGCGAGAATTGTAATCCGCACTGTTTTTCCGGAAACAAAATTTGTACGTTGTACTTTAAAGACACGCTTATTCATAACACACCAACTGTAAAAATAAAACAATAATTGACCTACATTTTATATTTATTAATTTCCGGAATATTTTCAAAATTTCTTGACGTATTTGTTTTTTTATTAAAAAATACTATCTTATGTAAAAAAATCTTGATTAAGACTCGCTTGACCTAACTACAATAAAATTAAAGATTTTTTAATGTAGCCAAAACAAGGTGTCAACAAAATCCCTTAACCTAATTTAAATTAGATAAATCTTCTCTTTAAAAGATACTCTCTTATAAAATCATTAAAAACTGTTATTAAATAAACAGCAAGTCGTGCGTTATTAACAAATTATTATTTCAAAGTTCAACAAACTCAGTATGATCTCACTCTAACAAAGGGTATTATTTACAAAGCTGTGATCAGGCATTGACCCAAATATTCTTAAATTGCAAGGTTGTAAGCAAAACGTGCTTTATTTCAATGTCAACAAACTTCCACGTCAGCATTTTGTGTGGATGTAGAGCAAATTTTATTTACACTTTACAGGGTTGTCACGTTTCTTAATTGAATAAAACGAATTTTTAATTGTAAAAAGAATTCAATTTTACGCGGAAACGACATACGATACGATAAAATGTCATTAAGGTTTGTTGTTGTGATAGATGAGATGCATCTGCCGACAAAGCGCCATAATTAAAGTACTATTATTAACGCGGCAAAATGATGTTAAAGTTTCCAATTTTATTATTTTTTCTGAAAAAGTAGTACGTTGTAGAACAAAGTTGTATAAGACTTTTTTGTTCCTTTTGATGTCTTCTATCACCCCTTAAAATTAATGCGTTCGAACTCCAGACACGCTGTATTGTTCCGACTAGAAGTTCAACAATAAATTCAAGAATCTGCGTCAAACAAATCACGAGGATGAACATGTATCGCAAATCACGCGACGATCACGTGCTTGACTTAGATTGCTCCAGGAAAATGCCAAAAGCCTACTTTTTATCCACCACATTTTTAATACTGAAATATGTTTTAATGCTATTATATTATTGCGTTGCAATTGTTTTATAAGCGTTTTTAACTAAGTTTTTGACATCGTGTTTTTTTTTTATAATCCGATACTGTTTATTTTTTATTAATTTTGTTTAGTTATATTTTGTATTACTTCTACACCCATAGTAGAAGAGGTTGAAGATAAGTAAGTATATTTTGTATAATTTTTTTATAGCAAAATGCGTAGTAGGACACGTATTTTTCGGACACTAATGTTTTCTTTTTGTGACATAATTTTGTATTCAATAAAACTAATCAAAACTCAAATTTCTATTGTGCTTCGACCGAATATTCGGTATTCGGCGATTCGGCCAAAAGCCGCTTCGGCGCATCACTAATATTTATGGTAATTTTAAATAGAATATTTAGATTTTATAATTTTTGAAATGTCAGTAAAATGTAATTGTCATTCATAGATTCCTCTCAATATGTTTACTGTTAGTACTGGTGATTATAAATATTGCAGCAGAGCTACCGCATAATTTCTTTTAACAAAGTGCCGCGAGAGTGCAGATCAATCTTTGACGCATCCCAATAGTGCCCCAGGATTTATTTTATCTCTATCATAATTTATATTCCATTTGCTCCCGGGAATAACTGTTAGGGTCTTTTGATTTGTAACGTTTTAAGCATTTAAAATTAACTATTTAAAAGTTTTCGT